>BSBK01003877.1:725000-1177500 GCA_027943335.1 Chamaecyparis obtusa
ATAATCATATGGGAGGTTATTTATACTTGTATGGACCTATAAGAATACTTTTATGGGCCTTATGGGGTCCCAGAGGTCCAATTTGGTCATGTTGGACTTAGATTTTGGCCTGTGACAACATTTGTGCTCATGAGCTTGTCTGCATATTTTCACATGTATGAATGTCAATTCCATGCTTAGGGTGTGTTTTAATGTTGGATTTAATATGTATTGTGCATGACATGATTTCTATGATTCTTATCACGCAAATGGATAAGGTTAGGACTCATCCTGATGGCTTGAGTGCGTAGGAGATTTCCCTAAACCCAATATGAATTGGAACATGTGAAGTGTTTCCTTATTAAGGATGTGTTATAATGTTTTGTATAAGGTTTTTTTTACTTTAAATTCTTTACATGAAGTTATTTTTATATGTGTTAAGGCTAGGACTCGTCCTGAGGGCCTGAGAGCACAATTTAGTTCCCTAGACCTAAACAATAGACCATTGGATGTGTAATCTTGAATCTTTGGCTTTTGATGGGGTAGGGGATTTAGGTACCCTAGGTGAGTGGATCACCATAGGTTTTGGAACCCAAAGTGGTTTCTAGATGATCCTATGGGTGAGTTTTTAATCAAGTGACAACCTTAAAAATTAACCTCGGAAGGGGGGATTCAAAAGATAATGAAAGAAAATATAATAATTCCACATAGACATGTTGGAGTACCAGGACCATGGGTATCTACCAGGGTGGATCCTTATTCATAAAGAGATGACTGAGGTTACATGGTTTCTAGGGAGGATCCTAATACACAGGTTGTGTGTTGACACTCACTTAGGTGGTATCCTGGAACCTTGGCCTTGGTGTTGTAGCATGGTGATGTTTTGTATGCTTTGCTCTTCCTCTTTTGAGTTTTGTTTTTTTGATGTATTTAGGCCTTAGATTTCCTTAAGTCTTGAGAGTACATTGGTTCTATCTCCTAGCATGGGGGGTGGAACTTCACTAGTTTCACATGGTTGGGTGGAAAATCTCTTTCAAAGTATTGGTCATGGTTCATGTCATGGCTTGGATTCTGATTTATTTAGTGGTGAAGATTTCCTTTATTGTATCATGTATCTCTATCTTTTTCAATCAATATGTAAAGATGTATTGTAAACCCTTGGGCAACTTGATGTAATTATCTCTATGTATGCCTTCAGGCCATGTGAAGTAATTGTAATTGTAATTTGGAAATTGTAAGAAAGAAGTTATGTTTTTTGGAAGGGTAGTTTCAGGAATGTCAAAAGGGATTGTTTATTGGTAAATCAATAAAGGATTATTTTTAAGTACTTTCTATCCTTCCTCTCTTTTGAGTCTTGAAATGTAATTGATAGTAAAGATTCTAAAATGCATGTTAACATATGTTTTTCACTTGAAGTATTGATTCTATGCCAACCTTTGTGGTACAAAGTATTAATGGATGTAAACCTAAAAATGGAAACTTGATTTAATATGTGGTTTGGTGAAAAGCTATGTTAAGGGTAGAAGGGTAATCTCTAGGTAAAAATAATAAGGGCAAGGAACATGTAGTGTTACTAAAAATAGTATAAAGATATAATTTCATTTCTAATGCTCTTAAATGTATTTTCCTATGAGTGTGATGAAAGGTTATTAAAACTACATTTAAATCTCAATCCTTAACTAGATGCATACAATGTTGTAGATGATAATTTTTGTGGTAGTTAGACTTGGGAAAAAATTAATTCAGTGGATGGTTTATGATCATAAGTAATTAAGGTTAAAGAGTTTACCCTATCTCTATTTGGATCATTGAAATGGAAAATGGAAAGTAAGGGTTTTAAATGGAAAGCTTATTTATGTTTTGGAAGTGCAAGTGAGTTATGCATAGATAAGGTTAAGGGGAAAAAAAATGAAAGAGGAAGGGATGAGTTTATTATGAGATAAGTGATGTGTTTCTATTTCATTTCTAAAAGTGAATGTTATGTAAATTAGGTAAATGAAATGAATTCAATTAGTCAATTAACAGAATGCAATTGGTTTTAATATTGGTGAAAGAATCAATAAGGGAACCTTTAAGGAAATGTTTAATTGTAGATGTAATCAATGAGATGTTAGTAATGTTTAAAAAAAACTTTAGTTTCTTTTCTTGTACTTTAGACTCATTCCTTATGGGTTCCCTGGCGGGGGCATTACACATTTGAAGCGGTTCTAGCTTGATCTAGATCATATATATCCAGAAAATCTATAAAAATGGAAAAATCTATAAAAATACAAAAAATAAATAAAAAAATACATAAGTAAAGAAAAAGAATTGTCCAATGGTGAAAACTTGGCAATTCAAGCACCTTGGACAAGTATGTTGGTGAAAACCTAGAAACAGGTGCCATACATAGTGGACCAGGCCATTATCTATAAAACTCTCATCCCCTCCATCCCCTTCATCCTCTCATCACCAAATCCTAATCCCCATCTCAATTCCCCCCAATCCCCATTCCCATTCCCAATCCCCCCTAATCCCCATCCCCAACCCTCTTCCCCAGGTGTTCTATTTGAAATCCTATCCAATACAACAATGAGTTACTATCCCCAATCCTGAGCTTCTTGTATATATCTTGTATAGAAAAATCCTCCTATCCCCAATCCTGAGCTTTATATATATCCTTGTCCTATCCTAATCCATGAGATTCTATAAATATCAACTCTAAATATCCCATCTCCTTTGTACTATACCATTGTCTCCTATTGTACATATCCTTATCAGTCCTGCAATAACTATGATCAGATAACTTGTCCCACCTAACCTTGTACTTCAACAACCTCTTTTGTCGACTATCCTTGATCTCATGATTATCTTAGATTCATCATTTTCCAACAACAACACAACATTCTCCTCATCCAATGGGTCCTTGTAGGATGTATCCTTCCTCATGTCTAACCTAATCTTCCCCCATCAATCAAACAATCAATCTCTCTCCTTGGAAAAGGACATTTTGTGGGTTTATCACTTTGATCTTGGATTTGGTCCTTTGGATCCTTTTTATCTTTTATGTCTTCTCATTGTTCCTCTCCTCAAAGTTTCCAACATCCTTTATATCATGGTGTGTTGTGAATGAGGGCACTCTAGGTCATATTTTGATCATCTTGTTTCTACCTCTGCATCAGTTGGATATGACCCTTACATGTTCCACATGTGATCTCCTGGGTTACATGGTGCACTTGGTAAATGTTGTTTGTTTATGGGTTCTCCAACATCATTTCCACCCTGACTCCTCCTGGATTCATGTGTGATGCTGGGGAAACCATTGCGTGTCTTTTTTTGTTAGTCCTATGCAACGCTGGAGACATGGCCTTGAGTTCCTAGTAACCTTGGCTGATCACTAATGTTGCTATAAAAAACTAGGTTGTTCTCTCCACATTTACACAATGAGATCCCCAAATCCCAATCATTGCATATAGATTAATTTTCCATCCTTCATTTAGATTCATCTTGCATCCTGCATTTAGCCTCATATTGCATTCTTGCATCTTCACCTTCATGCATCTTTGCTCATGGATGAAGTTTTGTTTATCCTCTTTCCCTTCTCCTTCCTCCTTTTCCTTCCCACTTGCATCCTTTTTGAGAAAGTTCCCCAAAGTTTCCTCTTTGCGATATTTTCTCAAGGGGGCACAACTGATGCAAAGTGGGCAGCTAGAAGGGCGAACAAGGACCAAACTAGTCCTTCAACAAAACCTCAAAAGGCTCTAGGTAGGAATTGCAAGCAAGTTCCCCAATAGTAAGTGCCTCTCACACTTATCACAAGTGTAGGAAATGACTTACTTCTAGGTTATCACAACCTAATATATAGGGTACTCAATCATTGAGACCTATCAAGTCTTCCAAGCCCAACTAATCACTAGTCAGCAACTAGACACTTAGGCTATTTTCAAAAGTATTTCCCCAAATGTTACAATGAGAACCAAGGGTGACCATACACACTTCCTTGGTCTATTTAGGTTCCTAACACAAGAGCATAACTACTCATATACAATAGAGAACTCGGTTTAGACATATTAGCCTTACTGAACTAGTTTTAGGCTTATAGCCTTTTAGAAGCATAAATGTTGAATGCAAACACACTATTCCACACAACCCTAAAAACTAATCATAGTTTTCAATACCCTTTTGGGCCTAACACAACATCTAAGAGTGCAAGACTTCACTAAGAAGATAAGACACAATGCAATGTTGATTTCACCTTGGAACTAGGCCTAATTAGGCTCTAGTTTGCACTATAGGTACCCTTTCTGTACACCCAAATCCAAATCCAATACTTGGATCATGCGAGGGCACATATGAGACTAAGAAGTTCCAAGTCATAGATCATGATGATTCTCCAATGGCGAGTTGTGTGGACTAGTGTCAAACTTTAGAAAGGTGCACACTTAGAGTATGTACACCTACGACATTAGCAAAAACCCATCTCCCTACAAGTTGAGGACCTGTGCCTCCAAGATCTTAAAGAACCCATTAAAAACATGAATTCCACCAAGGGTCATGAAATTCCCATGGTGGAATTGTGAATTATGCACAATTTTTGCCGAAACCCCAGTTCAGGGTTTTAATCCAAAAAACCAGGAACTAAAACTTAAATAAATTTCAACACCCAATAAATCAGAACATGCGATCAACAATAAATGAGACCAACTCATAGACACAACCAAAAATATCAATCTTTCATACCCAGGCTTCCATAGACGTCCGTACGAATTTTATGATAATCAAAATTATAGGAAAACAATTATATTTTATTGATTTCAAAATACCGAATTACATCATTCTACCTTCCACCCACCTAGTAGGCTTATGAAGGCCTCCCCCATTGGTTACAAGCTAATTTTCAAACCATCAGACCATTGGGGGGTTATTTATGACTTTTTAGCAAAGTTGTCAAAGTTGCTTGGCAACTTTACAACTTTTGTTGCAACATTTTGCAAGTTTTATCCTAAGTGACCAAACTTGGTCCCAAACTAACTTATGTGATCCCTAGAGGATCCAAAAAGAAAAACACAAAAACAACTAAGGTTTTTGGACAATCATGAGTAGTAGTTGACCAAGGGCTCATAGGATGCCAATCTTGGAACTATGGTCTTACAAAGGAGTCCAATGATTAACCCATTATTCTAACATGACTAGAGGCCTCAAAGGACCTTGATGGAAACTCTTAGTGCCAAAGGAACACTTAGTTCATTTAGGGTGCTCCTGTACCATAAATTGTGAACAAGGACCAAACTAGTCCTTCAATAAAACCTCAAAAGGTTCTAGGTAGGAATTGCAAGCAAGTTCCCCAATAGTAAGTGCCTCTCACACTTATCACAAGTGTAGGAAATGAATTGCTTCTAGGTTATCGCAACCTAATATATAGGGTACTCAATCACTGAGACCTATCAAGTCTTCCAAGCCCAACTAATCACTAGTCGGCAACCAGACACTTAGGTTATTTTTCAAAGTATTTACCCAAATGTTACAATGAGAACTAGGGGTGACCATACACACTTCCTTGGTCTATTTAGGTTTAGACATATTAGCCTTACCGAACCAGTTTTAGGCTTGTAGCCTTTCAGAAGCATAAATGTTGACTGCAAACACACTATTCCACACAAACCCAAAAAATAATCACAATTTTTGATACCCTTTTGGGCCTAACACAACATGCTAAGAGGGAAAGACTTCACTAGGAAGAAAAGACACAATGCAATGTTGATTTCACCTTGGAACTAGGCCTAATTAGGCTCTAGTTTGCATTACAGGTACCTTTTTCATACACCCAAATCCAAATCCAATGCTTGGATCATGTGAGGGAACATATGAGACTAAGAAGTTCCAAGTCACAGATCTTGATGATTGTCCAATGGTAAGTTGTGTGGACTGGTGTCAAACTTCAGAAAGGTGCACACTTAGAGTATGTACACCTAGGGCATTAGAAAAAACCCATGTCCCTACAAGTTGAGGACCTACGCCTATAAGATCTTAAAGAATACATTAAAAATGTGAATTCCACCAAGGGTCATGAAATTCCCATGGTGGAATTGTGAATTATGCACAATTTTTTCTAAAACCCTAGTTTAGGGTTTTAATCTAGAAAACCAGGAACTAAATCTTAAATAACTTTCAACACCCAATAAATCAGAACATGTGATCAACAAAAAATGAGACCAACTCATAGACATAACCAAAAATATCAGTCTTTCATACCTAGGCTTCCGTACACATCTGTACAAATTTTATGATACTCAGAATCACAGGAAAATGGTTATATTTTATTGATTTCAATATGCTGAATTACATCATTCTAGCTTCCAACCACCTAGTAGGCTTATGAAGGCCTCCCCCATCAGTTACAAACTGATTTTCAAACCATCAGACCATTGGGGGGTTATTTACAACTTTTTAGCAAAGTTGTCAAAGTTGCTCGACAACTTTACAACTTTTGTTGCAAGATTTTGCAAGTTTTATCCTAAGTGACCAAACTTGGTCCCAAACTAACTTATGTGATCCCTAGAGGATCCAAATAGAAAAACATAAAAATAGCCTAGGTTTTTGGACAATCATGACCGGTAGTTGACCAAGGGCTCATAGGATAATCTTGGAACTATGGTCTTACAAAGGAGTCCAATGATTAACCCATTATTCTAACATGACTAGAGGCCTCAAAGGACCTTGATGGAAACTCTTAGTGCCAAAGGAACACTTAGTTCATTTAGGGTGCTCCTACACCATACTCCCCATGAGATTTGAACTCAAGTTCCCACTTGAGGTTAGCTGGTCAACAGTGGTGCCATGTTGTTTGATTTGATCCTCGGTCATCCAAGTAGTATCAATTGGAGGGAGTCCTTTCCATTTCACTAAGTACTGCATGTACTTATTCTTCCTTGTTTGTTTTAGCACTTTGATTTCTAGAATTTTCGCTAACTCCATTGGTTTTCTTTGTGGGAGATCTGTCACATAGTCTCCATTATCTTCAACATGTGAACCCTGCACATTAGAAACATCTGCAAAACACTTGTAAGGGGTAAGGTCTGCAATATTAAATATAGGAGAAATCAGTAAAGTAGGGGGTAATGAGATTTCATAGGCATTTTCACCCATCTTGTGGAGGATGGTGCAAGGTCCAATCTTCTTCATGTGTAGCTTTGAATATCTACCTTTAGGGAGTCTTTCCTTCCTTAAGTATGCCCAAACTTTGTCTCCTAGCTTGAAGTGAACTTCTCTTCTTCTCTTGTCAGCCTAGTCTTTGTACTTCATGGTGGACTACTACAATGATTGTTTTACCTTTGCCTGTACCTTGGTGATGAGTTCTGCCAACTCTTGTCCTTGAGCACTAACTCTAAAGTCATGTGGAAAGTCTACCAAATCCAAAGGACCTTTAGGATGGAGTCCATACACTATTTGAAAAGGTGTCTTACCAATGGACCTATTCAATGAATCATTGAATGCAAATTCTACTTGGGGAAGTACCATGTCCCAACTCTGATTGTACTATTTTGTTAGGCATCTTAATAGGTTTCCAAGTGACCTATTGACCACCTCTAACTATCCATCCATTTGGGGATGGTATGTTGAGCTGTAGGTCAAGTTTGCACCTAGTTTCTTGTGCAAAGTCCTCCAAAAATGTCCTTGAAACTTCACATCTTTGTGTGAAACTATAGTCTTAGGAAGACCATGAATTCTCACTACCTCTTTAAAGAAGAGATGAGCAATATGAGAGGCATAATTAGTGCTTTTACAAGGTACAAAATGTATCATCTTACTAAATTTGTCCACAATGACAAAAATGTTGTCATGACCCTATTTTGTTCTTGGTAAACCCATTACAAAATCCATTGAGATTTTTTCCATGGCCTAGAGGGAATTGGTAGGGGTTGGTACAGTTGTTGATTAGTGGATACCCCTTTTACTTGTTGGAAAATAGTACAAGGTTCGACAAACTTCTTGACTTCATTCCCCATTCTTGGCCAAAAATAACTTCTTTTTACTAAATTAGTGGTTTTATCTATTCCAAAGTGACAACCTAAGCCACCACAATGCTTCTCTTTGATGATGTTTTTTCTCATGGAACATTTAGGGATGCACAACTGAGCTCCCCTAAACAAAAGATCATTTTGAATCAGAAATTCACAAAAATCAATGTGATATCTCCCTATTAAGTTGGTGCATACCTCAAAGGCTTCACCAAAATCTAGATCTCTTGCATATAAGTTCTTTAGTGAGTCGATTCCCACACTTTGAAGCTGAATTTCTTCAATCACTCCTATTAGAATAATAAGAAGACAAATGCAAATATTAACACATAGAAGAGAATGCAATAACACAATGTTTAACGTGGTTCACCCAATCCCTAGGCTACGTCCACCAACAACGAGCCCAATATCTTTATTATTATCCAGTGATTATAATATGAAACTTGCAACTCAATACTGCCATAGGAAGCTACAAAAAACCCTCATACCAAACAATCTCTAACCCTAAGCCCTTTTTACAAGTATTTTTTACTTCACCTAATTAGGGCAAAAAATACTCCAACTAATAGAAAATTGATGGCTGACCCTTTACAATAAAAAATACTCCAATTAATAAAAAATAATCTGCCCCTTGACCCCACCTGTGGTGCTACCCTAAGACCCCACAAGGGGCTCTACCCCTTGACTCTGAGCTTTTGGGTGCTGCCCCCTGTGTGTGTGAAAATTGTACCTGATCTGTAGACACAACACTCAGTAAAACATTAGAGGTTAGTGATAATTAAAATCGTGCAAAATTGAAAGCTATCTAACCAAGCGATTTACTGCCTTCTAATAGGTGCGAGATTAATGTTCTTAGATTATTATCAAGATCAGTGACCTAGACGACACCTAAATGAAGGATTTGAATGAAAAAGATGGATATGAAATAAATGCAATTGAGCTATTTTTTTAAATTTTTCTATGCAATAAGAATGAATGAAAAACTGATATGAAATTAATCTATATGAAAACTGATATGCTATGCTAATCTAACAATGATATGAAATATGAATGCAAAAATAAGATTGATCTCACAAAGATGTCGATTCGCAAGAGCTTTGATTCTTCAATTCCAATTCTCCAGCGTGATTGTGCAAAATATGAGATGATTTGTGAAGAGCTAAAGCCTTAATTTATAGAAATCCAGGGCTTTGGAGGTGCATGGGAAAAAGCCATAAATCACTCAAATTAACTCATCTTGATTTTTGAGTTATCTGATCATGAAAGATAGTTAATTCTCAAAATCATGCAAGAACATGCAAAAACAACTTTTTAACTCAAATTAGAGTTTAGATCAGCTTTTTGAACTCCAAAAGGGTGTTGAGTTCCAAAAAGTCAATAACTTGCATTGATTTTCTGATTTGGAGTTTAACTGTTTCTTTTGAATATGCATAATAATTAAGAATTAAATAAATAAATAAAGTGATTTATCCTCAACTCAACTGATTTTTGAAATAAAATAATTAATTTATGGGTTAATTAACTATTTTATCAAACTTTTATTAAAAATTATATTATTAAATAATGACAACATGCTTTAATTAATTAAATAAGAATTTAATCAATTATTCATAGGAATTTTGATTTATTGTCAAAATTAAATAATACAATTAATAATAGATAGACTTAAATTTAATTAAACAATTAAGTGGCAAATATTAAATCTAATTAATTAAATATGAAAATATTCAATTAATCAAACTTAGGATAAATGTGATTTATTGCCAAATAATCATTAAATTAAAGATAATTAAGATGATTAGGAATATTACTAGGAATATTCCCCGATGCAGAATTTAAGATAATCAATTATGATTCGATGATGTTTAGATGTGCCTTAGGTTAGGACTTTGATGTCGATTTCGTTCGATATGTAGATACAGGATATTAATGAACTTATAGCCCATTTTTGGGGTATTACATTTTGCCCCTCTTTGAATTACTGTGCGAAGCGCAGTGGTTCAAAGATAGTCTGTGTTTGATAAAGATATGAAACTGATTCAAAAGATAAACCAATCTCAAGATAGAAACCGATTGAAAGATATTGAGATAGGAGTTGAATGATATTGAATTGATATGAAGATAATAGGTCTTGAATGACCAAAGATAATGTTCACTGTAACAGCGATGAACCGATGATTGCGAAAAAGTGTCAAAATGCCTGATTCTGAACCTTAGGATTGATAAGAAGTGAGTGACCCGTTCTAGACTCGATTGTCTTAGCAGAACTAGCAGGTATCACATCCGAATCCTTCAGTTGCCGAAGAACCAAGGAAAGAACACTATGATTTGATGGTTGCAAAAACTGATACAGCTTACAAGATTAGGAGAATACCAGATTGATATGGATCTTGAGGAATCTGATATGCCCCAAGTGATGATAGATTTGCCCCGAGCGATGAGGACTTTTGATGAATCAGCGACTAGACGTGATTGTTGTCTTGATCATTGATGAAAGATATTGATAGACTTGATCAATAGAATTTTGATTTACAGACTTTGAATGATGTGCAATACCATGCCCCCTTTGGGATTAAATTTGAAATCTGACAAGAAAAGTCAGCGTTATAGTTTAGAAGCATGTTAATTGATTTGAGAAGTGGTTAAACATGTTGAAGAACACATTCTGCATCGTTTGGAGGTCCAAAAAGACCAATTTTGACTAGGTTTGACCATGAGTTGACCATGGTTGACCAAGTTGAAATTTTGATAGTTTGATGTAAGATAATCAGTTAAGTTGAATACTGGATTTCTGTGATGATTGAAGGTTGATTATGCAAGTAGTAAATAAGATAAATGATCTCAGATTTCAATTTTGATCCTAAAAAAGAATTCTACTTGCTATTTCATTGGAGGAACCTTCGTGTAAGATTCAGCTCTTGTTAGATTTGAAGATGCGATTTGAAGAATCATTTAAGCATTGAAGTTCATTTAATCATTGTGAGATCATGCAAACATGCAAAATGCAAAGAGACATGCAAAATGAAATGCAACCTAAGACCTAGGACCTAGTCACTGATCATATGTCGATTTGTTATCATCATTGAACTTTTAGGTAACCGGATAAATCAATACAATGCCCACTAGCCATGAAACCATAGACATATGAATATTGATTTGTATGCACAAGAATCAATACAACACCCACTGGTTATACAACCATGGACATATGAATATTGATTTGTTTTCAGAATGTTGGATCAGATATAAGCATCAAGGCACAAGCACCAGGATGACCTGAATATCATGTCCATTTTGATATAGCAATTTGTACAAGCATCAAAACATAAACGTTGTGATGACCTGAGTACGCCTTGCGTTAAAAACACATCAAACAGCTAAGAGATCATTCTAAATCCAATGTGAATTACCCGTAGTGACCCTTTATCGTTCACATCCTTAGGCAAGATTGCATTCCACAGTAGGAGAAAGAACTTACTCAAAAAGACAATAGTTAGATCAAACTTCCTTGAATTTTCCGGGTATCAATGGTCGAGGTACGCATGGCCATCCAATTCAAGATAGAGGCTCTTACAGTCGAACACCATTTCAATCCAAAATTTCCAAAGCTGTTAGATTTTCACATACAAGCAGAAGATCAAGAAAAGATTATGCCCCCAGTCATCACTCTCTAAATCCTATAAAAGACATCATCGAAGAGCTCGAAGGGACACAATATGCAAAAATCTCAATGCGAATCAGTAAGCATACAAGGAGATAAAAGCATGTAAAAAGCACAGATTGTTTTCAGTTTGAGTTTGATGTTTGATTGTTGTTGATGCAAAATCCTTGCTGGAGACGAGACAGACTGACTGACTCAACAGGAAGCTTCAAAGGACTCTGACTGGATAGGAAATGTCTAAGATACATGGGAGACCATAGGATATGACATTGATTGCCCCCAACTTTGAACATTGATAGGATACAGACGCTTGAGCTGATTGGTGTACAGACCAACTTATTGAAACCAGGATATGCAGAAATAAACCGGGGGATATGTACAAACTAAAGCAAGACTGAAAGCTGGGAAAGACCAAGATTGTGCTGATAGATGGAGCATTTTGGAACAAGTGGCACCTGTTTGCCAGGTTTTCACCATCTTGGCAGAGATTCTATTTTTGCTACCAAGGCGCCTGTTTCCAGGTTTTCACCAAGGCACTTTTTTCTTCTTTTTCATTTTTTTGTATTTTTCATTTTTTCAATTTTTTTGTACTTTTGATATTTTTTGATAATTTTTTTGTGAATCATCAAGGTGCCTATTGCTAGGTTTTCACCAAGATGTTCATTTTTTCAGGACTTTTTCTGATTTTTAAGATTTTTTTCAGGACATTTACCAAGCACTAAATGCCTTAGGCATAGAGTTTCTTCAGATGGAGAACGTTGATTGGTTCTCGGAGCTGTTCTCCTTTAGTCGTTGAGAGTTGATAGGCACCAGAGCCAAAAGTAGTAGTGATAACAAAGGGACCTAACCAATTGGGTTCGAACTTCCCCTTGCGTTCTTGATGTGATTGATTTTTAGGATTTTCTCTCAACACTAGATCGCCAACCTGAAATTCTCTATGTCTGACTTTCTTGTTGTAGCCTCTAGACATTCTTTTCTGATACACTCTAAGATGATCATACGCTGCTTGTCTGCACTCATCTAGTAGTTCAAGTTCTTGTAACCTCGACACTCTATAGTCTTCATCAGTGACAAGTCCATGCATTCTGATCCTGAGTGATGGGATTTCAACCTCAATAGGCAGTACCGCTTCAGACCCATAAACTAAAGCGAAAGGTGTAGCCCCTGTAGGCGTTCTGATACTAGTTCTGTATGCCCAGAGAGCTGGATTGATCATCAGATGCCAGTCTCTTCCTGTTTTATTCACTGTTCTGTGCAAGATCTTCAGGAGATTTTTGTTTGAAGCCTCAGCTTGTCCGTTCCCTTGAGGATAGTAGATAGATGACCAATGTTGAGTAATTTTGAACCTGGCACATAAGTCATCTAGATCCTTATTTTTGAATTGTCCCCTGTTATCTGTGATTATAGAGTGAGGGATCCCATATCTGCAAATGATGTAATTCAAGATGAACATAGAGATCTATTTCTCCGTTGCTTGTGTTAGAGGAACTGCTTCTACCCATTTTGTAAAATAATCTGTAGCTGTGATTATATGGGTATGTCCATTAGAAGAGTGCGGATGGATAGCACCTATGAGATCAAATGCCCATTGTTGAAAAGGCCATTGTGTAGTAAAGGGAATCAGATCTCTCCCTGGAGCATGAATCAAGTTGCCATGTACTTGAAACTGTTGACAGTTTTTAGCAAATTTAATAGCTTCTTTTTCCATTTCAGGCCAATAATACCCAGCCCTAATAAGTTTTCGAGCTAACGTTAAACCATTCGAGTGTGACCCACATATACCCTCGTGGACTTCCTCTAATGCACGTTGAGACTCTTCTCGTTCTAAACATCTAAGCATTGTACCATCTAGACCTCATTTGTACAGATCATTACCAATGATGACATATCGAGATGCGGATCGGATAAGGTTTCGTTTCTCAAAATGGTTAAAGGACTCAGGGATGATTTTGTCGTGGAGATAGGAGAATAGATTTTTGTAGCGAGATGAGTCATAACCTACAACAGTGTAGATCATGCGGGTTTCAGGGGAGTCATATGCAGGATAGGATAGGGCTTCCACCAGGAACTCATAGCGTAGTTCATGTTCGGGTTGCTGTAAAAGAGTAGATAATGTCACCATTGCGTCGGCAGCCTTATTCTCCATTTTGGGTATTTGCTCAAACGTGATAGAGATGAAGTATTTCTTTAAATCATCTACCATTCTCTTGTAAGGAATGAGCTTTTCATCTTTGGTTTGGTATACATCATTGACTTGGTGGATAACCAGTTGTGAGTCCCCATGGATGTGCATCTCTGTAACTCTCCACTGTATTGCCATTTTCATACCATTGAGAAGTGCCTCATATTCAGCAATATTGTTTGTGCAGGGAAACTTTAATCTGAATGCTTTGGGTATCGAGTATCCTTGAGGAGTGATGAACAATATGCTTGCTCCAGATCCATTCTGTGTGTAGGAGCCATCAAAGAATAATCACCATGCTCTAGAAGAGAGGTGCATGATAGAGGAATCGGGAAATTCCATTTGCATGGGTGTATCATCAAATAGTGGTGCTTCAGCTAATTGATCAGCAATGACCTGTCCTTTGATAGCTTTTCTTTCAACATATTCAATGTCAAATTCGCTCAAGAGCATGACCCATTTAGCTAGTCTACTTGTGAGGGAAGCTTTGCTTAGGAGATATTTCAGTGGATCAATTTTAGCTACCAAATGAGTAGTATGAGCTAACATGTAGTGTCTCAATTTCTGTGATGCAAAGATCACAGCGAGACATGCCTTCTCTATCATTGAGTAGTTCTTCTCATAGGCCACTAAAGTTTGGCTGATATAGTAGATGGCTCTTTCTTTCTTGTTCTCATCATGCTGTGCTAGCAATGCCCCCAGTGATGTATCTGTTGCGGAGACATATAATATTAATGGCTTCCCATGAATAGGAGGCATCAATATAGGCAGATTTGAAAGATACTTCTTGATATGTTTAAAGTTGTTCTCCCATTCTTCATTCCATGCAAAGGTCACACCTTTATGTAATGTTTTTGTAAAAGGCTGTGAGATGTCCGCTAGCTGTGATATGAATCTTCTGATAGATTGAAGTCTGCCTTGCAACATCCTCATTTGACTGATATTTGTGGGAGGTTGCATCTCTATTATAGCCTTGACCTTAGCTGGATCAACTTCAATGCCTTTCTTGGAGACGATGTATCCTAGGAGCTTTCCAGAAGTGACTCCAAAAGCACACTTTTTAGGATTTAGTCGAAGACTAAATTTTTCCATTCTATCGAGGATCATGCTCAAGTCTGTTAGATGTTCAGTTCTAATCATGGATTTTGCCAAGGTATCATCTACGTAATCCTCCATTGTTCTATGCATCATATCATGAAAAATAGATGTCATTGCTCTTTGATATGTAGCTCCAGCATTTTTGAGTCTGAATGGCATAACATTCCAACAGAAAGTTCCCCACGCACATGTGAAAGCTGTTTTCTCTTGATCTTCTGGAGCAATTTTGATTTGGTTGTATCTAGAAAAGCCATCCATTAAGGAATACATTTCATAGCCCGCAGTCATGTCCACTATCATATCAATGTTAGGCAGTGGAAAATCATCCTTAGGGCATGCTCTGTTCACGTCTCTAAAGTCCGTGCATACTCTGATTGAACCATCTAGTTTGGAAACAGGTACAATGTTGGAAATCCACTCAGCATAGTCTATGACACAGATGAATCCAGCTTTTAGGAGTTTTTCTAGTTCTGCTTTGACTAAGAGTGCAACATGAGGATGCATCTTTCTCAATTTTTGTTTGATTGGTTTTACTCCGGGAGCAATGGATAGATGGTGCATAATGAGATTGGGATCCAATCCTGGCATATCTGAATATTTCCATGCAAAGTTGATCTTTTTTTCTGATAAGAATGTAGTGAATTTATGTTTCTCTTCTTCTGATAGAGATTGTGCTATATGTACCAATTGTGGTTCCTCTGTTGTACCCAAATTGATGGATTGAGTTGGCTCAATTAGAACTGGAGATCTATCCTGTAAATGACTCAGAAGGACATCAAATATCTCATCCTTAGGCACCTCAGAGAGGTTTTCACCTTCAGATACATCTTTTCTTTTTACTTTTGTCAGTTCTGAGACTGCCACAAAGTGGTTTTCACCCTCAGAACTCTTTTTCTTTTTCTTTTTACTCTTGTTTTTCTGACTAAGATATTTGATGTCTGACTCGGTCATGCTAATGCTCGGTTCACTGATGGAAGTACTCATAGGCTCAACTGCATTGAGGTAGCAGGCAAGGGCATAGTCATTTGGGAAGGTATACATACCATGGTTTGGGTTTGTGGAAGTTTGGTCGATAAGATCAGGGCGTTGGATAGTCAAAGCGGGAAAGGCTTGGGATATGGTGTTCACAGATGTGGATATGTCATCATTGGTCCTAACCCGACGCTCAAGTTCAAAGGTGATATTACAACTCAAAATGTTCAATTTGTGAATAGGCTCAACGTCATCATGGGAGTCCTCTTCAGCCATAGGTGGATCAAACACGTTAAGTTCATTGTTTCGCTCTAGACTTACATTGGGTTGAGAGACATATTGGTGAATAACATCAATAGATTTCTCTGTTATAAGCTCATCTTCTTCTAGAATGGCACCCCATTCATAATCATTTGACTCATCTTCTGATTCAGAATCTCTAGGAAATCTTAGAAAGTGCGTGAAATCAGGATGAATACCCCAAGAAGGATTACCCTCAGTCTCTGACTTGAATTCATATTCATGGGAATCAGTGTCAGAATAACTACCCCCTGCTTCTTGATCAGTTTGATTGCCTTCAAGATTGGCTGGTTCTTGTGGTACAACCATCTCTTGCGCTACAGTAGGTTCTTGTGTTTCTACTACATTAATTCTTCTGATAGGATCATCTATATCATCAAGAAGATCTTTGATCTCTTTAGGCAATTTTTCATAGGGGATAAGCTCAGAGCTATCTGAATCATCATCAGAGGGTTCTGTTTCTTCTTTCTTAAGAAGGGGTTCTCCTGGTGCAATTTGTTCTATGACATGAGAACAACCACCTCTGAGATGATAGGGTTTCTTTTTAAACCCTATGCCACCAGTATCTTTTTTGGCTCGACCAATATGTGAAATGGGGGTCACAAGACCCTTTCCCCTAATTCCTAGAGGTCCTTGACCAGAATATCCCATCTTGGCTATCAATTTGTTTCCTGGACCATATGAACTAGCAGGGATTGTAGGTGCTATAGATTCACTAGGTTGAACAATTTTATATTCAGAATCCTCTTTATATAGCCATGCCAGCATAGCTTCATCCTCTTCAAATTCTTGTTTGGATACTTGCTCCACCACAAAATGTCTTTTGTATGCTCCCATAGGTTCCTTAGGTTCTGATTTAGACTGCTTCAAGGATTGGCCATACGACTTAGGTGAGATTGGGAGAGATGTCAGAGACAAGACTGGCTCTATAGTGTATTCTCCCATCCCATTTTCTTTGATATTGATATCTTTAGCAATGTCATCCATATTAGATGTGGAAGCGACATTTTGTTGCTTGATGAAAGATTCTCTGTTGTTGGGAACAAGCTTATCGGCACTTTCCTTCAATGTATTGCAAGTTGTATTCAGATCTGCTGGGATAGTAACTTCCACTCCTTCATAGGGAAATTTCAAGCATTGATGATACATAGAAGGAATGGCTTGCATTTCATGGATCCAGGGTCTCCCTAGAAGGATATTATAAGCCAATGGTAGATCGAGCACCTGACATGTGGTATCTTTGATGACTAGACCCACTCGGATGGGTAAGACAATGGTGCCCTTAGAAGATCTTTCCTGTTCATCATAGGCCTTTATAGTGATCTTCTTTTGAGGATCAATAGCCACCTCTGAGAATCCCAACTGTGTGATTAAGTTGTAAGAACAAATGTTGAGGACTGCGCCCCCATCTATCAACACACATTTGACTCGACGGTTCTGGATCAAGACTTCTATGTGTAAGGGCTGATTGTGTGGGTGACTCAAAGAGTTGTCATCTTCCTCTGAAAAGGAGATATATTGCGGAGATGTTAGATGACCAACCATAGTCTGGAACCTGTCTAGATCTAGATCATTAGGAACATTAGAGCCGAGCAAAGCTTTGTCTAGGATATCTCTGTGAGCTAGAGATATTTGAAGTAACTCAAACATAGAGATTTTGGCATTGGTATGCTGGAGTTGTTGTACGATGCTGTAAGATGTAGGTCTGGTATCCTTTGGATTGGAAGATTTCAAGGCAACCTTCTGTTTAGAAGCAGATGTGAGATTGAAAGGTATCTTAGGGACATTAGATGAACTTGGTGTTTGTCCTTTCAGATGAGTCTGAGCTTGGGATCGGGTAATTGCATTAGCTGAGGAATGATTTCTATCTCTTCGTACAATTGTGATGACATTGCAGCTCTCAGAGAGACATGGTTCAACCATATTGATGATAGCATTGTTTCCAGGGTAGGCATAGTTGACTTTTGCCCCCATGTTAGGCTGAGAAGTGGAAACTCCCTTGCCATGTTGTGGAAAAGGTTCTGTAAATGCTGTGTGATCATTATTGCTGGTAGGATTATCGATTGTGATGTCCCCTTGATCTATCAAGTTTGAATGGTATGCTTCAAATGGAAGCATCCATTAGTTCTATGGCCTTTAGTCCGATGGAAAGCAAAGAATTCATTATCTTTCCACCAATATGGTTTTGGATCTGGATCAGGTTTTCGGATTGGTGGTAAAGAGATCATGTTATCAGCTATCAGGGTTCTCAGGGCAGATTCGAAAGATTCTCCCAGGGGAGTAAACTTTCATTTATTATCCCATCATTTGAATGGCTTCTTTGGAGATGGTTCGGCAGATTTTTGCTCTGAAGCTTCAATGGCTTTGGTGGCAAGGCTGAGATTGTAGGCCGGTGCCTTTGATGGGGTGTGGATAGTGTCAACAACACCATCAGAGATGATACCTTTGTTTCTATTCCAGCTCTTGTTTTTATCTTTTGAGCTAGATCCAGATTCAGACTTGTCCTTTTGAAGTGTGATTTCTCCTTTCTTGACAAGTACTTTCTCAATCTTGATTGCATTATCCACCATTTTATCCAAAGATACATGATCTTGCATTTGTAATGGATAGTTGAGCTCTGGAACAAGGTTATTGATAAAGATTTCAAGTTTCTCCATTTCGGGAATTGGTCTAGCATATAGAGAAAACTTCTTTCACCACCTCTTGAGGAAAGTTAGGAATGATTCCCTTGGATATTGTTTGAGGTTACAGATATCGATCATGGTAATCGGATGTTGAATATTGTAGGAATATTGTTGATAAAACAATTTAATCAATTCCTCAAAAGTTTTGATCGTAGAAGGTAATCTTGAAAACCACTGAATGGATGCTCCTCCCAAGGATCTAGGAAAAAGATGCATTAGATAAGTCGGTTCATGCATGAATTCCATGGATTGCATACAGAACTCTCTGACATGATCTTGAGGATCAGAGTGTCCATCGTATTTGTCATACTTTGGTATCTCCACTCTTTTTGGGAATGGAGGCATATACAAGTCTTTGTCAAAAGGGAAAGGACAAAGGGCCTCCATGGAGAATTCCTTGGGTTCCTTCTCTTTCTCAATTTTATTCATTTTGACCTGCATAGCGTGCAGCTGGTTCATTATGGCCATCATTGGAGTTTCTTCCTCATGTGTGATGATATCTTTAACATTGAAGTGAGGAGGAAGTTTAGCTCCTTCTTGGGCTAATTGCAAAAAGTATGCCTCTCTATCCATTTTCAAGAAATGCCTCATCATTCTTTTGAATTCATCATCATTCTGACACCGATGGATTTCAGAGGGTGTAGGGTCTTGGTCGGCATTATGTTGATGTTGAGAATGGTGTCCTTGGGATCCTCCTCCTAGAGAACCATGGTTTGTCCCTGCTTGAGACATGGTAGGAGTTTTTGGGCTCCCTGGAATAGATTGAGGAGGAGTTTGTTGATTACCTCTGTGAGTTGATAAAGGAGGTATGTAATCAGTTTTTAATCGAAAGTTACCGAGACCGTCGTCTTCGTAGATACTTGACTTGATGAGTTGTTCAAGAGTTGGACCCGGGGTATTGGTCAAAAGTAAGTTCTGAGATGTTTCTTCTGATTTCTTATGTGAAGAAGCTCTGGTCTCCACCATTAACTTTGAATGAAATAGAAGAAAAGGATGAAGACAACTGAAAAACAATTTGATTCGAGAAAATCTGATGATGCAACCTTGTCAAGATTATGATAGTTTTGAAGATCTGATGAGATGTGGGTGAAGGAAACTGTGCCTTGGATGTATGGGATAGATCACCCAAAAGATAGCGGACATGAGTTCTCAACACTTAGTTTGTTTTTGAAGATTGATTGATTGAAGATTGATAGTTATGACAAGGTTTTGACACGAGATAAAAAGGACTCAAATTGATCAAACAGAAGACTAGATTAGATTCAAAAGATCAAACTCGGAAAATGGTAGAATGCTCAATAGCTACTGCTTTGTTCCTGACAAAATGATATTTTTGACAGATTCTGGAACTAGGCTGGAAACATTGGATATCTTGCAATTTGACAATTTCTGACAACTCTCTCAAATTTTTCCAAACGACACTCTGCAGACTCGTACGACACTGGGTAGTCTATGAAATGATAGTTGCTAAACTCATATGACAGTTGGGTAATACTGAAATGACACTTGACAAAACTCGTACGACTTTTGACTTCTTGAAATGATTTTTGACTCCAGAAAGAACTTTACGTCAATTTTTGCAAAATTTAAGGTTTTCAATTTTGGATTGTTTGCAAATTGTACTATCCAAATTTTGAAGGTTATACTAGATTTGATCATTTTTAATAGCCAAGTAGATAAATAAGCATGCAGAACAGCAAGCAAGTGATTCCAAGCACGTCTGGAAACAATGAACAAGGGCAAAAGCAACCTTGCGCATGAACAATCAAGTGACCAAATTGTGCTAATCCCTGAGAGTACTAATTGTGTATGTTCTGAAAAGTTTTGCAATAACACACATATACCTGAGAATGAAAAATTGGCCTCTCTAGGGTTTTTAGTAATGGTTTGACTCTGCAACTTTTATGATTCAAAGGGGTGAACTCCAATCCCGGCGCACCAGGGTTTTGACACAGTCTGAGAACTTAATCTTCAAGAGTTGCTAGGGAGATCTGACAACCCAACAATGAACCATACCCATGGAGATTTCTTCCACAAGGACATTTATATAGCGGCTGTCACTACCACGGCGAAAATGGCTATGACCGCTTGAGGTTCCGTCAACGCAGTTTGCCCTGTGAAGGGATTGTCCGCTATGGTTAACCCTCTCTAAAGATGACTCACAATAGTATACCACAAGGGGACTTGGCTCCAGATTCAAGGTTTTGACACCTCTTCACTTTTAACCCAAACAAAGCAAGCAGATTAATCCGACACGCTAAGACAAAGTTTTGTTCCACCAAGGTCTATGATATCAACTCCACGTGATCTATCAACCTCTCCGGGGAGAGAATGTATCAATCAATAAGAGAAGATACACTAACCAATTTTTATTCACCAAAGCTCGTGATAACAACCCCACGTGATCTATCAACCTCTCCGGAGAGAGAATGTGTCGATCAATAAGAGAAGACTCACTAACTAAGTTGAATGTGAAACGCACTAAGTATCCTCCCTACCTACAAGGATTCTGTCGTCAAGGAAGGATTTCGCTAGGAATCCAATCTCTCAAGAATCACAAATAGTGTTCATAGGGCCTAATTACTATGTGAGCACAGATGTATGTTCCGAAAGCAAATCTACCAAAAGCATCCAAAAAGTAGAAAGAGGAACACTTAACGTTTAAAGCGAATATGAGATGAGTCCACAAGGTGGAACATTTAACACCTCACACAAGCTAAAAATGAGTCCACAACTTAGAAAACAAGTGAGTTCCTAAAAGCACAAAAGGGTTGCCAAGTGGAACATTTAACGCTTCTGTCCTGTTGACCCCTCCCTTTTATGGCGCTGAGATTGCAACCACGGGGCGGAAATGAGGGGCTGGCAGATTAGTGAGTCCAATAACCCAAGATAGCAATCAAGATCAATCACAAGTATTCTAAGACTACTTAATGAATCCTTAAGGGATTACAACCTAGTATCAATTATGCAAGTGTGTAGAAATAGATCAAAAGCATGAAAAGATGCACACAAGCTTGACACATAAGAGATTTATTTTAAGTCCAAAATCAAAATATTATTAGATGAAGGAGAATACCTGGGATCCTTGCAATGTGCTTAGTAGATTTTACTTGATTTTTAGCAATTTTTGTTGAGCTTTTCCATGCAAGCAAGTGATGAACTCTCCAACAAGCAAACAAGCAAACAAGATATGCAAAATATATTCAACTTATGAAAACTATAAGGTTAGCTCTAAAAATCAATTATTATCAGTAATAATAACCAGCAATTAACCCAAATGACAACTCATATCATTCATTGAACCATGTAAAAAAATAAGTGCATACCCATCACAAAACTTTATTTTTTTTGCTGCATTTGACCTAGTCAACAAGATCTAATTTTTTTGATATGATTTTGGCACAAAAATAGAAATTCAAAATAGAGACCCCTACTAAAAAATAAAGAGCTTTCCAAAAATGCAAAAATTTTAGAAAAATCTCTTCATTTGTGCTCTAGAGACCCATTTTATCAAAACAAACCAGTTTTTATAAATTGACTATTTGAGTTATGATATCATGTCCAAATTTAAAACACAAAGAATGGACCCCCTATATAATTTAAAGAGATTTCCGAAAATATAAAATTTTTTGAAAAATATGCTGATTTACGTCAGATATTAATTTTTTCTGGAATTTCAAGAAAAAATTATTAAAAATTCAAAACATCTCAAAAAATTCTAAATTTTTTACTGTAGCTTCCCTGACATGTCACCAACTTGCAAAAAAAATTTCAAACCAAAATTATAATCCGTTTGAGAGATAAAATTAAATCTTTGAAACTTTGGGGTTTTAGCTCCCAAAAAAATCAAAACCAGCATGCAAAGGTGGGTTGCCCCACGGTGGGCGCCAGAAATGTGTGTGTGAAAATTGTACCTGATCTGTAGACACAACACTCAGTAAAACATTAGAGGTTAGTGATAATTAAAATCGTGCAAAATTGAAAGCTATCTAACCAAGCGATTTACTGCCTTCTAATAGGTGCGAGATTAATGTTCTCAGATTATTATCGAGATCAGTGACCTAGACGACACCTAAATGAAGGATTTGAATGCAAAAGATGGATATGAAATAAATGCAATTGAGCTATTTTTTTAAATTTTTCTATGCAATAAGAATGAATGAAAAACTGATATGAAATTAATCTATATGAAAACTGATATGCTATGCTAATCTAACAATGATATGAAATATGAATGCAAAAATAAGATTGAATTCACAAAGATGTCGATTCGCAAGAGCTTTGATTCTTCAATTCTAATTCTCCAGTGTGATTATTCAAAATATGAGATGATTTGTGAAGAGCTAAAGCCTTAATTTATAGAAATCCAGGGCTTTGGAGGTGCATGGGAAAAAGCCATAAATCACTCAAATTAACTCATCTTGATTTTTGAGTTATCTGATCATGAAAGATAGTTAATTCTCAAAATCATGCAAGAACATGCAAAAACAACTTTTTAACTCAAATTAGAGTTTAGATCAGCTTTTTGAACTCCAAAAGGATGTTGAGTTCCAAAAAGTCAATAACTTGCATTGATTTTCTGATTTGGAGTTTAACTGTTTCTTTTGAATATGCATAATAATTAAGAATTAAATAAATAAATAAAGTGATTTATCCTCAACTCAACTGATTTTTGAAATAAAATAATTAATTTATGGGTTAATTAACTATTTTATCAAACTTTTATTAAAAATTATATTATTAAATAATGACAACATGCTTTAATTAATTAAATAAGAATTTAATCAATTATTCATAGAAATTTTAATTTATTGTCAAAATTAAATAATACAATTAATAATAGATAGAATTAAATTTAATTAAACAATTAAGTGGCAAATATTAAATCTAATTAATTAAATATGAAAATATTTAATTAATCAAACTTAGGATAAATGTGATTTATTGCCAAATAATCATTAAATTAAAGATAATTAAGATGATTAGGAATATTACTAGGAATATTCCCCGATGCAGAATTTAAGATAATCAATTATGATTCGATGATGTTTAGATGTGCCTTAGGTTAGGACTTTGATGTCGATTTCGTTCGATATGTAGATACAGGATATTAATGAACTTATAGCCCATTTTTAGGGTATTACACCCCCAATCCCCCGTAGATAAGTCTGGGGGGAAACTGCGCTGAAAGAACTTGAGTCTGATTAGGCTCCACATACATAACAACTCCAACTTTCCTACTAAGAGCATCAAACACTTTATTGGCCACTCCCTTTTTGTGTTTTATATTGAAGGTGTAAGCCTGCAATTGTTCCATCCACTTGATGTGTTTCACCCCTAGTTTATCTTGAGTATTAAGAAAACTCAATGCATGGTTATCAGTGAAGACTATAAACTCCTTAGGAAGCAAGTAATTCCTCCATTTCTTAAGTTCTTGGACCATGGCATACAGTTCTAAATCATAAGTAGAATATCTTTTCTTAGCATGATTTAATTTTTCTGAGAAAAATGCCACAACCTTACCTTCTTGGCTTAAGACTGCACCTATGGCCAAGTTGCTTGCATCTGTCTCCACCACAAACACTTTATTGAAATCAGGAAGAGTGAGGATTGGATATTGAGAAACTCTATTCTTTAGGTATTAGAAGACATCATTAGCCTCTTTAGTCCATAAAAACTTAGTCTTTTTACCACCTTTTATTATGTCCAACATAGGAGCACACACATGACTGAAATTTTTAATAAATTTTCTATAAAAAGTTGCAAGGCCATGAAAAATTCTAACATCACCTTGATTCTTTGGTGTAGGCCAATTGATGATTGCTGGAACCTTTTCTAGATCCATTTTGAGAGTGCCTTGGGAGATGACAAATCCTAGGAAAACAAGTTCCTTCTTCATAAAAATACACTTTTCAAGTTAATCACTAACTTGTGTTGATGAAGTCTCCTCAAAACCTGTTCCACATGATCAAGATGTTCCTCTTTGCTATGACTATAAATCAAAATTTCATCCAAATATATGACCAAAAACTTACCAATAAAATTAATGAAAATCTCATTCATGAGCCTCATGAATGTACTAGGAGCATTGCTCAAGCCAAATGGCATAACAAGCCACTCAAACAAACCTTCAGTTTTCTTAAATGTTATCTTCCATTCATCTCCTAGCTTTAACCTGATTTGGTGATAACCTGATTTTAAATCAATTTTTGTGAAATAACCAGTAGTGCCTAGTTGATCAAGAAAATCCTCCATTCTTGGGACCGGAACCTATACCTTATAGTAATTTTATTTAGGGCTCTGCTGTTAGTACACAACCTCCATTTGCCATCCTTTTTAGGGGATAGGACTAATGGGATAGCACATGGGCTGAGGCTTTTCTGAATCAGTCCTTTTTCTAATAGGTCACCTACTTGTCTTGCAATCTCTACATGCTACGAAGGTGTCATCTTGTATGGGGCCTTGTTGGGCAGGGTTGAACCAGGTATTAGGTCAATTTGATGACTGATATCTCTTAAGGGAGGGAGGCTTGTGGGCAGGTCACTAGTAGTGACATCACTGTATTTTCCAAGTAGTTCCATGACTTCATTTGGTATAGGATCCTCCTTATTAGACCTTATGTTATCCCTAGGTTTAGAGATTAGGAAAAAGGCTTCAGTTTCAGGTTCCTTCAATGTTTTCAACATTTCTTTCTCTCCCATGATGATGACAATAGGTTCTTTCTCAGATTTGTTATCAGGCAGGGGCTTCATAGTGAAGGTTTTCCCATCTTTAGTGATGGAGTAGGTGTTCTTCCTACAATGGTGTATGGCATCTACATCAAATTTTCAAGGCCTACCTAGAAGGATGTGGGAAGCATCCATTTCAACAACATCACAAAGAACTTTATCTTTAAAGTCTACAATAGAAAACTCTATCCATGCTTGTTAAGTTACTAAGGTTTGCTGACCTTTAGTTAGCCAAGAGACATGATAGGTAAAATGATGTGGCTTCTTAGGAAGATTTAGTTTTTGAACCATTTCACTAGATACCAAGTTTTTAGTTGAACTAGAATCTATGAGCAAATTACATACCTTACCATGGCATTTGATCTTTGTCCTAAAAAGGTTTTTCCTTTGTGGAGGTTCTTGGTCTTGTGGTACTTGAAGAAATAATTTACTCATCATCAAACATACTCCTTCTTCTAGTTCCAAGTCCCTTGCATCTGCATTGTCTTCTTGTTTGTCCTCTTGAATGAGTGTTGCTCTCCTTTCACCTTGATTGCTATTGTTTCTCTTCTCAGGGCATCTTCTCGCATGGTGTCCCAATTGATTGTAGTAGAAACACTTTAGGGGTCCATTTCCTCTCCTTGAATTTGTTCTCCCTCTATTGAAGGGTCTCCTTCCTCTACAGTTCCCTCTTGAGTTTGAATCGCTATTTTCTTTATCTCCTTGGTCAGGGGTTCTACTACTGCTGCCACCATTTTGTCCTTAGTGTTATAAATAGTCCCAAGAGATAACTGAGAGGGGGGGCAGGAGTGGGAGGGGGAGTGAATTAGTTATCTACAAGATTCAATTCTTTATCCAATTAAGTATACTTAAACATAAAGCATAAAAACAATGAAAGAACACTTGAACACAACACAGTATTTTGGTTACAGAGAAACCCAAATAGGTAAAAACCCCAGTGGAAATTGACACTTGCTAATATTATGCACTAATGTATTATGATCCTTGTTAGAAGATCCTTAACCCTGTTAAGAGTTTCTTTATAATATATTTAGTATAGTAGACCTGGTCAAGGGTTGGACCCTGTTAGTAGTCTTTTATAATTGTTCCTATTAGGGGAGAGGATGCATTATCCAAGATCACACTGCTCAAAGGGGTGAAGGCTACAACCTTCTATTTAATAGATACACACTATATCTAGATCTTGGTGAATTGTGCTTTGACCTATTATCTGGATCAGTTCCAATGGATAGCACAAATAATTTACTTGGTCACATTGACCTTCTTCTAATGGTTCCACACTTCACACTCTGCTATGATTTGCTTAATCAATTATGAACCACACTCAAGCAATCACAAATGATTGCCTATAAATATCTTTCCTCTAAATAATATAATCAAGTCGGCCTATTAGAACCACCTTGAAATAATATTAGAGAAACCATATGATGTAGGAGCATCCTGGGTGTAAGAGCAATCTTGCATCACCCAAAAATATTTCTATTTTTGTATTCAATAAGGGCTATCTTGTGTAGAGCTGCTATTTATGGAAACTTTCTATTTTTAGTAAGTTGGTCTTACAATCTCAGAATGTTCTGATTTTACATGTGGAGGTTCATCTCAGTCACATCAACCTACCAGCAAAGTTTCATGGCTAGATCAAGTCTAGTTTTGAAGATATTGAAGATTTTCGGTATTGGCAGTAGGGTACAGAAACTTTGAACTTAGTTTTGAAGGCTTTAGAGGCCCTGGATGAGGTCAAAAATTTGGGTGACGAGTGCTCGCATGGGTCAAGCCTGTAGAGCACTTTGTGGCATTTCTGAAATGGGGTTATAATAGTCAATTAGGTCAACTGGTGATGACTTATGGTCTCCAGAAGTCGGGCCACCTGAAATGGCAGAAAATAATTTTCCTTCAAAATTTTTGTTCATGTTTCAAAAGTTATTTTGAGCTGACTTTGATGTAATAAATTAAAAAATAAAATAATTCTAAGTTTGGTCGGCCCTTAGGGCTAAATTTCTAGAACCTTCTTGGGTGGTGGAAAATGCCTATATAAAGAAGGCCCGTAGTGTTGTCTAGGGTAGTTCTGGGTAGTAGATCTAGGTATTGATTCGAGGCTTTGTCCTACAAAATATTGTAAGGCAATGTCCATGTGGCTTTGCATATTGTAATTCTAAAAGTTTGTAATTCTACATTTGTGGGGATAATAAGAAGCTAATTTTCTGTTCTTGCATATTATTGTTGTTGTTGTTTCTCTATTTTTGTTATGTGTTTGTGGTAATAAGGGGAGCACCCTTCATCAAGTGGTATCAAAGCAGGAGTTCTTGAGTGTGTAAATAGATTGCCGACTGTGAGGTAGTTTGCACCAGGACCATGGTTAGGGTTTTAGCACACATCGTGAAAATGCCTCCACGAAGGGAATGTGGTGGAAGAGCTGGTGTTGTAACACCTAAGGTTAGAGTGCTCTAGAGACAAGTGCAAGTATTGCAAGAGGAGATTGCAGAGGAATGAATCTTAATGTCAGATACAAAAGCGAGGATGAAGCCGAAGAAGAAGATCAAGAAGGAGAAGTCAAAGTTGTGAACCAGGAGGAAGAAAGACTTTTTTGAGCTATTTCCAAGATCCGAAAAAGACCTAAGATTGAGGTTCCTACATTTTTAGAAAATCTTAACCCAGAAGAATTGATCAACTAGATCAATGAATGTGAAGAATATTTTGAGTATGAAGATATTGAGGATCCTAATAGGGTCAAATTCATGAAGGCCAGACTGAAAGGTCATGTAAAGATCTGGTGGCAAGAGATTCAATTAGAGCAAAATAGAAGAGGGAAAGATAAAATCACAAGATGGGATCAGATGGTGGATAAATTAAAGTGACAGTTCATCCTTGTTGATTATGAGCTTGACCTACTGAAGAAAATGCAAAGTTTGAAGCAAGCGGGACGATCTGTTTAGGAGTATATAGAGGAGTTCTATCAAATCCTCATCAGAACAGGCCATGTGGAAGCTGATAAGGAGAAAGTTGCTCGTTACCTTAATGGGTTGAGGCCCAGCATTCAAGAGGAGCTGAATTTGGTTCAAATAAATAGTATTGAAGGGGCATACTAGTTTTCCCTAAAAGTGGAGGAAAAGCTGAACAAGAAGTTCAAGAGTAGACAAAATGGAAGAGGTCATGGTGGATGATCTGGTGGATGGTCATATGGAGGCTGAAATGAAGATCTGAAAAAGAAGGATGAGGCCAATAGTAGTCAAAATTAGAGAGGAAATAATTCCAATCATTTCCAAGATTAGAATAATAGAGATCAGAGAGGAAGAGGACAAGGTTTAGGAAGAGGAGGCTTCCGTGGAACATGTTTTCACTATGGAGAAGAAGGTCTTAGGGCATTTGAATGTCCTCAATGCCAAGGAAGGACAAATAGGAGGAATGAAGGCCAAGCCAGAGTTGCACATATAGATGAAGATGTCAGATCATCAAATTTAGAAGATGCTAAAAGAGGAGAAACACTGATTAATAGAAGAGTCTTGCTGAGTGGTGAGAATGAACCTGAACAAAGGAGGAGCCTGTTTCACACTAGATGCAAGTGTGAGGGTAAATGTTGTGATGTGATTATTGATAGTGGAAGCACTGAAAATTTGGTGTCAGAAAAGATGGATGATCACAAGGTCATGGTCAGTGAATAGTGCTCGGTAAAGTTCAAGATCGGCAGGTACCAAGATGAGGTACTATGTGATATCATATCTATAGATGCATGTCATATGTTGTTGGGTAGACCATGGCAGTTTGACAAATGTGCTGTACACGATGGTCATGCGAATACCTATTCCCTGACAAAGGATGGAGTGCGACATAAGCTAAAGCCATTGAAGGAGACCGAAGAAAAGGTATGTGGTAATGCAAGAATAACATTTGTTGATGGAAGAAAATTCCTAGATGGTATGAGGCATGAGCATATATGTTTTTCTTTAATTCCAAAAGTTGGTAAAGAAGAAGTAGAGGATGTACCTATAGGGGTTGCAAATTTCTTGAATGAGTTTTAGGATATTGTATCTGATAATGTACCTGATGGATTACCACTGGTAAGGAAGATCAGTCATCAGATGGATTTGATTCTAGGAGTCAGTTTTCCAAACAAGGCAACACACAAAATGACACTAGCAAAAAGTGAAGAGTTGAACAAACAAGTACATGAGTTATTGTAGAAGGGGTTGATTCCAGAGAGTCTGAGTCCCCATGCTGTACCAGCGGTATTAGCACCAAAGAAGAATGGAGAATGGAGGATGTGTACAGATTCCAGAGCAATAAACAAGATCACAATCAAGTATAGGTTTCCATTGCCATGAATGGATGATATTATGGATTGCTTGAGTGGAGCTGTGTATTTCTCAAAGATAGATCTGAAGAGTGGATATCACTAGATTTGGATCAGAGAAGGAGATGAATGGAAGAATACCTTCAAGATAAAGGAAGGACTATATGAGTGGTTAGTCATGCCTTTTGGGCTAACCAATGCACCGAGCACTTTCAAGTGGCTCATGAATGAGGTTTTGAAAGAATTTTTGGGTAAGTTTGTCATTGTGTACCTAGATGATATTTTGATCTTTAGTAAGACATTGGAAGAGCATATGATGCATATTCATATGGTGTTGGAGAAGCTAAGAGATGAGAAATTGTTGATTAATTTAAAGAAGTGCAGTTTTGTGAAGAAAGAGTTAGTGTATTTGGGATTTGTAGTTTCAACAGAAGGTCTAAAAATGGACCCAAAGAAAGTACAAGCTATCCTTGAATGGCCTACTCCAAGGAGTGCTACTAAGGTAAGATCTTTTCATGGTTTGGCTAGCTTTTACAAAAAGTTTATCAAAAATTTTAGTTGTATTTGTGGACCCTTGACTGAAACAATGAGAGGGGATATAAAAGAGTTCAAGTGGACTAATGGGGCAGATAAGAGTTTTAAACTGTTGAAACAGAAAGTTACAGAACAACCTATTTTAGCACTTCCAGATTTTAATAAGGTGTTTCAAGTAGATTGTGATGCTAGTGGTACTGCAATAGGAGCTGTTATGAGCCAAGAAGGTAAACCTATTGCTTATTTTAGTGAGAAGTTAAATGATGCCAAGAGAAAGTATTTTGTTTATGATCATGAATTTTATGCTATAGTTGAGGCATTGAAGAAGTGGAGACACTATCTTCTTCCTAAGGAGTTTGTTTTGTATACTGATCATCAAGCTTTGCAATATTTGAATAGTCAAGGAAAGTTGAATCAAAGGCATTTGAAATGGGTTAAGTTTTTGCAGAGTTATACATTTGTTTTGAAACACAGAAGTGGAAAGTCTAACAGGGTTGCAGATGCACTTAGCAGAAGGCAACTATTGCTAACAGAGATGCAAATTAAGGTGGTTGGGTTCAAGGAACTCAAGAATTTGTATCTAGATGATCCTATTTTTGGTGAAGCTTGGAAAGCTTGTAAAGAACCCGTTACTCTAGACAGGACAAAATGGCTAGATTTTATCATCCGGGATGATATGCTATTCATAGGGAGTCAGTTGTGCATTCCATGAACTTCTATGAGGGAGAATCTCATCAAGGAGAAGCATAGCAGAGGATTGGATGGACATTTTGGTTGAGATAAAACCCTTGCTTTGGTTAGTAAAAATTATTATTGGCCACAGTTGCAGCAAGATGTGAAGAAGTTTGTACAGAGTTGTAGAGTATGTTAGATGGTGAAAGAAATGAAGTAGAATACAGGGTTGTATCAGCCATTACCTGTACTAGAGAAGCCTTGGGAGGATATCAATATGGACTTTGTTCTTGGTTTACCAAGGACACAGCAGGGACATGATTCAATTTTTGTAGTAGTTAATAGATTTTCAAAGATGGCACATTTCATTTCTTGCAAGAAGACTAATGATGTTGTTCATATAGCAGAATTATTTTTCAGAGAAGTAGTGAGACTACATGGTTTGCCAAAGACCATAGTTTCAGATAGAGACACTAAGTTTGTTGGATATTTTTGACATACATTGTGGAAGAAGTTGAATGACACCAGTAGAAAGTGAAGAGTTGAACAGACAAGTGAAGAGTTATTGCAGAAAGGGTTGATTCGAGAGAGTCTAAGTCCCTGTGCTGTACTGGCAGTATTAGCACCAAAGAAGAATGGAGAATGGAGGATGTGTACAAATTCCAAAGCAATAAACAAAATCATAATCAAGTACAGGTTTCCATTGCCACGAATGGATGATATTATGGATTGTTTGAGTGGAGATGTGCATTTCTCAAAGATAGATCTGAAGAATGGATATCACTAGATTCGGATTAGAGAAGGACATGAATGGAAAACTGCCTTCAAGACAAAGGAAGGACTGTATGAGTGGTTAGTCATGCCTTTTGGGCTAACCAATGCACTGAGCACTTTCATGTGGCTCATGAACAAGGTTCTAAAAGAATTTTTGGGTAAGTTTGTCATTGTGTACCTAGATGATATTTTGATCTTTAGTAAGACATTGGAAGAGCATATGATGCATATTCGTATGGTGTTTGAGAAGTTGAGAGATGAGAAATTATTGATTAATTTGAAGAAGTGCAGTTTTGTGAAAAAAGAGTTAGTGTATTTGGGATTTGTAGTTTCAACAGAAGGTCTAAAAATGGACCCAGAGAAGGTACAAGCTATCCTTGAATGGCCTACTCCAAGGAGTGCTACTGAGGTAAGATCTTTTCATGGTTTGGCTAGCTTTTAAAGAAAGTTTATTAGAAATTTTAGCTGTATTTGTGGACCCTTGACTGAAACAATGAGAGGGGATAAAAAAGAGTTTAAGTGGACTAATGGGGTAGAAAAGAGTTTTCAATTGTTGAAACAAAAACTTACAGAAGAACTTGTTTAGCACTTCCAGATTTTAATAAGGTGTTTCAAGTAGATTGTGATGCTAGTGGTACTGTAATTAGTTTATGATCATGAGTTTTATGCTATAGTTCAGGCATTGAAGAAGTGGAGACACTATCTACTTCCTAAGGAGTTTGCCTTGTATACTGATCATCAAGATTTGCAATATTTGAATAGTCAAGGAAAGTTGCATCAGAGACATTTGAAATGGGTTGAGTTTTTGTAGAGTTATACATTTGTTTTGAAACACAAGAGTGGAAAGTCTAATAGGGTTGCGGATGCTCTTAGCAGAAGGCAACTATTGTTGATAGAAATGCAGATTGAAGTGGTTGGGTTCAAGAAATTCAAGAGTTTGTATCCAGAGGATCCCGATTTTGGTGAAGCTTGGAAAGCTTGTACAGAACCTGTTACTCTAGATAGGATGAAATGGCTGGATTTCATCATCCATGATGATATGCTATTTAGAGGGAGTCAGTTGTGCATTCTAAGAAGTTATATGAGGGAGAATCTCATCAAGGAGAAGCATAGTGGAGGATTGGCTGGACATTTTGGTCATGATAAAACCCTTGCTTTGGTTGGTGAGAATTATTATTGGCCACAATTGCAGCAAGATGTGAAGAAGTTTGTACAAAGTTGCAGAGTATGTCAGATGGCGAAAGGAGTGAAGTAGAATACAGGGTTATATTAGCCATTACCTATACCAGAGAAGCCTTGGGAGGATATTAGTATGGACTTTGTTCTTGGTTTACTGAGGACTCAGCGGGAACATGATTCAATTTTTGTGGTGGTTGAGAGATTTTCAAAGATGGCACATTTCATTCCCTGCAAGAAGACTAATGATGTTGTTCATGTAGCAGAATTTTTTTTCAGAGAAGTGGTGAGACTACATGGTTTGCCAAAGAACATAGTTTCAGATAGAGACACTAAGTTTGTTGGATATTTCTGGCATACATTGTGGAAGAAGTTGAAGATAGATTTGAATTTCAGTTCATCACATCATCCACAGACTGATGGACAGACAGAGGTGGTGAATAGGAGTTTGGGAAATTTGCTGAGATGTTTGGTTGGAGTTAAGCCAACAGGATGGGATTTGATTTTACCATAGGTAGAATTTGCATATAATAATTTTGTCAATAGGAGCACTAGTAAATCACCCTTCCAGATTATACATGGGAGTAGTCCCAAAAATGCATCTGAGTTGATAAAGATAGATAAAGGAGAAATAAGTAGTGCTGAAGCTGAGAATTTTGTAGAACATTTGAAGAACATCCATGAGGAGGTGAGGAAGCATATTACCAAAATGAATGCATAGTATAAGGCTAAGGCAGATGAGGAAAGGAGGCATAAGGAATTTCAAGTTGGAGATGAAGTCATGGTTCATTTGCGGAAGGAGTGATTTTTGGTTGGTACATATAACAAGTTGAAAATGAAGAAGTTTGGGCCATGTAAGATACTGAAGAAGCATGATTTAGGAGATGCATATGAGGTAGAATTGCCTACTGAGATAAATATTTCACCAATTTTTAACATTTTGGATTTGATAGAGTATCATGAAGGAGGTGTTAAAGATGAGGTTGCAGTAGCATAGTGGAGTATTCCAGCAACCAGTTTAGATATCAAGGAGATTGAAGACATACTGGATAGTTGTGTTGGTAGAAGCACAAGGAACAAGACATATGAAGAGTATTTGGTCAAATGGAAAGGATGACCTATTGAAGATTCATCATGGCTAACAAAGGAGGAGGTTAACCGTCTTGGTTTTCCTCTGCACACCTGAGTCATGATGGGGTCACTTCTCAAATTACCCCAGGTGTCTAATGCAGGAGCATCCTGGGTGTAAGAGCAATCTTGCATCACCCAAAAATATTTCTATTTTTGTATTCAATAAGAGCTATTTTGTGCAGAGATGCTATTTATGAAAACTTGCTATTTTTAGTAAGTTGGTCTTATGATCTCAGAATGTTCTGATTTTACATGTGGAGGTTCATCTCAATCACATCAGCTTGCCAAAAAAGTTTCATGGCTAGATCAGGTCTAGTTTTGAAGATATTGAAGATTTTTGGTATTGGTAGGAGGGTATAGAAACTTTGAACTCAGTTTTGAAGGCTTTAGAGGCCCTGAATGAGGTCAAAAATTTGGGTGATGGGCACTTGTGTGGGGCAAGCCTATAGAGCACGTCGTGGCATTTCTGAAATGGGGTTATAATAGTCAATCGGGTCAATTGGTGATGACTTATGGTCTCCGAAAGTTAGGCCACTTGAAATGGAGAAAAATAATTTTCTTTCAAAATTTTTGTTTGGGTTTCAAAAGTTATTTTGAGCCGACTTTGATGTAATAAATTAAAAAATAAAATAATTCTAAGTTTGGTCAGCCCTTAGGGAAAAATTTCTGGAACCTTCTCGGGTGGTGGAAAATGCCTATATAAAGAAGGCCTATAGTGTTGTCTAGGGCAGTTTTGGGTAGTAGATCTGGGTATTGATTCGAGGCTTTGTCCTATAGAATATTGTAAGGGAATGCCCATGTGGCTTTGCATATTGTAATTCTGAAAGTTTGTAATTCCACATTTGTGGAGATAATAAGAAGCCAATTTTCTATTCTTGCATATTGTTGTTGTTTCTTTGTTTCTGTTATGTGTTTTTGGTAATAAGGGGAGAACCCTTCATCACCATAACAAGCTTTGAAAAACATTATGTTAGCTCTACTATGCACACAACACATTCTAGGACCTATCCAATAAGATAATTGTAGATGCATGCGACACACTGTCAGCTCTACCAAAACAACTGGATCTTTCTCCTCAATTTGAATTACTTCATGTGCTCTTAACCAAACATCAATAACTCTCCTCTAAGCTTAGGGTTCATACCTACAGGATGGGCACAACTCCAGAAACAAGAAAATCTTTGTTGGCTCTTCTGAATAGACACAAGAAACTGCTACTGGCAAATAGTGATATTATAACTTCACTTATATTGATTATCAGTCTATGCGTCCATAATTGAAACATCACTAACATGTCTTCAACATATATCCAAGTGCGCAAGGCTCCATGATAACTATACAGACAACCATACACAGAACACTGCCTGTTACTCTGTCAGGAACACTGCTAACATAAGTTGCTATATAACTATCTGTACTAACAATTAACCTCTGTGCCCATGATATCATGCTGATATAATGTACATGTTACATATACTAAAATCTTATTGCATAAGACTTCCATGCATGCTACTTTCCATATGTTTTCATTAATGACAAACATACAGTCAGTGGTGGCCTGCTAGCAAATCTCCAACAATCTCCCCTTTTGGCATTGATGGCAACATGTTGAATGAAAAACCACCACCAACCCAAATGAACATTTTTTTTATAACATTCTCCATTTCCTCAACTAAACTGCTATCATAACTGAATGTTGCCCCCCCTTAGTATATTACTCCTCCTTTTTACTTCTATTTTTCATTACTCTATATATTACTCCCCCTTTGACATCAATGGCAAAGGGTGCCATTCATTTTAAGCACCGGTACTACTCCTGAGGTAGAGTAGTCAACCTTCCATCAATCCCTGAGGACTGATAGCTTTCCTTGTTTCTTCTAGGTAGAATTAGGGAAGAGAATTACTACGAACTTCTCTTTGAGATACTCAAAAGTATCCTTAGGCAAGGGCTTTGTGAATATATTTGCTAACTAATCTTTAGTGCTCACATAGTCCAACTTGACTTCTTTCTCTACCACTTTCTCTCTTAGGAAGTGATACTTGATCTCAATATGTTTTTTCTTTGCATGCATCACAAGGTTCTTAGACATATTGATAGTGCTAGTGTTATCATAGTGAATAACAATAGGATAATCAATCTGAATTCCAAAATCCTTTATCATCTGCTTGATCCAAACAATTGTAGAACAATTAAAGGCTGATGTGACATACTTCGCTTCTACTATTGACTAAGAAATACAATTTTGTTTCTTTCTTATCCAAGTGACAAGTCTATCACCAAGAAACACTGCTCCACCTGATGTACTCTTTCTATCATCAACACATCTTGCCCAATCTGCATCAATGTACACATGTAGCTCAACATTTTATGAAATACCACAGACCATAATCTATAGTGCACTGCAAGTATCTAAATATTCTCTTTGCTGCCATGAGGTGACTTTGTTTAGGCTCTGCTGCAAATCTTCCAACTATACCAACTAGACTTATAGCTCAACATCAATGTACACATGTAGCTCAACATTTTATGAAATACCACAGACCATAATCTATAGTGCACTACAAGTATCTAAATATTCTCTTTTCTGCCATGAGGTGACTTTGTTTAGGCTCTGCTGCAAATCTTCCAACTATACCAACTAGACTTTGTCTAGTTTGAGTAAGATATATAAGTCTACTAATCATAGACTTATACAATATTATATCTACTACCAGTGAGTCATCTTCTTTTGTAAGCTTTCATCTTGTGATCATAGGTGTTCCTACTGGCTTGCAATCATCCATCTTGAATTTCTTCAATTTCTCTTTCACATATTTGGACTGATTAATAAAAATTCCTTTTTCTGTCTGCTGCACATTTAGTCCTAAAAAGTATTTTATAGGACCAATCATACTCATCTCAAACTCATTCTACATTTCTTTGGAAAATTATGCACTTTAGTTTGTCATTACCTCCAAAGATAATGTCATCAACAAATATAGCTACAAGTAGTAGATCTTCAGATGTCTCTCTAATGAATAGATTACAATCTTCTGCTCCTTTCTTGAATCCAATCTTTGTTAGATATCCATCTAGTCTTTCATACCATGCTCTAGGGGCTTGCTTAAGTCCATAGAGGGCCTTCTTCAATCTGCATACCATATTAGGTCTATTTGATAAGGTGAATCCTTATGGCTGCTCAATGTATACTTCTTTCAAATCTCCATTTAGGAAAGCTAACTTGACATCCATCTGATATACTTTGAAGTTTTTGATAGTAGCATAAGCTAGAAACAACTTAATAGCTTCTAATATGCTCACAGGTGCAAATGTGTCTGAATAATCAATGCCTTCTCTTTGTGCATATCCCTTACATACTAACCTTTCTTTATTTCTTACTACTATACCATCTTCATTCATCTTGTTTCTGAATATCCATTTTGTTCCAATCACATTCTTATCACTAAGTCTTGGGACCAATTCCCAAGTGTCATTCTTAACAATTTGATCAAGTTCTTCTTTTATAGCATCATGCCAATCTAAATTATTACATGCATCTTCAACACTTAAAGGTTCAATATGAGATAGTAAACATACCGCTTCACTGCTAGTTGAGTTCTTTGCTTGGGATCTTGTTAAGACTTTGTCGCTCTGATCTCCAATGATGTCTTTCTTGGAGTGATTTCTAGATGTAAAAGTTGGAACTTTAGGTGATGTTGAATCATCAACCTTAGGAGTTTCTTCTTCACTTGTCTCAGGGTCATTAAACAACACATCAATACTATCAAACATTTCTTCAATAACTATCTCACTAGTGGAGGGTTTGGGTTCTTCTTTAATCATGGGTGAGTAATCATGATATCTTTCTTGAACCATAAACTTTTCATCAATCTTAACATGAGCACTTTCAATGATCTTTTTCAATCTTAAATTGAAACATCTATAAGCTTTACTATTAGTAGAGTAACCAAGGAAAATACCTTCATCACTTCTTGCATCAAACTTTTCTACTACTTCATCCTTCTTGATGTAGCACTTGCTTCCAAAGATTCTGAATTATTTTACTATGGGAACATTACCAAACCATAGCTCATATGGTGTTTTGTCAGTGCTTGGCCTCAATTGAATTCTATTGATGGTGTAGACTATTTTATTGACCTCATCTCTCCAATAGGTGTGTGCAACTTTTCCTTCAATCATGATGGTGCACGCTGTATCAAGGATGATCCTATTCCCTCTCTCTATAATTCCATTCTACTGAGGGGTTCTAGGTGTACTTAATTGTCTCTTTATGCCATGTTCTTCATAGTACTCATAGAATCTGTCAGAGGTGAATTCTCCTCCTCTATCCAATCTCAAACATTTTATCTTTAGTCCAGATTCATTCTCAACCTTAGCTTTGAATATTTTGAATTTCTCAAATTCTTCTGACTTATCTTTCAAGAACGTAACCCACATCATCCTAGTATAATCATCAACAAAAAAAATGAAATACCTTTCACCATAGTATGATCTTGTTTGAGTTGGACCACATAGGTCTATGTGAATCAGATCCAACTTGATCTCTACTAAATTTTTCTTGCTTCTGAATGAATTTCTCATATGCTTTCCCATTACACATTCCCTACATATAGTATCAACTGGCTTTTCTATGCTAGGTAGATCTCTTACTACCTTTACATTGCTTATCTTTACTATGTTATCAAAATTGATATGACATAGTATTTTATGCCAAAACCAACTCTCATCAACTTTAGCAAAAAAACAACTTGCTTTTGAATTGAGTTGAGAAACATTAGCTCTTGTCTCTGAGCCTGATACAATCATAACACCATCCTTGTTGTTAATGATGCATTTTTCATCTTTAAACTCCAACTGATAGCCTTTTTCAAGTAACTATCCAACACTGAGAAGGTTATGTTTCAAACCATCAATATATAGAACATCATCAGTACTATTCTTTCCATCCAAGGTGATGGCTCCTCTACCAACTATTGGTTTAGGAGTGTTGTCTCCAAATCTAACCATACCACCATTGTATTTTTCTAGATGAACAAATCTATCTTTATCACCTATCATGTGATGTGAACAACCACTATCTATAATCCAATCTGTTCTTATGTCAGCTTGTGAAATCAATGCTAGCTCTTGCCCCTTTTTATCATCTTTGTGATTTGTCTTGTTATTCATTTTGTCTACAATAGCAATGAATCCAATTTCTTCTTCACTTGATTCATCATCTGAAACTCCATCTCTAGCAAAGTAGCATTCCTTAGAATACTTAGGCTTGTAATCCTTTTTGAACTTTCTAGCTCTAGTAGGACACTTAGATGCAAAGTGACCGATCTTATTACATGAAAAGTACTTAAATGGTAATTGACCTTCATATTTTCCATTTCCTTTCTTTTCTCCTTTGGAAATCATAGCAATGAAATCATCTAGAGTTTTCTCATCATCATCATCATCAAAATTACCAGAAGTGTTTGCAAATTTCTTACCATGAACTGTTGCTTTGAAGGCTGTTTCACTCTTTGATTCTATCTTTAATCTTGAAATCTCAAAAGCTGAGATTTTTCTGATCAAGGTCTCTCTCTTGAAATTATATGTAAGTTTCATGGTCTCATCAAGGATTTTGATCTTGCTTTCATATTCAGGAGTGAGAGTAGTCATTAACTTGTCCATAATGTCCTCCTCTGAAATCTCTCCACCATTGTTTTTGATTCCAGCAACTGCTTCATTTATCCTTTGATTGTAAGGTCTGATATTTTCTTCAGGAAGCATCTCCAATGCATTGTATCTTTTCTTCCATGTCTTTCTATGTGCATCCTTTTCTTGTTTGTCTCCTTCAAATATGTCTTCTAGGTGCTTCCATATTTTGTGGGCTGTATCTACCTTTTTTATTTTTGAAAACTCACCATTAGATAGGGTGATGATAAGGTATTCTTTAGCAATAGCATTCTGATGAAATAATTCCTTTTACTTCTCAGTAGCATCATCCTTTGCAAGGTCTTCCAAGGAAGGGATCTTGACTACTTTGATAGTTACATCAAAAACTTCAAAAGCAATGCACTACAAATGAGTCACCATCTTGTTCTTCAAATCAAGATAATTCTTTCCATCGAACTTAGGACTTTCTTTTCTGAAGTATGCCATCTGATCAACCTCAAGCTATTAAACTTTCTCTCTGAGGAAATTGTCTCTGATACCAATTGTTAGGAATAGTCCCAAGAGATAACTAAGAGAGGGTGGGGGGTGAATCAATTATCTACAAGATTCAATTCTTTATCCAATTAAGTATACTTAAACATAAAGCATAAACACAATGAAAGAACACTTTAACACAACACAATATTTTGGTTATGGGGAAACCCAAATAGGTAAAAACCCTGGTGGGAATTGACACCCACTAATATTATGCACTAGTGTATTATGATCTTTGTTAGAAGATCCTTAACCCTGTTAGGAGTTGCTTTACAATATATTTAGTATAGTAGACCTGGTCAAGGGTCGGACCCTGTTAGGAGACTTTTATAATTGTCCCTGTTAGGGGAGAGGATGCACTATTTGAGAGCACACTCCTCAAAAGGGTGAAGGCTACAACCTTCTATTTAACAGATACACACTATATCTAGATCTTGGTAAACTATGCTTTGACCTACTATTTGGATCAGTTGCAATGTATAGCACAAATACTTTACTTGGTCACATTGACCTTCTTCTAATGGCTCAACACTTCACACACTTTGCTTTGCTCTGCTTAATCAACTATGAACAACACTCAAGCAATCACAAATGACTGCCTATAAATATCTTTCCTCTAAATGATATAATCAGGTCAGCCTATTAGAACCACATTGAAATCATATTAGAGTAACTATAACAAGCTTTGACAAATATTTTTTTGGCTCTACTATGCATGCAACACATTCTAGGACCTATCCAATAAGATAATTGTAGACACATGCTACACACTGTCGGCTCTACCAAAACAACTGGATCTTTCTCCTCAAGATGAATTACTTCATGCAATCTTAACCAAACATCAATAACTCTCCTCTAAGCTTAAATCCAAGGGCACATACTCACAAGATGGGCTCAACTCTAGAACCAATTAAATCTTTGTCGGCTCTTCTGAATAGACACATGAAATTGCTACTAGCGAATAGCGACTGCATAACTTCACTTATACTAATTATCATACTATGTGTCCATAATTGAAACATCACTAACATGTTTTCAACATATATCCAAGTGCCTAAGGCTCCATGATAACTGTACAGACAACCATACATAGAACACCACCTATTACTCTGTCAGGAACACTACTAACATAAGCTGCTATATAACTATCTGTACTAACAATTAACCTCTATGCCCATGATATCATGCTGATATCATGTCCATGCTACATATACTAGAAGAATACTACATAAGACTTCCATGCATGATACTTTCCATATGTTGTCATCAATGACAAACATACAGTCTATACTGGCCTACTGGCAAATCTCCAACACTTTGTTCCAAGAGGTTCCTCTTCCTCTAAAGTTCTTCCCACTATCATTGTCCTTCCCCTTATTAAATTCTTGTTTTCTCTTCCATTTCTCCTCTACCTTGAGTGTCATTTGATAGCACTTGTTTACTATGGTAGGTAAATGTAGGCTAAGTTCCTCTTGAATGGATACTTTGAGACCATTCATATACCTTGCTAGTTTTTCTTCTTCTTCTGCCACATATTTCTTCATACATAGTTTTAGGAACTCCTCAGTGTATGAACCTACATCCATGTCTTTTTGCTTTAAGATTTGCTTCTTCCTATGGATTTTTACCCCATAATCTTTAGGTACATAAGTTTCTTTGATCAGAGCTATCATTTTGTTCCATGAATTTATCATGCTCCTCCCATTCTTCACCCTCTTTGTTTGGATGAAGTTCCACCAAGTCAGGGCTGCTCCCTTCAACTTGGATCTAGCCATCTTTACCCTTTTCTTCTTAGGGATGTCCTCACATTCAAATAATGTTTTCAAGGCCTCTATCCAATCCAAGGCCAAATCTGCATTCATCTTACCATTGAAGACCGATAAGTCTATCTTTTCCTCCATGGTTCTTCTCCCCATTGATTTTAAGGCATCAATGAGAGGTCTTTTTTCTACAGGGATGTTTTGATCAGGATTTTATCCCTCCTCTTCACTCCCTTCTTCATTTTCAGACCCATCCTCTTTATCCTTATCTACCATCTTCTCGAGTTCTTGGAGCCTCTTTGTTAGGGTTGCATTCGCTGCCTTCTGTTCTCTCACTATCCTTGCTAGTTCCATATTACTAAACCTTTCAAGAATATCCTAATCCTTAGGAGAAAACATAGCTCTGATACCCCTTGATGCAAAGTGGGCAGCCAGAAGCGCGAACAAGGACCAAACTAGTCCTTCAACAAAACCTCAAAAGGTTCTAGGTAGGAACTGCAAGAAAGTTCCCCAATAGTAAGTGCCTCTCACACTTATCAAAAGTGTAGGAATTGACTTGCTTCTAGGTTATCACAACCTAATATATAGGGTACTCAATCACTGAGACCTATCAAGTCTTCCAAGCCAAACTAATCACTAGTCGGCAACCAGACACTTAGGTTATTTTGCAAAGTATTTCCCCAAATGTTACAATGAGAACTAGGGGTGACCATACACACTTCCTTGGTCTATTTAGGTTCCTAACACAAGAGTGCAACTACTCATATACAATAGAGAACTTAGTTTAGACATATTAGCCTTACTGACATAGTTTTAGGCTTGTAGCCTTCCAGAAGCATAAATGTTGACTACGAACAGACTATTCCACACAACCCTAAAAACTAATAATAGTTTTTGATACCCTTTTGGGCCTAACACAACATGCTAAGAGTGCAAGACTTCACTGAGAAGACAAGACACAATGCAATGTTGATTTCACCTTGGAACTAGGCCTAATTAGGCTCTGGTTTGCACTATAGGTACCTTTTCCATACACCCAAATCCAAATCCAATGCTTGGATCATGTGAGGGAACATATGAGACTAAGAATTTTCAAGTCACAGATCTTGATGATTCTCCAATGGCGAATTGTGTGGACTGGTATCAAACTTCAGAAAGGTGCACACTTAGAGTATGTACACCTAGGGCATTAGCAAAAACCCATCTCCCTGCAAGTTGAGGACCTGTGCCTACAAGATCTTAAAGAACGCATTAAAAACATGAATTCCACCAAGGGTCATCAAATTCCCATGGTGGAATTGTGAATTATGCATAATTTTTGCCGAAACCCTGGTTCAGGGTTTTAATCCAGAAAACCAAGAACTAAAACTTAAATAAATTTCAACACCCAATAAATTAGAACATGCGATCAACAATAAATGAGACTAACTCATAGACACAACTGAAAATATCAATCTTTCATACCCAGGCTTCCCTACACGTCCGTACGAATTTTCTGATACTCAAAATTGTAGGAAAACAGTTATATTTTATTGATTTCAAAATGTCAAATTACATCATTCTAGCTTCCACCCACCTGGTAGGCTTATGAAGGCCTCCCCCATTAGTTACAAACTAATTTTCAAACCATCAAACCGTTGGGGGGTTATTTACAACTTTTTAACAAAGTTGTCAAAGTTGCTTGGCAACTTTACAACTTTTGTTGCAACATTTTGCAACTTTTATCCTAAGTGACCAAACTTGGTCCCAAAATGACTTATGTGACCCCTAGAGGATCCAAACAGAAAAACATAAAAACAACCTAGGTTTTTGGACAATCATGACCAGTAGTTGACCAAGGGCTCATAGGATAATCTTGGAACTATGGTCTTACAAAGGAGTCCAATGATTAACCCATTATTCTAACATGACTAGAGGCCTCAAAGGACCTTGATGCAAACTCTTAGTGCCAAAGGAACACTTAGTTCATTTAGGGTGCTCCTGCACCAACAACCCCTTACCATCTAATCATTGTCTAGGGCATCTTATTTTCTTGTCTTTGACGCAACACCACTTGTGGTATTGCATCAAATAGGGGAAAAATGTAGACACCTAAAAATCCACTTGTTAATTAAATTTATTTTAATTAATAAAAGTCCTGATGACATCATCATTATTTAATTAATTAATTTTTATTGTTATTATCCTCCTTTATTTTAATTAAAGTTATTTAATTAAAGAACCCGTCCCAAAAATATTTAAATCCAATTTAAATGTTTATCCCTCCCATTTATTAAATTAATTTAATAAATAAAGTGCTCAACCAAATCCTCCTTAAATAAATTAAATATTTATTTAATTCCCTAAATTCCTAGATATCTTCTAGACTCTTCTAAAACTATCCTCTCATCCCTAATCACCTCCTAACCTTGCTTAAGGGGTGATTCCTAACCCTCTTAGCCTAAACCTCCCCCTTTGATCCAATGTCAACACCCTCATTAATGAGCCATACACACTAATTAATGACCCCTTACACCCTCATTAATGGCTCTTACAACCTTATTAATGAGAGGCCACCCCTTTCCTCCCACCTTTTTCCACTTCACACTTCCCTTGTGTTTCTCACACATGTGTGAACAACATTGATCTCTCAACCCATTAATGGCTATCCTTATCCCTTTGACCCTAAGCCTTAACCCTTGGTCCTAAACCCTAACCACCCTTCCTAACCCAATCCCTTCCTCAAATCCTATAAATAGACCTCATTCCATGAGAAAACTAACAACTCACTCTTTATTTCAAGCATAGTCATAATGTTAAATTGCATCTAGGACCTTATAGCATACACTAACATTGCTAGTTTTCTTCATGTTTTTCATGTTTTGTAACTTATCTTAGCATAATATTAATGGATTAACTTAGTTTATTTCAAGAATTTAATATCATATTTAATCCATATCACATCTATTTTCAGGTTAAAATGAATCTTGCATCCTCATTACTAGCTTAGAATCTACATTTTCTTCCATTGCACCCTTGGAACCTTAGGGAAAAAACTGGTTCCCTATACAAGGTTTTGTGCTAGTTTTGGGTCTACATGGCTTGTATATGGTCCTAATCTTCCCTAATCCACATTGGGGACATGTTCATTGTGCTTTGAGAGAACACCCAGATCCCTCTTAAATGAGAAAATCAAATGGTTCCCAGGTGCTCCTGTTTTGGCTCAATCTGAGGTGACTTGTGAATAGTTTTTCTATATGTCAAGTATGTTTTTTTTCAACTAATGTTTAAATGTATTAGCATTCTCCTGATAGGTTAGGTTCACATCATCCACAATATGAATGTGGTCTACAAGAACCTCCTAAGTCATCAAGATACTTCATTTCAAGTGTACTCTGTAAACAAGATGATGGGTGCATTTATTATAATATGATGTGTTTGAAAGGATTTTTTCCTACATGTGGTGGTTTGAAAAAGTTGCATAGATTATTACATCTCAATAACACACACAAAATTGGGCAAGAACTAGTTTCTTTTGGAAAATACAAGTCAGTCAAATATGGTGTTAAAGATGGAAAATAATTAAAGAGGTGCGAGTTAGTGAAAAGAGATATATGCGTAGCTGATTTTATGAAGATGTTTCAAGACAAACTAGTTTATGAGTACATAGGTCACACACATAGATCTAGGTGGTTAGATGAGTAATTAAATTTGTGTAAGGACACTTTCCCACTTGGTACTATTGTCTCTATCATTGATTTTGGAGAGAATTATACATTAAAACCTCAAAATGAATTACAACCTATGCATTATCACTCTACACAAGTTACAATTTTTTTACACATACTATTCATGCATGCACATGATAGCACATAGGAGGACAAAAAGGTTATAAGAGAGTATCACTTCTACATCAGTGATGATCATACACATTCTTCAAAGTTTGCACAAGGATTCTTTAAATTTTTCTATGACAATTAAGGGAAAGAGGTATAAGATACAACCAACACTTTATATGGTCAGACAATTGCACCTCACAATTCAAGAATAGAAGGATGTTCTATTGGTTGACTAGGATGCATGTGATAAGTGGTGTGCAACAGTTTTGGAATTTCACTGAGGTAGGTCATGAAAAGGGAGAGCATGATGGTGTAGGAGCATGTGTGAAAAGAGCTCTTACCAGAGAGGAATTGAAGTATGAAGGTGGTACAGTGTTAATAGATGGAGAAACAATTGTGCAATGGTGTGATTCTACGATGGGACCAAGTAATGTAGGTAAGTCTATGGTTTCCAAATTTTTTTGGTTAATACGTGAATCTAACATTGAAAACTATTTATATTGTTATACAATTACAAGATCAAGTGACATGCATTCATTTAGAAGTTCAAATACAAAATCATTAGCTATTTATACTAGACAGATTGCATGTTTTTGCTCGTCGTGTATGCATTTTTTGTGGGATGAATGTGAATAAAAAGAGTAGGTCAACCAATGGTCTTGTAGACATTTGAAAACCCTAGATACATATCAACTTCCTTGAGCACTACAACTAAACTAGATGGAAGCATTTGTGGATTTTGACCATGTATCTGACCTAGTTGAACCAGGTAATTTATCAATAAATATTACTTAGTGAATTCCTTTTCTTATCTTGTATGCATTTTAAGGTCAATTTATTAGTTCTTAATGTTGATTTTGGTATTAACTTATAGCCTTCTACTAAATGTGGGTCAAGTATATCGAGTCATTACAGATGAGAACAATGAAGAAGGAACATATTACTTTTTGTGTCATTGTATTGAGGCCAAAAAGAAATTGACAACTACAGTAACTAATGAAGAGAGTAGTGAGTACCCAATAGGTTCCGTTGTTGTGACAGGCACATGCCTTAAAAGGTATTGTTGTTGTGTCGAGTTGTATTGAGACCCCTTTAACTCAATTTATTACACTTTGTATTGATATTGGCATTAACTTATTTTTATAATAAAATGCAGGTATCCTATCAAGAATTGTAATGCATGGTTGTTTGAGGACTTTGAGACACATAGACATATTCTTCATTACTCCAACTTTATCATTGCAACCAATATTTAATTGATTAAATATCATGGTAGACCTCTTAACAAGAATTTGTGGAAATTTCATGAATCTAACCATGAGGCAATACTTGACACAATAAGGGTTAGAGCTGATCCAGAAGGTTCACTTGATTGATTTTGGGCCATAAAGATAAATGATTCTACAATATGGTAGAATTATTTTGACAATTTTTATACGATTCTATGTGCATATGAGCTATAATGTGCATATTTAGATACCAAATTTTGTATATAAAAACAACAATCAAATGTAATATACATATTTTGATGCTAAATTTTGTATATAAAAATAACAATCGACAGTAATGTGCATATTTAGATGCCAAATTTTGTATATAAAAAAAACAATCAACTGTAATGTGCATATTTAGATGCAAAATTTTGTATATATAAATAATAATGAGCTTCATCATGAGTATTAGATGCAAAATTTGAAATATAAAAGTGCCCATGGGGTTGATTTGCAAACATTTTGTATATCCTAATTTGTACCATTTGATTATAAATGCATATTTAATTTTGTATCCTTACATTTGTATCATCATAATGCCATGTAAAGTGAAAAAAATATGAATTACTATGAATTTTGTATCCTTATATTTGTATCATCTTAATTTTATATCCTTACATTTGCATTGTCTTAATTCCATGTACATTTGTATCATCAAATGATGTAATAGTTGGAGTCATTGAGTCAAAATTGGTCAAATGTGTCCAAAGTAAAATGGTGATTCCCTAGGGTGAAGGGATAGTGTTGAAGGATTGCATCCTGACACCAAATGACCTGCACCATTAGCTCAAGTCAGATAGGTAAACGCTATCAAAAACCCCATTTCACCCACAGTGTCACTAGAACATTTGTGACCATGCTGGACCAAAGTGTCCCCAAGGTGCACTAAGCACAATTGGGTAATGATCTTTAGAGGCTTGTATCTCAGACCTCGTGAGAGGTATTTTCAAATTGTGAGATGCTACAAGACTATGTTTTTGAGGCCTACAATAACCTCTCCATTCTAGGAGATTCAATTTTTTAAATTTGGCATGCCAATCTCGCTTGTCCAAAACTTGCAGTGAGGGTCAGTTAAAAGTTGTACCACTGGGTTTCTTCCAAACATTCATCCTAGCAATGACTGGTCTACACCATTAGCTCTGTTTGGGTGGGTAAACACTAGTGAAAAACTCATTTCAACCACAGAGTCACTAGAACATTCGTGACCATGCCAGACCAAAGTGTCCCCAAGGTGTACTAAGCACGATTGGGAAGCAATCTATCGAGGCTCGTATCTAGGACACTGTGAGAGGTATTAGAAAACTATGAGATGCTACAAGACCCTATTTCTAAGGCCTATAATAACCTCTCTCTATTTTGGGAGATTTGAATTTTTTTGGATTTGGCATGCCAATATCGCTTGACACCAAAACTTGCAGTGAGGGTCAGTTGAAAGTTTCACCACTTGGTTTCTTCCAAACCATTCATCCTAGTACTGTATGTTCTATGCCATTAGCTCTAGTTGGGTGGGTAAATGCTAGTGAAAACCTCATTTTGACCACGGAGTCACTAGAACATTCATGACCATGCCGGACCAAAGTGTCCCCAAGGTGCACTAAGCATGAATGGGCAGTGATCTTTCTAGGTCTGTATCTTAGACCCCATGAGAGGTATCAACAAACTATGAGATTATACATGACCATGTTTGTGATACCTACTATGGGCTAGGGAATTTGGAACCTGTTACCTATCTTGAAAGGCTGAAACACTCAAATGTTAAACTAATCTAACATATTCAAGAATCATAAAAAGCTAAGACAATGGAAACAAAACCCAGCCACCTCAAGATTGTCGCTAAAACAAGTGCTATACAACACTGTTTAATTTTCTTCAATGAGAGGGATGAGGATGTGCTCTCTAAGAACTTGGATTGTATTCCTAATGCACTCTAAAAGGGATTGAGATTCATGAAAACTTAAAAAATGGCACAATATTGGGTAGAACACCCAAAATTTCCCCTAAGGCTTCAAGAACTCAAAATGATGCTAAGATAGAGATTTGATGCAAGGATGATTATGCTAGATTGATTTTAATCCAAATGAAGTGTAAGTATGATGCAAGAAATGCATAAAAATGAAAGAAACTAATTCATTCCATTAATTCTAAGCTAAGATGTGAGTTAAACAAGCTTGAAAATGAAATAGATCTAACAATTATATGCAAAAGCTTAAAGATCCAGAGCTATTCTAGCGTTATAAGTTTACTATGAAATGAAAAGGAATTGCTTATTTTCTCTTAGGAAGTGAGGGTATTTATAGGATTTGGGAAAGGCTTGGGTTAGGAGGTTGAGTCAAGGTTAGAGGTAAGGTTAGGGGTTGAGTCAAGGATAAGGATTGACTTTCAAAGGGGTTGAATGGACCAAGGCTTAGGATAAAGATTGAAGACTTTCTAGAAGAGTCTAGGGCTTTCTAGGATATTTAGGAGTTTAGGAAATAAATAAATGTTTATTTATTTCAAAGGCTTTTAGGTTGAAGATTTCATTTATTAAATAAATTTAATAAATAAGAGGGTTTAACATTTAAACTTGATTTAAATATTTTTGAGATGGGATTAGGCTTAGGAAATGGGGGAATCACCCTTTAATTAAAATTAAAGTGAGATTAGGAATTTCTAGAAGAGGTTAAAGATCTCTAGGATATTTCCAAGGTTTAGGATTTAAATAAATATTTTATTTATTTAAATGACATTTGATCAATTTATTAATTAAATAATCAATAAATAGGGAAATAATGTTTAAATGAGATTTAAACATTTCTGGAAGGGATTTCTTAATTAAGATAAAAGGATTTAATGGCATAAGAATAAATAAATAAATAAAATAATTAATTAATTAATAAATGATGATGTCATTAGGGGTTTTTCAGAAAATAAAAATAATTTATTTTCTAAAGGATTTTTAGGTGTCTACACCTACAATAACTTATGTCCATTCTAGGAGATTTGAATTTGTTTTAATTTGGCATGCCAATCTCGCTTGATGCCAAAACTTGCAGTGAGGGTCAGTTGAAAGTTGCACCACTGGGTTTCTTCCAAACCATTCATCCTGGCACCAAATGGTCTGCACCATTAGCTCCAATTGGGCAGGTAAAAGCTAGTGGCAATCTCATTTTGACTACGGAGTCACTAGAACATTTATGACCATGCTGAACCAAAGTGTCTTGAAGGTGCACTAAGAACAATTGGGGAACAATCTTTCAAGGCTCATATCTCAGACCTTGTAATAGGTATTGGTGAACCGTGAGATTCTATAGGACCATGTTTTTGAGGCCTACAATAACCTCTCTTTGTTCTGGGAGATTCAAATTTTTTTGAATTTGGCATCCCAATCTCGCTTAATGCCAAAACTTGCAGCGAGGGTTAGTTGAAAGTTACACCACTGGGTTTCTTCCAAACCGTTCGTCTTGACACCAAATGGTCTATGCCATTAGCTACCATTAGGTGGGTAAACACTAGTGACAACCTCATTTCAAACATGGAGTCACTAGAATGTTCATGACCATGTCGGACCAAAGTGTCCCCAAGGTGCACAAAGCACCATTGGGTATGTCGGTGAGCATTCTGGTGTGTCAAGAGGAAAAGTGGAACCATTCCTAGGGTAAACCTACCCAACCAAATGTGATGGAAGCATCAATTTTTTGACACAATGAATAGATGTTTCTACTCCAAGGGAGTTGGGGACATGACCATAAAAGGGTCATTTGCAAATGTAAAGAGACCAAGGATGGTCATTTAAATGTGTTTTAAACATATTTATAATGTTTTGATGATCATTGTGTAACATTGATAAAGACCTTGAAGGTTAGCATTGATTGTAATGTGGAAAATAGAGCCATTAAAATTATGTAAATGCACTAAATGTGCTAAAATGGTGTAATAGTGCCTTATTGGCAAAATAAGCCTTAAGGGTCACTATGAGGTCTTGATGACCTTAGGGGTAATATTTGGTTTGAGATAGAGTTTTTAAAGCCTTAAAAAAGGATCTAATAAAAGATAAGTCTTTTGAGGGTTGAGTTGAAAAAGGTATTTGTCAACTTGACAACCTCTTAAAAAAACTTGTAATTGTTAATAGTCGGTTTGTGACTATTGTAGACAGTTTTAGAGTTAGTTACTATCAGTTTTAGAGTGTTTGGGGATCTATTAGAGGAGATCCATGTGAGTATGGTTTAGTATGTAGAGTGGTGTGATAGAGAACCAATGTAAATGGTTCCAAATCAATAAACAAATTTATATTCTTGCAAATTGGTTCATTGTCCTGTGGGTACAACCATTAAACCAATGCATTTGAATGAATTGTGAAATGTGTATGTGATTGGAAATGGAGTAAATTGATTGTCTATTGTCTTGTTATCACTTCCATGTATGTATTGAATCATTTAATTGGAATTTGAAGGAAAGGAATTAATTGGTGTCTTGTACAATAGTGTTTGGTTGCAGGGATATGCAGGATATGGTGGTGGAGAGACCACAAATGGTGGTACATGCTGATTGAAGGTGCATGAAGCAAAACCAGTCATTGTTGTGAGAATATACTCCAAAGGATGAGTATATTTTGTGATGGATCCATGATATTGGGGTCCATAAGGATGTGTTAGATCTATTGGGGGGATCTAGAGAGATTTGTAAGAGTCTTTTTGAACAAGCCCTAGCCTAGAGACCCTAGAAAGGAGGGTTTGGTACCTAGAATGATAGGTCATTGTTTTCTCAATAAAAATTTGACAAAATATTGATGTAGAAGCATCATTCAATGAATTTTCTTATTCATTCTCATGGAATGATGCATCTTTGACATGTATAATAGATTTATAACATGATACATTGTAGAAGGTTTGATTTGACAAGGTGATCACCAGATTTGTGAAGTGAACTTTGAAGGATTTGCTTGGTTGAGAGCATCAGATACACATGAATACAATGTAGGACATAAAGCATGAGTTCAGTTAAATGATGAATTACACATGTGAACACACATAGCACATAAAGCGTACACAAATTTTCTTAAGTCATGAAGCATACATGTAGCACATAGATTATAAAGAATACACATGAATTCACTTAAGTCATGCACGTAGCCCATACACATGAATTCAGGTAATGAAGAATGTACTTGAATACACATGAATATACTTAAGGCATAAATCCTACACATGAGCACATACACAAAAGCATGTTTACATACTAACAATGAACAAATGAACACACAATTAACAAATTAGATCGAATATCAAGTTTCATATATATATCAAAATGAACAATAATTCTATACATATCAAAAAATGGCATACATGCCAAATCAATAATAGAGTTACAAAAATGTGGCATCAACTATGTCAAGTTTGATATATACAATAAAAATGTCAAATATATATAAAATTTGGTCATTAAATAACCACAACTAGATCTGTATATCTCTATCAATATCTACAACTCTGCTGGATCATCAAAATTGAGCCTCTTCAAAGCAATAGGTGGCTCAGTAGGTGTCTACACAAGAAGAATTCAAATGCTAAATCAGATATCTTTTCTCAAAATAACATCAAAATAACTAAATACATGATTGTAATACATTGATAGTTGAATTTTTGGTTACCTCATCTCTTTCTTCTATAATTGGGTCATTCCCTAAAGCTGATGGTCCCCATCTTGCGTGAGCTGGAATCCTAACAAAATGTAAAGGTGAAGGATCCATGGGAGGCTATGAAGAGGGTTGTAACATGTAAAATAAAATAAAATAAAGTTAATAAAATATATATCAAGAAACACTAAAAAAATTATAAAATTGCATGTACTCATATCTAAATGCATATGTTTAACATGTATATAGAAAAAATGCATACCAAAACCTCAGATGGCTCTCTTGTACTCTAAGGAGGCATCGCCACTAATGAGGTAGCTACGACCAATTCCTGTATGAACAATCATAACATATGTCATATTCATAGAGGAAGGATTTCTAAGAGATTTAGAACGATCAAGAATGCAATTGAAAGTAAATATAAAAATGTTACCTCTTCTCTCTCCTAAACATCAACAACATCAAGTGCATTCATTAATTCTATAAAACCTAATTGTTTCTATACATAGAAAAAATAAGTCAGGTGCATTCATCAATATAGACTACAAGTACATCTTTAATCATGAATAATATATTTCAACAAATAAACTTATATTCTATTGAATTACCTTTTGTTGTTTGGGTGTCCTCGAGGATTTCTTTCTATTTCCTAGTGTCCTCAAGTCAGGTAAGATACCCTAGAAAAAAAATTATCATAAGATAAATGAATATGATACCACATGGGTTCAATTAAAACCGTAAACAAGAGATGTGCAAAATATTATACCGCGAAGCTTTCAAAAGCAAAGTCAATGGCAGAAAGGGTGATATCATCAAGTTTAGAAATATGAGAAGTCGACAAGCCCTATAAAACACCAAATAAATATGCATATATTAACAAAATATATTTTGAAACATACATATTATTCTATTTTAAGGAATATTTTAAAATAATTACCTCAGGTGTCGAAGCTACATGTGTACATGTACGTTTACTCAAATGAACACTCTGTGGTGTGCTCATATCACCTGCTGTACCCTGAAATGCATATTATTCATATATCAATTTAAATTATTCTCTAGACAAAAAATTATTTACTTTTATAAGACTCAAGTGATTAATTAATAACATGTCAAAATAGAAATAAATAAACCCGTCTCTACTCTCTAGAAAATACCATTGTCATCAAGTCATTTGTGAGGGCTGCATCCTCAACACTGAATGCATGTCATCTACCCCCAAAATGTGTACACAAATGAGATGATGAACCATCCTCATTCACGTTAGTATCTACCCCAATACATATACCCTAACAATTGGGTCACATATGCTCAATGAGTTAGGCTGATCCAAATGGTGCGTCTGATGATGGTGGAGGAGGCATAAGTGCTGATGCAAATGGTGTATTTGATGATGATGGAGGTGGCACAAGTGCTGATCCACCCTTTGGTCTAATAAATTGTGTGCCATGCTCAATGATGACATCTGCCAATGATGTGGTTGCATTAAGGGTATGTAAATCTATGGAATCCTTCAAAAATATTGGGACTGCAACATGAATCATGGGTTTTTTAGCTAGATGCATCCTATGTTGTGGTTGTAGCACCCTATAGGCCCTAGGTCTATCTTGTGCAAAGCCTCTCCCTCTACCCTGGAACTGTCAGATGCCAAATTAATTTGATTTATTGCTGAGGATAAACTCACAATATATATTTTTCAAGAAATATAGAGGCACCTCCCAATTATTATAGGGTACTTGGTCAAAGACCATATACCACCTATCCCAAAAATATGCTTTCACCCTATTGTGAACACACCAATGTATAGGAAACTGAGTCGTATTTAGTTCTAGGGTTTTACTAGTACCATGATCGGTAAAAAGAGCACATATATCCATTTTAATAATGGTCTTCTTTTTCACTTTATCATATGACAAGTCATTCACATAAAATGCTCGACACCTATCCCTCTATGAACCCCATTTGGTAACCTCTCTAGAAACCTCATTTGCACTATTGGCCATTCTTGCTAGCATCGAGGTGAGGGTTGAGTGGTGGTCAAGACTAGAGGACCTCAACCTATTGACCAATATAGAAATTTGGGCACTATTTTGTGTAAGGTTTTTTATGAGATCATCGTGTGTGGCATCTACATGATCTAATGGAGGATGTGGAGGATTTACGGGTGGCGGTGGTTGTGGAGAAGGATTTTGTGGTTGTGATGGAGGATTTTGTGGTTGTGGAGGAGGATTTTGTGGTTGTGGTTGTTGCTCATGAACTCAATATTTTCTTTTGTTGTTCGTGCATGAGGTTTTTGTTTTCTTTTTCATTTTCGGGAAGTCTTTGTAGAATCTAACATCAAAATTTAAAAACAAAACATAAATCAGTAAAAAAATCCTACTTCAAATAAAATACAAACAAAAATATTCGAAACACTAAAATCTTACCTTTTCAACGAGGTGCCATTGTTTCCAATCGATGAAAAATGCAAATAGAACCAAAACACGCTCACATTTTGTAGAAAAATAGCTTCCTCAATTGACTGTTCCTTCATTTATGGCATTGGAAATGGTCCAAGCTGTAGGTTTTGAGGAATATAATGTTCTTCAAAACCCATACGCATTTTGAGGAACATTTTTGTTCCTCAAAACCCATATGCATTTTGAGGTGCTATTGGCATTTTTTAATATTTTTAGCTAGGCTTGGTAAAACCAGGCCTAGCATGATTTTGAATTTTGTATAACTCGTACGGGTTATGAAATTTTTTATTTTTTTTGGATGTGGCCACTAAACTGTCCACCATCTTGGTGCACTTACCCACAACATGGGTAATTTTTTTTAAAACCTTATATTTTTGTTTTAAAAAGTAGGTTTGGCATGAAAGTCTTTAGTTGTAGAAAAATCAGGTTCCGCATTCCTCACAAGTTTTAGCTATGTCATATATTAAGCAACAAAGGTGAATGTTAACTAGGCCTTCACATTTTCTTGCATAACATAATGTATGGCATACTAGAGATTTTTTGTGAGTTAAGACTAGTATAAGCTTGCTTCACTAGATATTTTTTGGAGTTACAAAATATATCTAAAATGATGATAGGGTTTCTTTGAAACACTTGACCTTATAATTGACTGGTAACACAATTCCTAGGCCTAATGAGTACAACAAATTGAATTTTTTGGGCATAAATTTTGATGGAGACCTGATATTCTGACTATAAAAGAATATTTGAGTACCCATTTGGCTTCATTAAACCATATCAAAAATTAAGGCAAGGTTGTCTGGTAACAAATTGTTCAATAATTGATTGGTGATCTTCTTGTCTAGGCCTAATTAGATTAGTTTATAAGAGGTTTGATTGAAACTCTACACTCATGGCCTCTACTTGACAAACCAACACTTCAAAAACTTCAAATATGATGTGAAAAATATTTTTCCACTATTATATAACCAACCCCAATAGATATTTAACGAACCCTAGCATCTACACCTCACTTTTCCTTGGAAACATGTGGAATTCACCCTAGGGCATCAAATAAACATGTGTAAATTGCATCACCAAATCCTGTGACTTAGGAATATGAAAGTATAAATAAAAATAAACCATTCTACAAATTCTTAGACTTTTCTACTATAGGAAACAAGAAATACATTAATTTATTCATTCATGGTTACCCCAACCTAGGGTTTTTACAACCTTTACATTTTTTTTGCTCAATGGAACACAACATTGCCTTGTTAGGTCCAAATACATCATAATGGCCTCAAATATCCTTATTTACATGAAATAATATAAAAAAAAATTCTCAATAGTTTTAGACTAGTTCGAATCGATACGACCCTTAAGGTACATAGAGTGCAAAAAATGTTAAACTTTTCCAGGCCATTTATCAAAGCTTCTGTGATATATCAAAAACATTTCAAGTGCTACAAGATCATGTTTCCTTTTACCACAAAATCATCTCTCACTTTTTGGATATTTGACCCCATTTAAAATTGGCAACCCAATCTCAGTCATTGTCAAATCTTACAATGTGCCTTAGTTGAAAGTTTCAACTGTGCATAACTTTGAAACAGATCATCATGGCCTTGAACCATATATTCCAACAACTATGATTTGGAAGGTAAATCCTAGGAACAACCTTGTTTGGCTCTCCAACTTGCTCAAATGTTCTAGACCCCTCTAGACGGGTGCAACCCTTAAGGTGCACACAATGCAAAAAATATCAAACTTTTCTAGGTTATTTCTCATAGATCATGTGATGTATCAATGATATGTCAAGTGCTCCAATATTTTTCTACTTCTACCCACAAAATCCACTCTCACATTTAGGAGATTCGACCTTGTTCAAAATTGGTGACCCAATCTTAGTCATTGCCAAATCTTACAATGTGCCTTAGTTGAAAGTTGTAATTATGCGTATTTTTGAAACAACTCATTGTGGCCACAAACCATATATGATAATATCTCTACTTGGATGGGTAAACCCTAGGAATAACCTCTTTTAGCTCCCCAACTCGCTTGAACGTTCTAGACCACTCTAGACATGTGCAACCCTTAAGGTGCACAGAGTGCAAGAGTTATCAAACTTTGTTGGGTTGTTTCTCATAGCTCATGTGATGTATCAATGATCCATTAAGTTATATGAGATTTTTTTTCCACTTCCCACAAAATCCTCTCTTACTATTGGAAGATTTGACCTTGTTCGGAATTGGTGACCCAATCTTGGTTGTTGCCAAATCCTGCAGTGTGCCTCAGTTGAAATTTGCAATTATACACATCATCAAATAAAATTGTTGCGGCCTCAAAATATTTGTCAACATATTCGGTTGAGTGGGTAAACCCCAAGACAAACCTCGATCGACTCCCCAATTCTCTCAAATATTCTGGAGCACTTTAGATTGATCTGACCCGCAAGGTGAACAGAGTGCAAAAATTGTCTAAATTTTCTAGGTCATTTCTCGGAGCTTGTGTGATGTATCAATAATCCATTAGGTTCTACACGATAATTTTTCCTCTTCCCACAAAAGGCTCTATCACTTTTGGGATATTCGACCCCATTCAAAATTGGCGACCCAATCTTGGTTGTTGCCAAATCTTGCAATGTGCATGTTACCAATTTTTGCTACTAAGCTTGATCGGGTAGAGTTTTTGTGATTTTTAAATGAATTAAGGTACATTTATTTTATCCATATCATAAATTCATATTCATAAAGAAAAAAGGACATAAGATTACAATATTACATTGTATCATGCAGTTTGCTATCATAAGAGAGAGTGCAGGAAATTTTGATATAAAGTAATTTTTATTGACAATGTAAATGAATAATGTCTCACATAAGCAGTGAGACTAACCATTATAATGCACATGAAAATAATTTTATACATTTACCCATCATATGAAAAAATAATGTACAAGCAATGTAGGGTGACTTGTCATTACCTAAGGACGAGTCCGACTTGAGCTGCCCTTCATCAATTTCATTCCTCCCGCTTGTGTTGCGTCCAAATCTTGCTTCCTTACTACTCCTAGTCTTGGCACTTGAATGATAAAATGACATTAAATCCATGATCTAAGAAATTATGGGTCATCATTCACTATGTATACTTGAATCTATAAATTTATATAAATATGTTCCACACATGCATAATAAGTGCTAGTCTATCACAAATATATGAGAGAACAAAGATTATCAAAGAAAGATCCACATGCTCATTTATCTAACTTGTTTGATTCATGTGCAGTTATAGGTGTAATCATTTATATCATGTGGGGTTAAATGAGCTCCAACAAAAGTTGAGCCCAACGTGTTATAGGAAAACTAAAGAGTAGTGAAAGATATTAAAGAAATTGAACAACTAAATCTGAAAATAGTTTGACTTAATCTGAAAAAATAGTCAGGAAGGTATGACTTAATCTGAAAAAATAGTCAGAAGGTATGACTTAATTTGAAAAAATAGTCAGGAAGGTATGACTTAATCTGAAAAAATAGTCAGGAAGGTATGACTTAAGCTTTGAAGACAACAGAGAGAACATCAGTGAGAGAAGTAATAGAAGATAAAATTAGTAGCAGTATCAATGCATATGCGAGAAGCAATATTAATTCAAAGGACATAGTGTTTTAAAGTTCAGGAAAAACATCTTTTGAAAAGGAAAAATATAGTGAACTTGATAGCTTACACTCAACATTTGTGCGGATAAAAGTGATAAATACATCAGCAAAGTCATAAAGTCACTATAACATAATAGCTATGATATGTTAGTACTAGCAGATACATAGTATCATCCAGGCAATAGTTTAAGAGAAACAAGTGATTTGGTTCATTCTAAAGGCCAACAACAACACCAAGAACACAACCATGAATTTTTTGATGATATCAAAGTTGATATTGGTACAAATACAACTACACTCAAGGAAAATTATGTATTTAAATTCATCCACTACCTTTGAAGGGAATATTTATGATTCAATGAACAAGAACATCTAGTACGGAGCAGAGATACAATGTTTAGCAAGTGATAATGAGAATAATGCTAACGTTGATGCAATAATAGTGACATGGATAGCATAAATCTCCAAGGTACAATTATATCATTCATTTCTATTGGTAAAGATGTAATGACAGTCTAAGAAGTTCAAACAAGCAACAATCATTGTTACAGTTAACAAATACAATGTGGAAAATATCATTATAGCAGAATTTTTGTCAGATAAATGAACATTGATATGTATATACGTGTTCTAAGAGAAGTGTTGATACAATGTTTCAATTCAACGATAATAAGAACCAAGAGCATGTTCCATACCATGAAAACCATGGCTTGTAGAGACAGTAAAGTTAAGAAGGCAACTCACAGTCATGTTGACTATTATATTAGTCTAGTAAGCAGAAGATAGTTCAATGAAGTTATAAGGGGTAAGGGTCATTGAAAGAATGAGAGCAACAAGAATGATCAGTTTTAATTGAAATACATCATTATCGTGGTTGTATTTGTTACAGCTAAAATAGAGCAGTTGAGTCATGGTAACATAGAAAACTAGTGTGGATGGAAACTCTCAAGTAAAAATGACAAAGTCAAGATAAACCCTCAAATTGGTTCCACAATGATCATGATAACCAAATATGGCTGTGGCTATGTCTAGATAAAACCCTCTTAACAAATAAGGAACTCCAATGGTCAGTTTGAGCGTTTACAGAACTACACAAACCCTTGTTCTTGTTTTAAAAATCACGGGCACAACAGATTTACAATGGTTGATATTTTTTTAAGCTCTCATGGAAGCTTTCAAAGAGTCCCTAGTTGTCCATTTTCTACATTTCAGTTTATTAGAAGTAAGAAAAAATGCAGACAATAGAATATGAAGACAAATAAACCATTTCTTGCAATCAAATTTCAACTTAAAATAAAGAGGGGTCTCCAGATGATAATCCTGGCCCGAGAAAATGAACTATCTGGAAGCAAATAATGAGCCACGAAATGTCTATTGAAGCACAAAATATTTTTATTTTCCTATTTTTAAATGGATTCAAATTTCGGCAGCTTGAAATACCTACAAGCGAGCTTAGTCTGTAAAAAATCCATGAGATCCTCATAAAAAAATACTCATCAGAACTCAGAAAAACCCCATCTTTCCACAGGAAGAGCGACCACAATAGATAATTAAAAAAAAATGATGATGCAATATTAGGTTTTTTACACCCTAAATCACCAAGTCACCAAATGTTTTTGGCTTTGTCCTTTTTCATATTTATGTGAATACTAATACCCATTTGGGTATAATGTATTTCTTTTTCTTATTTCAGAGTCTCATATTTCAATATTTATTAAGTGACATATTATCATTTAATAAATGTTGTGGTCAAATTTAATATTTATTAAGTGATAATATGTCAATCAATATTCAAATTTGAGTGCAAAATGAAATTGGTGATATTAATGTTTTTATTTTGGTAAAAGGTAAAGAAAAAATTGTAATTAATGTTTATTATATGGTATAATTATAAACTCTTTAATAAATACTAAATATCAAATTCAAACTATGGAAAAATGATTTTAAAAGTAATAATAATTTTTTTTTTCATAATAATATATTATAATTATTAAATAATTTATAATTACTTTAAATAATATCATTATAATTGTTTAGGTGGAAAATGGTGTCAATAAATTTAGTAATGTAAACTATGTGAGATGTGTTCATTAATCAACCATTTCCACACTAACATTAGAAATATAAGAGAAAGAGGGGCTTCCAGGCATAACTCTCAATATAACCTAAGTTAGATTAGAAAAACCTAAGAAGATGAGTAGATGCTAATGTTAAACCCAAATTATATTGAGGAAGTACACAAGAAAGTCCTCTTTCATGCAATGTAATATTTTACTAAGGTTGTGTAAATGCACTTTAAAATTGAACTAATTGATTTAGCAAGATAAGCAATAGAGATCTAGGTGCTAAACGTAAGCAATCAAACCAATTAAGATGTGAAAACAGATCTAAACTAGGATATGAAGTAGATAATGAGGTACTCACCTTGAAGTATGAAGAGGAATATGATTTTCTTCTCTGAAAACTACTATTCTGGACCTGTAGCTAAATTTTTGACTGCGGATCTGCAATCACGATTGAAAACCCATAAAATGCTAAAAATCTCAGGCTACTGGGAACAAGTCGACCATGTCTCCGTGTTCTGGAACAGGTTGACCATGTCACTATGTTCCAGAATAGGTCGACTGAGTCATTGTGTTCCTAGGGCACTTTACTAAATTTGACTCATTATTTTCTGGTAGATCTCTATCTACAACTTCTAGATCTATACCTGCAATTCTGAGATCCTGCTCCTGCACATAGAAAACTAGGATTTGGGGTTGGGGTGGACAAGGGCTTGTCTTGGTTGATCCCTAGGTTAAGGAATCAAACTTGAATTCATATGTAAATGTGTAAATTAAAAAAGACAAATATAAATTTCACCTTTCTTGAAGAAACCCTTGTCAATAAGGATTTTGTTGTATTTGTATGTTTATCTTGAACTTGCAATGTAGGAAATCTCCACAAATGCAAATGCCTCAACAAGAGAAATGGCTTTAATGGAAGCATACATGCATCCATGAAGAACTTTTCCAATGTGAAATTCCCCTAGGAGAGAACATTCCAAGGAAAATGAACACAACAAAAAGAGAGAACATGAAGGGATCCACTAACTTTGGGGCCAGTATGATCATATGATAATATGTGATATTATATCAAGTATAAAATATCATCATTCCCTAAAGGAAGTATTAATACAACACAATGGAGGGAAAAATGTAATATATATAAAGAAGATTCTTTTTGTGCCAACAACACAAAGACCAAAAAGAATCAGTGGTACTATGTCGCAAGCATCCAAGTAAACTACACAAGGGCACATTTATGAGCAATAGAACATATAAAAAATAGCATGTAACAAAAAAATAGGAGAGAGATACAAATAGAAGAATCACACAACATGTTCAACTACTTTATCATCTTGTGCCAATAGAGCAGTCAAGAATCATCTAAAACAATCTAGACAAAATATATAACAAAAAGCACAACATAGTAGAAACACAACACAAACACACAAAGACTACCATGCTAGAGAGGTCCAAATCAAGTGTGCCGCATGCCCCCACATATCAATTTTAAATATTAGTTAAGGGTGAGAAAATTAAAAGAGGAACAACATCCAACACAATAGGAACCACCGCTAGATCCAAGCAAGGACTCTGGTGGGAGTCACTGTGCTCTTCACTAGGAGTGATTATAAGCTATGTAGAAAGCATGTTAGGAAAATCATAATCCATATCAATATTCTTATAATCATCATCACTAAAATGTGCATTAGAATCATCATCAAGAGTATCTTCCATATCAAGATTAATAGAATCTAAAATATGAATTGAATCATCATGTTTATCCTTTTTCATATTGTTATTTTGATTAAATTCCTTTTAAGGCTCAAGCATGGCTTGATCAAAGGAAGGAAAAGGTTGAGAGGAAGATGCAGTGCAAGAAGAAAGGGCATGAGCCTTATCCTTATCTTGATGGTTTTTGCGATGTTGATGAGCATGTTGGTTATGAATGGTTTTATGTGATAAAATTGAAGGATTAGGTTTCACAATTATAGGTTCTAGGGAGGGAATGTCTACAGATTGAGGAATAACAGGTAGATGAATAGGTGGGGTAGGTAAGATAGCTACAAGAGTATAATCCTTAGGAAGTATAGGCTCAAGAATCTTTTCTACCTTGTAATGTTGATAGGATCAAAAGAGATGATTAGGATGGTTCAGTGGTTTTTGAGGAAGAGATGGCCAAAAGAAATCTATATCAACACAATCTCAAGGATGCAAAGGTTTGTAAAGGGAATGATTAATGGTGATAACTTCTCCTTTGTGGGGAAAATTTATACACTTATGAATAGGAGAGGCTATAGCTTGCATGGATGAAAGCCACAAAATTCCAAGCTTATCCTGAAATTAATCTGAAGTAGGAATGAAAATGAAGGTAGTGTAAACAACCTTACCAACAATAGTAATAGGAAGATTAATAGAACCTTGATGTGATAAATAAAACCATTACAAGTTTGAATCTAAACACTAGATGTATCATAGGTATCCTTATGCAATCCTTTACTAAAAATATTTTATTCAGTGATAACATTCATGGTGGAAGAGGGATCAATCAAAATACCATGGGAAGGGATGTGATAAACCCTAGAAGTAATGTAAAGAGGACCATTAAGTGCTTTAAACATACTAGAGTCATCAAAGGTGATAGGAGATGAAGGTTTAGATGAAGGTTGAGGTTGAGACTCAACATGATTAACCACATGATTAGATTCTTCTACCTTATCATCATAACTAATGTTGGTAACTAGAGAAGAAGGTTGATTAATGACATTTGGTGAATGTGAAGGAAAAGGGTTGGTGTAATTTTGCAAATTTTGGTTAGGAGGTTCTATAGACTCATTCATGCTATTAACCTCAGCATAAATAAATATAGCATTGGAATCAATAAGGTCTCGAATATAATTCTTTAAATCATATCACCTTTGAGTATCATGACCACATTGACGATGGTATTGACAAAAAGAATTTTGATCAAATAAATTAGGCATTGGTTTTCTAGTGTCAATAGGATGGATATGAGGAAGTTTAAGAATGTTAGCATTAATTAACTTCATCATCAAATGTGTTTTTTGACTTGTGAATCTTTATGTAGTTTTTAGGATTAGAGAGCTTATTTTGATTAACTTTGGCATCACTCTTATCCATAGTAACATGAGCCATTGTAGTAGAGCTCTCAAGCTGGCTCACTTGTAACTGATAGTGGTGAACCACTACTCAAAGATGTGAAAAGGAAGTATACTCAGCAAGGAGAATCTTATCTCTAATGTTATTTTGCAAATTAGAAATAAAAACACATTGAATATCATGATCAGGTATAGGATAAAAAATTTGGGCATACAAATGTTTAAATCTACCAATAAATTCACTAAATTTTTCTTTAACATTTTGCTTACAATACAATAAATCAGTCAAAGAAATTTTAGGACCAATATTCTTTTGAAATTGTTGAATGAAGTAATTAGAAAGCATTTGAAAGGTATTGATGTAGTAAGGAGGTAAAGAGAGATACAATTTCAAAGCTTTATCCCTAAAAGTACGTGTGAACAACTTATCTATGAGCCTAAAGTCATGAGAAAAATCATGACATATAGTTTGGAAAGTCCTAACATGAATCACACGATCATCCTTACCATTATAAGTCTCAAGACAAGGTATCTCTATATGTTGTGGGATCACAACATTAATGATATATAAGGAAAGGGGATTAGCAATATCCCATGTAGGGATGTTGTACTTGGATTGAGTTAATTGAGATACTTGTTTTTGTAAAGAAGTGATAGTTTGAACTAAGATGCTAATGGTAGGATTAGAAGACCCAATAGGAGGCATAGACATATTGGATGTACTAGGAAATTTGTAGGAATCCAAAGAAAAATGCAAGGATGTTGGTAGAGGATTAGAAGGAATGGGAAGAGGATTGGAATATGTGAAAGGGACAACATTGTATGAGGGTAATGAATAAGGTATGGAGGTAGGAGGAACACTCAAAGGAAGTGAAGGATTAGGAAGACCAACACTTAAAGTAGTGAAAACTTGTGTATAATTTTTCATGAGAGGTGGCACATAAGTAGGAATACTAGGAATGATAGTATAAATTAGGATAGAAGGTGCAACACTTGTAGAAGGAGTGTATCCTAACTCTTTAGCACATTTTTTCAAAGTCTTAGCATGAGTATTAATAAGGTGTGAGATACCATGAAAATGGATATGTTATTGCCATCATGAGTAATAAGCTTCTTAATAGCCTCAATAGTGTCAACACTATCAGGATTTGGGTTCTCTTGCACAAGCCAATTTTCCAATTTATCAAACTCATGAGAGAGCTTATCAACTTGGGAAGAAGGAATTCCTAAGGCTTCATCTTCATCATGGGAGGAATGAGAATAATTATGCTCGATTATGGGATTGGGATCTTGAGGGAAAATATGAGTATCATCATGGGTCCTAGGATGGAAAGAGGAATCATGGTCAAAAGAGCCGATGACTCTATGGCTTCCCCTAACGGGAATGCTAGAGGTTGGAATTAGTGTAATAAAGATCATAAAAGAGATCACAAAAGGAAACTCTAATTAGATCTAACCACACAATTATTAATGTAATAAAGAGAAAATAAAGATCTAGCCAGACACATATAGCTAAATTTAACTCCAAAACAGGATTTACCAATGGGAGAAAAGAAAAGGAGATCAAGGGATCTAGCTCCAAATTCAAAAGGTAATTGTAACACATTGAGTTCACCAAAAATTTTAGGTGGAAAATGGTGTCAATAAATTTAGTAATGCAAACTATGTGAGATGTGTTCATTAATTAACCATTTCCACACTAACATTAGAAATACAAGAGAAAGAGAGGTTCCAGGCATAACTCTCAATATAACCTAAGTTATATTAGTAAAACCAAAGAAGATGAGGGGATGCTAATGCTAAACCAAAATTATACTAAGGAAGTACACAAGAAAGCCCTCTTTCATGCAATACAAGATTTGATTAAGGTTATGTAAATGAACTTGTAAAATTGAACTAATTGATTTAGCAAGATAAGAAATAGAGATGTAGGTGCTAAACGTAAGCAATCAACCTAATTAAGATGTGAAAATAGATCTAAACTAAGATATGAAGTCGATAATAAGGTAATCACCTTGAAGTATGAAGAGGAATATGTTTTTTTGCTGTGAAAACTATTTTTTTGGACCTATAGCTAAATTTATGACTGTGGATCTGTGAGCACGGTTGAAAACCCATAAAATATTGAAAATCCCAAGCTTCTAAGAATAGGTCGACCATATCATTGTGTTCTAGAATAGGTTGACTAAGTCACCATGTTTTCGGGGCACTTTACTAAAGTTGACCCATATTTTTCTAGTAGATCTCTATATGTAACTTCTAGATATGTACCTTCAAATCTGAGATCCTGCTCCTGCACACAGTTTACTAGGTTTTGGGATCAGGGTGGACAAGGGCTTGCCTTGGTCAACCCCTAAATTGAGGAATCAACCTTGAATTGAGATGTAAATATGTAAATGAAATAAGAAAAATGTAAATATTCACCTTGCTTGAAGAAACTCTTGTCAATAAGAATTTTGTTGTGTTTATATGTTGATCTTGAACTTGCATTGTAGGAAATCTCCACAAATGCTATGGATCTACCAAAATCACTTCATGGAGCCATGAATGTAAGTGCATCAAATGAAGAAGATTATGAATGCCTCAATGTAGATGTCCTCCCTTGATGGCCAACAATATGCTAAATCTTGAAGAGGAAAGATTCTCATAAAGGATCCTTGAACCTTTTGAAGACTTGAATGCTTGAATGATTGAATGATTGAACATGAGATTGCTATCATGAATTGTCCTCACTTAAAATGAGGTTCCTACGCTTCATTTTATACTAGTTTCTGGATGGGAAAACAAAGTAAGTCGACAGGGTCACCAAATTTTGTAAATTGAATCCCTGAGACAACATTGGGCCCAAGGCTCACAACCCCCGAGGAATAGGTTGACATGTTCCCAAAGTGGCCCAAAAAGAGCCAACTTTGAGGTCTTGAAAAATGCACATATGAAAGCGGGAAAAATAGGGTTGAACTAGAGAAAAAGGGAACTGAGCATGAATCAATCCATGGTTCAAAAAGTTGATAAAGGATGGGAGCTAAAAGGTCTTAAATGAGGAGTGCATCCATTTTAAGACTATACAATAATAATAATATTATTAAGTAATTTATAATTATTGGTTAATAAATATTATTAATATAATTAATATTGTTAAAGTAATAAATTATAGATTACTTAATAATTAATTATGATTACAGAATACATTTTTATTTTAATTTTAAAGTCAAGGGGGATATTATTACAAAGTTATGATGAATCTTATGTCATAGTGATAAGATTGACAGTTAGAAAAAGTTATTGTTGTTTAGAGGTCTTTATGAGCCTTTTTTAGGGATAAATATGAATTTATGGAGGGGCTTTACGATGATATTTATGATGTATGACTTATGGGTCCCTTTTATGCCATTTTAAAGCCCTTTGAGTGGCTCAAAAAGGCCTTGTAGACTGAATCCAACCTAGGAGTTATTGCTCTAGTAAATGCAGATAGATTAAAAAAAAAAAGTATTAGTTGAAGCCTCATTGTAAATGATTTCTTATGTTTTAGCTTGTTGTTTTTAACTTTATGAGTCCATGATAGAGGCTAATGCAATCTTGTAACTCAAGCACTAAGATGTATGACAAGGTTTTCAAATTTTGATGATCAATAAATCTTTTGGACCTGCTAGTTTTCTTTTTTTTTTATGTAGTGGGTGTCTTAATGCAATCCCTTGTGAAATATTTTCTTCTATTCCTTGATATTTTACTTACCAAAAAGAAATTTTAAGAAGAAATATATGTCTTCTTGCAGGTTGTAAGTTGTATCAAGGTAGAAAACAATTTGAGGTTGTGAGGACAAGTTTTCTTCCTATAGGGATTGTGGTCATTCCATGATCTTATTATGAATTGTTACTACAAGAACATGTGTAGTAATGGGTTGTACATGTTAGAGTTGAGTTTTGAGTCAAGTTGTGAGAGAGTGCGCTATGCAGGTTTAGTGAATTATTTGGTGCATCACCTTTTAGCATTTAGATTTTAGTTATTTTTATGCATCCTTCTAACCATTTCCTTTAAAAAAACTTAGTTTAGGCTGGTTTTAGGTAAGGTACCATTACGAACTAGATTTGCCTCAAGGTTAGCTTCCACTATTTGAGCCCACAATCATGGAAGATTTCCCATGTTCACTGATAGATTGAGTTTACTTAGCAAGGGTGTTCTATTTATGTGATAACAATTTTTGGCATGCCTGGTGGGACCGTTTAGACTATTTCAGTCTAGAATTTTTTCTTATATTGTTGTTGTTTAGTGTGTACAACAACAATTTCTACCTTTGGAGGTAGAAAATAGACATAATTTATGATTTTGGAGGACTATATACTAGTTTTAAATAGATAAAGTGTTGGTACGTGGAAAATCAAACTTGGTTATTATTGATTTCAATGATTTTAGTGATTTTCTATCTTTTATGAATGTTTCAACATTTCTTATTTTTATGGAAGTATGCCTTACCATCCTCCTTTTCATGAAAATACTGTCCATATGCCTACTACATCACCACATCAGATTGGACAAGTTCCTTTTCCCATGCCAAATAGTTCCATTATAGTGAATACCCAGTAAGTTCCATATGTTTACCACCCACCCACCACTTCTCAAAATCCATGGAAGCCTATGTATTCTCATAAAAAACCATAAGAAAGACATTTTATTCAAATTCATCATGATAAAGTGTTGAACCATCTTCAATATGATGATAACATGAACATGAAAGAGATAGTATCATACTTTCAAGAGCGGATGAGGTTTCTTATCAGGTAGTAGGAGTGTAACTTGTAGAATGAGGAGAGGGCTTACCAAGCTTATAAAAAATAGAAAGAGATGGAGTTGCAAAGGAGGAAGTATGACGAATCTATTGCAAGGGATTTAGCTACAAAAGAGGAGCAGGTAAGGCTATTACTTTCTTGAGCCCAAGAGTTAGAGGTGCAATTTACTCTTTGTGCTCCTAGTTTCATACCACTGTCATTGAGACAATGAATCAAACTATGAAGGTGGAAATTCCCAAGCATAAGCTTTCAAGTTTTGAGTAAGCTAAACCTATTCCATCCCCAAGTAAGGCTCCCAAATTTAAAATTCCTAGTTTTAGGTATCATCACTCATTATAGGACACTATACCTAAGGAAGTTTGGTCCATTCCTCTAGGAAAACCATCTTAGGAATTTTTTTGTATGTCAAGAGGCTCCTCAATTTTCCCAAATCCATCCTCTATGTAGACCTCCTTCTTCTATCACTATTTTCTTTTATCTTGGAGGACCTGTTATTTACCAAGAGGATTGGTGTAGTGATAAAATAAAGGGATTTGAGGATATAGAAGAGAAAATACTGGTAGTTGCTAAACTATCATGTGATAAAGAAAATGGAAAATTTGAATTGTTGGTGCTAAGTGATGATTGTAACCAGTTGAGGCAGTAGGGCATAGAGAAATAAAATGATGCTCAACCTAAACTCTTGGTTGATGTATTCTATGAGCTTCCATTTTATGTTGAAGATGAGGAAGACATGTCATTACCTATGACTGAAATTCAATTGGGACAACAAGGTAGCCATCAACAAGGAGGAGATGAAAATGAAATTTTCATGTTCTTATTTGATGAACTCCCTTTTTTTGTAAGGATGAAGAGGACATAACTATGTCATGCTAAAAACCAATTTGGAGAAGCAAAAAGCTATTGAGAATGATGATGAGTTATTTTATAACAAAGGTCAGTGTAATAATAAGGCATTGATCCATGAAGTAGGACAATAAAGTAATCAAGTTTTGAATTTTGGGGAGCTAGAGGGCCATGAGTTTTCTCATAGAGTTTATTAGGATGCTAGTTCACAATATTATCTTTAGAAGGAAGGTCTAGGAGTTCACATAAAATGTCAGGAGGGATATCATAAAGAAGACTTCAAAGATGATTCTCTATTAGAGTTCAAAGGGTTTGAGGAAGGTTGGAATGCTGCTAAAAATAATCCTATTATACAAGAGTGCAAGGAGGACTTTGAGGAAAATATATTTTGGGATGAGATAGATATATTCTTCTCAGAGCTTGATGACATGCCAACATCCCCTTAGTTATATTAAAATTAGAAGCAACAAGAGCATAATGTGGAAGAGACCACTTATCTATTGGAGCTATGTAAACTATTTCATTGAGGTGTTGAAGAAGAATTACAAAAGCTATAGGCCAACAAAAGGAGCTCTAGGTTTTCTCTCTCAAAAAATGCTCTATTAGGCATCTTTCTAAGGTGGAGGACAAAAAAGAACCTTTAATCATGATGATGACCAAACTTGAAGTTCCAGTTGGAGATGAAGTCAAAGGAGAGAAGGTTCAAATAACCTTTACAATCTCTTGCAAAATTGTGCATGCACATCATAAAGAGGTAGGTGAACTAGTCTGTGGTTTTCAAGAGTTACAATCTTGTGTTGAAGTTATGTCCAAAATGTCTCTTTCCATAGCTTCCCATGAACATGAAAATCATTGAAAATTGAAGAGGAAAGGGAGTTACTTTACAAAACTAGTAAATGGATTTGTTTAAGATTGTCTCTTTGTTGGTGAGTTAGGATAAAGTAGGCTTTCAAGTCAAATAAGTATTTTTGCACATTGTTTAGTTGCAGTTTTTATTTCCCTAAGTGTTGGTTGCACAATTAGTCAATTGTTTCTAAGTTGGGAAGGAGTTGAAAATGAGGTGTAACTACTATAATAGACCATAATTTCATTAGGTAGGAATCCATCATATGAAGCAGTGAATACATGTATTCACTATTTCATGTCACACATAACCCCCTCATAGAACTCTAATAAACTAAAACAATTTAATTGTTGAGGAGGTGTAGTCTTGTGTCCCTCTTCTAGTTCATCAAGTAAACATATATCAATCATGATAGTGAGTCTATTATCTCACTATCATAATCCATACACATGTACTGAATGGATTAGAAGATATTTCCATCTGGAAGTGATTTTTAGTAATGAAAGAGAGTATTTTTTCAGAGGATTTGTCATATAAGTGAATTTGTACCCAATGGAATTGTCAAGGAAACTAGTCATCATGTTTAGTAGGAAAAAATATCATAGATGTCACCAAAAAATGTTACTAATTTTTGCTACCAAGATCAATGAGGTAGAGATTATGTGATTTTTTAATGAAGTAAGGTACATTTAGTTCAACTCTATCATATTCATATGCATAAAGAAAAAAGGATAGAAGATTACACTATTACATTGTATCATGTAGTTTTATGTCATAAGAGAGAATGCAATAAATTTTGAGATAAGGTAATTTTTATTGACAATGTAAATGAATAATGTCTCATAGAATCCAGAGGCTAACCCTTATAATTCACATAAAAGAATATTATATAACATTTACAGATACTATGAAAAAATAATGTACAAGCAGTGTAGGGTGACTCATTATTTCCTGAGGACCTACATCATCTTCAGTCCTCTCACTTACCTTGCATCCAACTCTTTCTTCCTTTATGGTCCTAGCCCCTAAATTTGAATGATAAAATGACATTAGATCCATGATCTAAGAAATGTTGAGTCATTATTCACTATGAATACCCACATCTACAAATATATAAATATGTTCTACACATGCATAATAAGTGCTATTCTATCATAGATAAATGAGAAACTAAGAATTATAAAAGAAAGACCCATATGCTCATTTTATCTGACTTATTTTCTTCATGTGGAGTTATAGGTGTAATCATGTATAGAATGTGGGGTTAAATGGGCTCCCACAAGGGTTGATCATAGTGTGTTACATGAAAACTAAAGAGCAATGAAAGATATAAAAGAATTCGAATAGCTAAATCTAATAATAGTATGACATAATCTGAAAAAATAGTCAAGAAGGTATGACTTTGTATTTGAAGACAATAGAGAGAACATCAGTAAAAGCAATAGTAGATACAATTAGTAGTAGTATCAATTCATATGTGAGAAGAAATACAAATTCAAAGGACACAATTTCTTAAAGTTCAGGAATAATAGCTTTTGAAATGGCAAAAGAGGGTGAACTTGATAGCTTACATTGTACATTTGTGGAGATAAAAGTGATAAATATGTTAGTGAAGTGATAAAGTAACTATTAGAGAATAGATATGAGATATTAGTACTAGCAGATACATAGTATCATCCAAGAAATAATTCAAGAGAAGCAAGTGATTTGATTCATGCTAAAGGCCAATAACAGTAGCAAGAACATTGTTACCATAACTGATAATAATGTTATGATTGATTATTTGATGGAGCTGATGATGAAGATTAACCAAGATAAGAGGAATACATGGTGATAGTAGAAAGGTTAGATCAGTTATAGTCTTGTCATTGATGTCAAGAAACTAATTTATGATTTATATTTTGTTGCCATATCATTCGGTAATGATATAAGATGAATGAGTTAAGGACAAGAAGAAATGAGAAGTTGAGAAGTTGAAGAACTTAAATGGGCAATTGATACAGACCAAAAAAGGATTTGATTTTGTTGATATAATTTAATGATTAGCTATGCTGAGCTAGATGATCATGATGATGAGGAGAGTTAGTTACAAGAGATCTACTATTATGAAAATTCAAGATGAAGATCTATGACAAGATCTAAGCGGCTAAAATAGATGGAACAAGTTTCAGGAAAATTTTAAGTTCCTAGGTGAAAAGGAAACATGTTACTGAGATTTGAATTCAATGTATAATGAAATGAACGGTCAAGATTGATTAAAAGAAAATGTAATAGATGATATTAAGAGGAAAAAATTGTCTATATAAAGAATGATCTTATATGGACAAATAGATGACAAACTGAATAGTCGAAGGGTTACTAACTATTGCAGAGAAGAAGGAACAAAGAGATTTCGAGTGGCAAAAGAAGGATTTGAGGAAGTGTTGATGTAGTGGATAATGAAGAATTGAAGTGAAGATTGAAGAGAGAAAAAAGGATCTGATATGGAAAGATAGTTTCACATCTACAAGTCAATTCTATTACTGTTTCTTATTAGCATTTGTTATAGAGAAATATCTTAACAAAGTGGACTTAATAGTCTTATTATAAAATCCTTGAGAAAGGTGACATTCTAATGAGTTTTTAAATCCCTCTAACAAGGCCACTCCTGATAGGCTGAAGATCCTAATAGATCTGAGGTAAATCCCTTAACCAGGTCACACCTAACAATGTGTGTTGTAATCTTTTACTAGATTGGCTATTAACCGAGCGTACTTCAACAAAGTATTTTCTTAGTGGGTGACAATTCCCACAATGGTTTTTTCCAAAGCTAGGTTTCTACCTTAAATATTGGTGTTACATATTGTGAATGACTTGTGTGAATGATTTACTGATTACTATAGTTTATTTACTATTATTGGTAAATAGTGAATTGTGTTGTTATCGAGCTACTACCGAGTTAATCAGAGAAAATTTTATTAAGGTATTTTGGATCATGGATTACTGATTCAACCCCCCTCTCCATAATCCAACAATTGGTATTAGAGCTAAGTACACTGAAGAGATAAGTTTAAAAGACTTTAGTAAAAGATCTAAAGATGTATAGGAGAGAAGTACCTAAGTTGAACAAGGAAATTTTCTCAACATGGAAAAGTAGAATGAGATTGTATCTATCTAGGATTGGAGACTTTGCATTGTACCTGATTGATAATGAATACACACCACCACCTATTAGACCTTTGATAGTTGATCAAATGAGAGAAAATAAGGAACACAACTCGGTTATGATAGATATTTCTTCTTCCCTCTCTGATGTTGAATTTAATGATATTAAGGATTGTGTCAATTCAAAAGAGATGTGGGACAAGCTCACACTTATCTATAGAGGAGATTAGCATGTACAAAATGATAAGGTTGACATTCTAAGAGGAAAATATGATGAGATGAGGATGAAAGATGAAGAGAACATCATACAATATAGCGACAAAATCAAGGAAGTTGTTAGTGCCATTAGAGGTGCTGGTGGATCACTAACTAATCAAGAAGTGGTAAGTAAAATCTTGAGAACTCTATTTGCTAAATATGCTATTAGAGTATCTTCAATTCAAGAATTCAAATCTATACCAAACAATGTTATTACTCTTGAAGCCCTAATCAGTAAGATGACTGCATTTGAGTTAAGTAATAGTCTACCGACCATTGATCCAACCTTCAAGTCATCTGTGAGCATTGGAACATCAATAAGCGAAAGAGAAAATCATATAAATTCATATGGAAATGAATATGATAGTATTCTGAATGAAGAGAAAGAACAAGAGGAATTTGAAGCACTGTTGGCTAACTGACTACCTATAGGCAAAGGAAAGTACAAAGGTAAGTTACCATTGAAATGTTTTAATTTTAATAAGATTAGACATATTTAATCTAAATGTCTTGACAATGAAAAAAATTATAAGAGCGATAAAAGAGAGACAACTGACACTGAAGATTTAGATATTTTAAGGACAAAGGAAATAAATATTGCTACCTAGCTGAGGAAGGTGTAATTGATGATACCGAAGAAGGATACAAATTTTTCTTTGTTGTAGTAAAGAAAGAGTCATATGAAGAAAAGTATGAGGATGAAAAAAAAATTGTGTCTCATGGAAGTAAATCAAACCCTTGGATTATTGATAGTGGTTGTTCACATCATATGACTAGTGATATGGACAAATTTGAGAAACTAGAAGAGTATGATGGGAGATTTTTCAAATTTGTAAATGGTTCTCCATGTCCTATGAAAGGTAAGGGATCCATTGTGTTAAATGAGAAGATGAAATGTAACGACGCATATTGGATTAGAGGACTAAACTATAATCTATTGAGTATTGCACAACTGAACAATAATGGCCACCGACTAGAATTTTAGAATAGAAAAGTTAAAATCTATGGTGTTGATGCAGATCTAATTGGAACTGGAGAACAATCAAGAGGTAATTAATTTTATCTTGATATTGATGCAAATAGTTTCTTATTTTTTAAAAATTAAGATGTATGGTTATGGCATAAGAGATTGTGTCATGTGAATTTTGATAACTTGATCAAAGTAAGTAAGAAGAGTAGAGTCAGAGGACTATCGAGATTAACCAAACCTGATAAAGATATGTGTAAAGAATGTCAAGTTGGTAAGATGACCAAGTCAATTTTTCTAAGAAAATCTTATTCTACAAATGGTATTTTGGAATTGGTTCACATTGACATTTGCGGTCCTATGAAATTTCAAAGCTATTATGGAGATCGGTACTTTATTTTGTTTGTTGATGATTATTCAAGAATGATATCAGTTATGTTTCTAAAATAAAAATATAATGCATTTCAAATGTTTAAGTGGTATAAGGCTAGAGTTGAAAAAGAAACAAGTAAACAACTGAAGTGTTTGAGATTTGATAGAGGAGGTGAATTTATCTCTGATAAATTTATTATCTTCTATAATGAGCATGGAATTAAAAGACAAGTGTTTGCACTGAGGACTCCACAACAGAATGGGATAGCTGAAAGAAGAAATAGATCTATTGTTGACTATGCTAGAAATTTATTGATAAATAAAGAGGTTGCACAAACATTTTGGAGAGAAGCTATAAGTACTATAGTTTATACTCTCAACCGAATACAGTTAAAGAAAGGTACCAACAAGACACCCTATGAACTATGGTTTGGACACACACCAAATGTAAATTACTTTCAAATTTTTGGAAGTAGGTGTTTTATACTAAAAGATTCTAGAAATGGAAAGTTTGACTCTAAAGGTGATGAAGGAATATTTCTTGGTTACTCATCAAAGAGAAAAGCATGTAAATGTTTAATCAAGGATTCTAAGAAAATAGTTAAAAATGAAGATGTAAGAGTTGATGAATTTGTAGAAAAGAATGAAGAGGATAGTAAAAAGGAACTTGAGAATTATAATAGATTTTTTTATGTACAAGATGGTAATTTGGTTGATACAATAGAGAAACAACAAGAAGGAACTGATGAACAAGATGAGACTCTATCGAGAGATGAAAATACTAAAGAACATTCTACCGAACCTGTATTAGAAAAGTATGTGAGAAGGCACCACTCATATAGCGTAATTATTGGAGACAAGAATGTAGGAGTTGTGTGCTAAAATGTTGACACACTTCTATGAGTCATTATATCCAATATTTCTCAAGAATGAGGTCTCAAATGGCGACTCATAGCTCTCTATTCATGGAGTGCAAGGGTTTATAATGGAGGCCCTCAGATTAGACCTAGTTTATGCCCATGCAAGTACACCATAGAATGAGAGATTCAATGAGGTAAAGCAAGAATGCTAATCTCCATGATCATCAAGTATGCATGCAAATGAAAATGGAAGCTATTCTAAATGATAACAATGCATAAAAGCAAACTAATCTATGAAAGGAAATGCTTATGCAAGATTATTCTATGAAAGGAAATATGGATCTAATCTAACATGCAAGTGCAAGAGTAATCTAAATTGATTGCCATGGAGGCATGAGAGAAGAAGACAAGAAAAGAGAAGTTGCAATGTTCAAGCTTAAGTGCTCAAATTCTCCTCCAAAATCGCTCTCCAAACCTGCATAGCAATAACATAAATCTTGATCTCTAAAATCTCCATGCATAAAATGAGAAGGAGAGAGCTCCTTATAAAAGATTTTAGAAATGAATGGACGGTCAAGATTAAGAGGCAAAAATAAATGAGCAATGGTGGAGATTAAATCTTGGTTGATCCATGTGCTCAAGATTCTCAAGAGGCAAAATCAATGGACATGGTTAAGAAGAAAAAAGATGTGTGGAAGAGATTAAGAGGCAAAAGGATATTCCACCCATCTTGGAAAGTGTGCATTCAATGTGTAGACAAAAAGTCTTTTTCTATTTTTTTTTATTTTATTATTTCTTTATTATTATTTATTTTGAGCAAAGTGGTTTCCATTATTTAATTAAAAGATTTTTTTATTTATTTAAAAGATATTTTTTCTTTTAATTAAATGTGGCTTAGGATAAAGTGATTTTATTATTTAATTAAAAGATTTTTTTTATTTAATTAAAATAGATCTTTATTTAATTAAAAGGGAGCATGTTCTCTTAATTAAATAAAACTTAGGATAAAATGATCAAACCTTAGGAAATATTAAAATAATTGAATTAATTACAATTTGATCAAGGAAATTGATTTAAATTAAAAATATTGCAAAGCATTGATTCAAGAAATTGATAAATTGATGAATGGAGGCCCAAAGTCTAGGTGACCATTTTAGGGTGCATACATTTGCCCCTCTTTGACTAATGTGTGATCTTCCTGGGAACACATGTAGTCAAAGAATGAAGTTTAAATGTGAGATCAATTTGGGATCACAAAACAACCCAAACGTGTGATCGACAGATGGGAACACATTAGGACAAAGATAAGCTGATTGAAAAAGACAAGCCCAACACCCCTGTAAATAGGTAATTGTCAAGTCTCAAGCAATGTTGATAGGTTTGATAAAGCTAAATCAAGTATTAAAGTTTGATAGGTACTGCCCCCTCATGATCGAAATCAAAATGAGATAGAGGAGAAATAGTAAATTGATAAATTTGATCAAATCAAACTAAAAATAAGGTTCTTCATGTAAGATGAAAGATATAAGGATCACAAAACAAAGGTAGATCAAGCAAGGAAGATTATGCCCCAAGGTTGAATTAGAACAAAAGTAGGGTAAAAGTGAATGGAAGATAGAAGTTTGAAAGAAGTGAAAAGAAATGAAGAGAAGAAAGAGAATTTGCCTCAAGAAAAAGAATACCTCAAAATCAATCAAATTTTGAAGATAGAAAATTTTGATTGAGATCACAAAAGAAGATAACGAAATGAAGAGAAAAACGTGACCACAGTTGATTAAAAGTCCAAAAGAAAGATGAAGGAAAACCCTCTCAAACTCCTAATGCAGCCTAAAAATGCAAATTAACATGAAGTCTAACAATGCAAGCTAAATGAAAATGCAAAGGCGTACTTTCAATAGAGCAACTATAACATAGGATTTTGTGTTCAAAATTCATTAGAGATTGTTAAGGAACTTATTTTCATCATTGGGCCATTATTAACGAACATTAAAAAATCACACAATCAACACTAGTCACATGCACAACTATGAAGATATGAATGTGATTTATATCGGATTGGAATGTGGAAAGATTCTAACATAAGCATCAAAGACTTAAAGGTCAAGATGACTTCGATGTTAGCTTACCCAATTTAATGTAGCAAAATGATGCTCTCATCAAGGCAAAGATATCAGGATGACCATAAGAACAATTGTGCAAAAATAGTCAAGGATGATGCCTCAAATCTCCTAAGTGTGTCAAGGGGACAATAAGAGACACTCTAGAGCTTCAAGACCACACCCACAAGAAGAAAGAAAATAAAAACATGCCTCATGCCCCAAGTCCTCTAGCTATGCATCTCGGAGAGACTTATTAGACAATGACACTCAATGAAAATCAATAACAGTCAGCACACAAAGAAAAGATCATGACAAAGCTCAAGCATTAAGTGTTGCATTTAAAAATTCAAGTGTTTTAACTGATACTGAGTTCTGAGGATAAGGATTGAATGCTTGCAAGCAGGTAAGATCACATGATAAAACTAGGTAAGACCAAACTGATAAGTGTTGAAAAACACTCAATGCCAGGGGTTGTGTTGAAAAACACATTTGGGGAGGTGTTGAAAAACACCATTTGCGAGGTGTCCTAAAGACTAATGCATCCAAGAGACCAAAGCTAACACAATTATGCCCCCTAGACAATGACAAAGACCAATTCCAAACCAAGGCAACAAGGTCAAGGCATGATGGAGAAAGGCTAAGTGTCGAGGATGCATGCTAAGAAACAGGGGTGCAAAGGCCTCAAGTAGCACCCATTTCCAAGTTTTCATCACTTGGATTTTATTGCAATTTTTTTCCTTTTTTAGGACTTTTTATAATTTTTTTGTATTTTTGCTACCAAGGCACCTATTTTCAGGTTTTCACCAAGGCACTTTTTCTATTTTTTTTGAATTTTTGAATTTTTTGATATTTTTGGTATTTTTGGAATATATAATTTTTTTGAGATACATCAAAGCGCCTATTGCTAGGTTTTCACTAAGATGATCATTTTTTCAGGACATTTTCTGATTTTTAGAATTTTTGACAATATACCATTTTTTTGAATTTTTTTTCAGGATCAATAAGTATGTACAAAGGATGCCCCCATACAGAATGGGCATCAAACTCCCAAGAAAGATCACATCATGTAGTCCCAATGTCTAGCAAGGTGGAGAACAAGAGGGATTAGCAAGTTGGTGGAAGAGATGGAAGACAAGAGAATGAAGGAGAATGAAGGGAATAAATCCTCAAGGGAAAACTCCTCAAGAGTACCCAAGCTAGGGAAAAATTGTCATGTAAAGCACATTTGGACATGCAATGAAAGGCCAGCATAGGATAAGTCACAAAATCGTAATGCAAAAGAAGGAAAGGATGTAGTCCAAAAGAGTAGACGTGTCAAGAGGCTTCATAGCATCATGTTTTACTCTTTTTTTATTAGATCAAGACCAAAGGGGAAAATGATAGTGAAAAGCTAGAATGAATGGAGGAAAATAAATATGAAGGCTAAACATGAATGGAATGAAAGCAAGATCATCGTAAGATAGCTCACAAGATAGCCAAATGTTCATGTATAGGTCAACATTGTCAAGATCAAAGAGAGAAGATGGAATAGATGAAATATGTAGAAGAACTACGGATGATGCCTGATTGCCAGGTTTTCATCATGATAATTATCCAAGGCACCACAAAGGAGTGGTTTTCACCATAGGATGAATTTATTTCTCTTTAATTTTGCTACCAAGGTGTCTGTTTCCAAGTTTCCACCAAGGAACATTTTCAATTTTTTCATTTCTTTTTTGTTTTCTTTTTGAATTTTTCTATTTTTTGAATTTTTTTTTTTGGAAGAAGGCAAGATTTTTAGATAATGCTCCTTGAAAGGATAAACCATGATATGCCAAGGATTCAAAATGATATGCTCAAAGGTGCTGATAGGGAAAGGAAGATGAAAGACAAAAATGGAGGATAAGGTTTTATGTAAAGCGAGTGAGGTTGGAAGATAGGAGGAATAGGAAAATGAGGAAAAAGGATAGAAGGTAGAAGGATAATGAATGGAAGGATTGTGAAAGGGTAGATGGAAAGGAAGGAAATATCAACATCAACACACACCTTGAAGGGTGGCGAGAGGATGGAGAAAATGTGAATGAAGGAATACGTGAAGGAATATGGTGAATGGATAGCAGAGGTTGTGGTTTAGGCATATGGAATGGAATAATATTTTTTGAAGAAGATGAAGTGGAAGCCTTTGGAAGCTTGAATGTCAACTTCACTTGTTTCTCAACATCAGACTCTTTCAAGAGAGACTCTTTCAATGATGAATTTTGGAACCCATACTTGTCTTGTAGTTTTCTTCTTAGATATCTCTTTTGACTTTATGCCTCTATGTCAATTAGAGGAGACATGGTGATCTTTTTTTTTTTATGAATTATTTTATTGATTCTTTTTCTTGTATTGAACATTCAAGTTACTTCCAAAAGACTTGGGAATTGTGGAAGAATAAGGAGGATATGACTAGTTTAGATGGGTGGGTGGATGAAAAGGATTCAAGGGTATGCATCTATGTTGATCTTGAGGAAAGATAGGAGATGGAGGGACGTAAGAACCCATGATGGATGATGAATTAGGAGAGTTAGAAGGGGAAAGTGAAGGTACATAAGGGCCCAAGATGGAAGGAAGATGTGAAGCCCTTAGTATTGGTGGAGGAGGTCCAAGGATGGACGTGGAAGATACAAAAGGATAATCAATAAATTCATCAACATCTATATGACAACCAAAGACATCAACATCTTTAGAGTGAGCATTAGGATTTGCAATAGGATCATGAACATCTTGAATAGGAGAAACTTCTTTGATAGGATTGTTTAGAGCTTGAAAAGACTTAGGAAGAGTAGAAAGTGGAAGTGAACATGGAGTGGTAGAACAAGAAGATGGAAGGCTTTGATCTTGACAAGGAGTTTTGGATAGCATAAGCGTATAATTTTTCTCTTGATTTTCAATAAGCTTAACATTGGAAGTAACGACACTATTTTTAATAGCCTTAATGGAAGTATCATCTTTGGAAAGTGAAAGTATAGTAAGGTTATTTTGATTGTCAATAAGCTAAATGGTGTAAGTAGTAGCTTGATCTTGCTTAGGAGAAGACTTAAGATATGGTGGAATGAATGAGAAAGGGTGTGCAAGATCAAAAGAACCATGAAATAGATAAGAGACATCATGAAAAGGATTGGATGACATGGAGGGTTCTTGATCTTGATCTTTCTTTATGTTCTTTTCTTTATCATTTTTAGAATCCTCCTGACATGGAGCCACTTCTAAGGACAATAAATCATGTTGGAATTGTATGGAAGACTTTGGAAGAGATGGTGAAGGACTAGCTGAAGTAGGCATTATAGCGTATAAAGGCTTAGAATCTTTAGGTTTAGCATTATTGAAAATATTTGCAGCCAAGTGAAGGTTAGCTTGAGTTTCTTTAAGAGGTAGCCCTTGAGGAAAACTATAGGGAACCACATGAAAAGTATTAGGACCTTTGTTGGATGAAGGATTTGTGAAAGATTTGAAAGACTTGAAAGCTTTAGGAAATGTATGGGTATTGGAGGAAGTAGGGGATGGAAGGGAACCATCAAAAGACAAAGGTCCATCATTAACATAATCTTTCTTGAGAGTGTAATCTTTACTTTCAGCATGAGAGTTCTTAGAGGCGTGATTCTTATAGTATTTACATTTATAATCAGCACAGAAAGCTTTCTCTTCCTCAATAGAAGCATATGTATCATCTAGGTATTGTTCACAAAAATCATCAAAGTCTCTTTCAAAATCAGAATCATATGGATCACCATCATGATCTATCCAATGTGACGACCCATTTCTAGTAAGCACGAGCACACGACTAGGAGGACTCTTAGAAATAGAGGTGTCATAGGTATCACTACATTGTTGATCATCATAGTCATCAAATATGAGCATGTCACTCTTTGTGATAGAGTTATCACAAGTATTTTCACATTGCTCATTATGGTATGTCTTGAGAAGAGAAGTAAGACTCTTGGGAGAAGTAGAAGAGGAATGAGATCGTGAAGAAGAAGAAAGTGAAGACCTAGTTGAGGAAGAAGACTTAGATAATGAGGAATGTGAATAATGTCTAGAAGAGTCATGGTAAGCCTTGGAAGATGAGGAAGGATGAGAAGACTTAGAAGATGAAAAATGTTTGGAAGAAGGAGGTCGTGACAGGATCATGTGTATGATCCTAGCAAAGGCATATGATTCAATCAATTTTTCTTTTATGTTTGTCATAAATTTATTACTCATGTGATTTTTGGAGGAATAATACTCTTCAAATTGAGCAATGAGTTCGAGATCATCTATTTTCAAGAGAGGTTCCATAACAAGATAGTTGAAATTCATGGTTTTAGAAGAGGAGGAATCAAGCATGGAAGTGACAAAAGAGATGAATAGAATAAGGTAGATTGGATAATAAAAGGAAAAGAATCAAGATGTGAAGAGTTTAGGAAGAAGAGGAAGAAGCGTGAAGGAAGAAGAGAAAGGATGGAAATGAGAGACTAGGAAGACATGGGAGATGTGGAAGAAAGAAGACCAAGAGTCATTTTGTGAAACTTGATACCATTTAAGTTCATTTAGATGTTGAGAAACATGTCATAGAACTTTTGGGGAGATCTTTGAAGTTTTTTTTCACTCGGGAACTCAGATTTGTTTGATTTAAATGACCAACTAGATGCATCAAAAGATTCTTATCATTAATCAGGCATGCAAGACATAAATCAGAGAGTTTAAGAAAATAATTGTCTTCAAACAATAAGCAAGGGACAAAGAAACCTTGCACATGCACAAGAATAGTGACTTAGTATGCTACTCCTTAAAGATTCTACTTGTGTATGTTCTCAAAATGTCTTGCAATCATGCACATAGTCCTAGAAAATAAAAAGTTGGTTGCACTATGGTTCTTAGTAATGGTTTGACTCTGCAAATTTTTCAATCTCAAGAGGGTGAACTCCAATCTAGGCACACCGGGGTTTTGACACATTCCAAGAATTTAATCAATCAAAGATGTTGAGGGGATCTGATAGCCCAACAAAAAATCACACTTGTGGAGATTTCTTCCACAAGGACATTTATATAGCGGTTGTTGCTACCACGATGAAAATGGCTATTACCACTTGAGGTTCCATTGACGTGGTTTACCCAATAAAAGGAGTGTCTACTACAGTTAACCCTCTCTAACAAGGTGACTCACAAAAAGGACCACATAGGGACTTGGTTTAGATTCAAGGATCCGAGTTTCTGATACTACCCAAAAGGGAGTAGAGCATAATCCTCTAGCCTCTTCACTTCACTCAAACATAGCAAGAAAGTTCATTGACATGTTAAGATTGAAACCACTTCACCGAGGTTCATGATGTCAACAACAATGTCTACCGAGCTCTCTAAGTGGGACCAAGAGAGAACGTACCGATCAATGTTGAAGACTAAACTAAGTAAGACCGTGAGATAGTAACAATATCCTCCCTACCTACAAGGGGTTCTATCATCAAGAAGAGCTTCGTAAGAAACTCACTCTCTCAAGAATGCCACAAATAGTGTTCATAGGGCCTAATTACTATGTGAAACCAATATGCAAGAAAGTGAAACTATGTTTTTTTTAGAGCCCAAAATTGAAGTGTGATCTATGAAAGAAATAAACACTCAAGCTAGACATATGAGAGATCTATTTTATTCCCAAAATCCAAATGTTATAGAGATTGTAACAAAATACCTCAAGTCCAAAGCAACATGCTTAGTAGATTTTTGTTGAGCTTTTTTGTGCAAGCAAACCACGAACTCTCCAACAAGCAAACAAGCAAGCAAGATATGCAATGTATATCAAACTTATGAAAACCCTAGGGTTAGATCTAAAAATCAATTATTAGGAGAAATAATAGCCAGCAAATAATCCAAATGATAACTTATATCATGCATTGAACCATGAAAAATAAGTGCATACTCATCACAAAATTTTATTTTATTTGCATTTGACCTAGTCAACAAGATCTAATTTTTTTGATATGATTTTGGCCACAAAAATAGAAATGAAAAATAAAGACCCCTACTAAAAAATAGAGAGCTTTTCAAAAATGTAAAATTTTTAATAAAATCTCTTCATTGGTGCCCTAGAGGCCCATTTTACAAAAATAAATCAATTTTTGTAAATTGACTATTTGAGTTATGATATTACATCCAAATTTTAAACACAAAAAATGGACCACCTGTAGAATTTAAATAGCTTTCCAAAAATGTAAAATTTTTCAAAAGATATACTGATTTATGCTAAAAATTAATTTTTTTATGAAAAATAAAGAAAAAATTATTAAAAAATTCAAAATACCTCAAAAAATTCTAATTTTTTTTACTGAAGCTTCTCTAATATGTCACAAACCTACAAAAAACATTTCAAACCAAAAAAAAAATTCTTTGGGAGATATGATCAAATCTTTGAAAATCTGAAGTTTTAGTCTCCAAGCAAATTTGCACAAGGGGGTTAGCTCCAAAAATAACCAAAACTAGCATGTAAAGGTGGGTTGCCCCATGGTGGGAACCAAAAATATGTGCTAAAATATTGACACACTTCTATGAGTCATTATATCCAAGATTGCTCAAGAATGAGGTCTCAAATGATGACTCATAGCTCTCTATTCATGGAGTGTAAGGGTTTATGATGGAGGCCCTCAGATTAGACCTAGTTTTTGCCCATGCAAGTACGCCATAAAATGAGAGATTCAAAGAGGTAAAGCAAGAATGGTAATCTCCATGATCATCAAGTATGCATACAAATGAAAATGGAAGCTATTCTAAATGATAACAATGCATAAAAGAAAACTAATCTATGAAAGGAAATGCTTATGCAAGATTATTCTATGAAAGGAAATATGGAACTAATATAACATGCAAGTGCAAGAGTAATCTAAATGGATTGTCATGGAGGCATGAGAGAAGAAGACAAGAAAAGAGAAGTTGCAATGTTCAAGCTCAAGTGCTCAAATTCTCCTCCAAAATCTGTCTCCAAACCTGTATAACAATAACATAAATCTTGATCTCTAAAATCTCCATGCATAAAATGAGAAGGAGAGGGCTCCTTATAAAAGATTTTAGAAATGAATGGATGGTCAAGATTAAGAGGCAAAAATAAATGAGAAATGGTGGAGATTAAATCTTGGTTGAGCCATGTGCTCAAGATTCTCAAGAGGCAAAATCAATGGACATGGTTAAGAGGTAAAAAGATGTGTGGAAGAGATTAAGAGGCAAAAGGAGATTTCACTCATCTTGGAAAGTGTGCATTCAATGTGTAGACAAAAAGTCTTTTTCTTTTTATTTTTATTTTATTATTTATTTACTATTATTTATTTTGAGCAAAATGGTTTCCATTATTTAATTAAAAGATTTTTTTATTTATTTAAAAGAAATTTTTTCTTTTAATTAAATGTGGCTTAGGATAAAATGATTTTATTATTTAATTAAAAGATGTTTTTTTATTTAATTAAAATGGATCTTTATTTAATTAAAAGGGAGCATGTTCTCTTAATTAAATAAAACTTAGGATAAAATGATCAAACCTTAGAAAATATTAAAATAATTGAATTAATTACGATTTGATCAAGGAAATTGATTTAAATTAAAAATATTGCAAAGCATTGATTCAGGAAATTGATAAATTGATGAATGGAGGCCCAAAGTCTAGGCGACCACTTTAGGGTGCATACAAGAGTCATGACAAGAAGTAAGTTGAAAGATAACACATGTTTGATTTATGAATTTGAGCCTAGATTAGTAAAAGATGTAATAGAGAATGAAGATCAGGTGAATGAAATGAAAGAAGAAATAGATCAAATTGAAAAGAATAACACATGGTCACTGGTACCGAGTCCTAGGGATAATAATGTGATTGGAACAAATTAGATTTTCAGAAATAAACTCAATGAGAAAGGAGATGTGATAAGAAATGAAGCAAGATTAGTCTGCAAAGTGTATGCACAAGAAGAAGGTATTGACTATGGTGAAACATATGCCCCCGTTGCTAGATTAGAAAGAGTGAGAATATTGTTTGCACATGTTGCTTACAAAGGATCTAAAATTTATCAAATGGATGTTAAATCTAAATTTCTGAATGGAATTCTTGAAGAATAAGTCTATATTAAATAGTCTGATGGATCTATTGACAAAAGTAATAATAAAATAGTCTTCAAACTGCATAAATCTTTATATGGATCGAAGAAGGCTCCCCGAGCATGGTATGAAAGGCTACACTCTTATTTAGTTAAGATTCAATTTGAAAGGATTAGTGATAAAAATAATTTTTATGTAAAATGTGATAATTATGATTTCTAAGGTATTTGTTGATGACATTATATTTGGTGGTAATGAGATAATGTCTAAGTCATTTGTTGAGGAAATGAGAAAGGAATTTGAGATGTCTATGATAGGAGAGATCAAATTATTTATTGGACTTCAAATTCAACAAGTTAAAGATGGGATCTACATCACTCAATCTAAGTATATCAAGGAGATCATTAAAACATTCAATATTGAAGACTCTAAACCGGTTGGAACACTGATGGCTGCTGGTTGTAAATTGTCAAAAGAAGATGATACTAAGAGGTGAATGAAATACTTTACAGATCCATGATTGATAAGTTACAATATGTTGTCCACAATAGACCTACAATTTCACATTCAAGTGGTATTGTGTAATGCCCAAAATCTACTAGGTCAAAACACAAGCAAAAACCATAACCAATAGGATAAAAATTTTAATTCTCATTGGAAAACAATAAACAATGTTTCTTTAAATGGATTAAAATTTTAAACTGAAACTTCTTTCTTAATAATATAGAAATCAAGAAATTAAAAATTCATCAGATTTAACTTTCAAATTTAAATCAAAGATTAATCTCCTTATAGAAACCTCTATTTGAAAATTAAAGCAATAATGCTATTATCTTTCAAGTACAATTTTGGTCTTCAAATACATAAAGTACATTCTAATTGCCAAGATAATTCAGAGTTAAAATAATCATCTTAAGTCTTTTACACAATTTCTCTTTTCAACATAATTATAATAATAGGGTATGTGCAAGAAGATGAGGGGCCAAAAAGTGGCGATGTGAAAAATATTCAATTTTCACTTGTCCAAAAGCGCATGAAAGTGCTTGTTGACTTTTTAGTAGGCCTGGGTGTCAGTACACCTGGGCAAGCCTACCACCAAAGTACATTCCTAATCGGGTACCTGAAAATATTGGGTACCTGATAATATCGGGTACCCAATATTTTTGGGTACCCGATAACTGTGGCATATATCCCGCACCCGTGAGCCCTATTCTTCATTTCCTAGTGCGATTTTATCATTTTCTAGCCACGGTTTTCTGATACCCGATATATTTTCAGATACTTGATATTCAAAACGTCAAATTCAACTTCAAGCATATTTGGTAAGTAGTTAATTGTATATTTTTATTAATTTATTTCATTTTCATTGTAAATGTAGTGTTTTTTTTTAAAATAGGGTTTTATATTTATATTTGTAATAATATTTGAAACTTAAATTTGTTTTTTATTTAATCAGGCATTGCTGACAGCAATGAAGAAAATAACCCTCCAAATAACAATCCCGAAAACAATCCCCCATATCTAAACCCTAAATCTTTACAAGATTTGATAGAAAAAAATTTGAACACAATACGAGGTTTCCAAAACATGTATCAAAATATACCTACATTAGCTCCCATGCTTACCACACTAAATATAATTGTTGGAAATATTGACACACTCACGCAGCAACATAATGCTGCTCTTCATTGGTGTGATGATATGCACGACCAATTTGATGACGGGCTTGACCATGATGGGATTGCAACCCTTAATATAACTAAGGAAGATATAGCTGCCCTTTTTGTCAATCCTAAAATCAAAATACCAGTTGACCCCAAAAAGCCCAAATTATCAATAAAATGGTGCACAAATGAAGCAATGCACACAAACTTTTGGGATCGCTGGTGGATGGTTTTTGATAAACCACCACATAGCAATTTGGAGGTCCCATTTTATTTCCTTAAAAAATTGTATGCTGAGTTTGTGCTTGGTCAACAGGTTGATTATTGGAGTATGAGGCCCAACATGGGTGTAGGCAGAGGAGCTCCTCAAACTAGGTCATCTTCCCAGCGCCAAAAGGCCACTACCTTTGTCCCCCCCACTAATGTTGCAACCCCTCCTTCAGTGCAGCATCCTGATATCATTAGAGAGGCTACTGAATAGACTATTAGGGCAATTCATTTACTGAGTGATCAGTTGATCACATAGACTAGGTCAGTGTTGCCTCCTGTGGATGCTTCTGGCGCATCGAAATCTCATTGGAGTTCACATGTGTGCGAGCCCCATATGTGCATTATGTGCAGGCATATGTGCCTCGGACCACTTACTATTTCTGATATATATCAGTTTCATGATATTGATGAGGGAGATACAAGAGAGGCTACTGCAAAGGCTGCAACACCTCATGGAGCATCTACATCTCATGAGAGTGCTCAGGAGGTGCACGCAGAGTCATTGACTCCTGTTGATACGGTAAGAGTAAACATTATAAATAAATTTGTCACATGACTTATTTAATTTAAAAATAATTTATTTATTTAGATTAGTTTTAATGATTGCATGCACTTATGTATATATATTTTTTCCATTTATGTTCAGTCGATGACACAGGAGGAGGTGAGATAGGTGGATGAGTCCACACTTTTGGCCATTTCATTTGGCCTTGATGACTATACGGTATATTATAAATTATGAACCCATTAGTTTTTTTTATATCATTTGGTGTACATGCTTAAATCTCTATCAATTAGAGCAATAAAATTCATACATTTACTAATATATATTGTCATCTTATTGTGTTCTTGCAAGCTACAGCCAACGTCAGTGGGGGGTGTGAGGGGCTTCCTTCATTAGGTGTTGACAAAGGAAAGGTAGTTAATTGTTTAAGATTAATTATGCATGCATATGTATGCCACTTGTGTGTAGTAATAAATATTTTACTTGCACTCTATTGTATAGGGTGTGGCTATTGATGATGTCCCGACACAGGTTCGGCGGCGTAGGGTTACAGGCATCTCGATTCGGAGTGATAGCCTGATTGTACATAGACTTTTACATATTGTTATTTGTATTTTGTAACTAGGGTTGCTATGATGAAGTACATTGATATATAATTGACAATCTTTTTACTATCATAGGTTACTCCGATTGTGAGGGAGATCCCACGAGAATCTTTTGTTTCTTTGTTGACCCAGCCCACTATTCCAGAGGAGGGATCACCAAATGTAAGTTTTAATTTTAGTTCAATCAATTTGTAATTTTATTACTATTTTGTAGATTTATTACTTTATGTTGCACCAGTCTACTAATCTCATTATTGCAAATATATATTTATAGGTCAGAGTTGGTATTGTTGGCATGGTCCCTTCGCTACCCAGGACTTATGTTAGGACACCTGATTGTGGTAGGCGATCGAGAGACCAGGTACAAATTTATTTGTATTCAGTTATAATTTTAATTAAATTAGTGTTATATATGTGTGTGTGTGTATATATATATATATATATATATATATATATATATATATATATATATATATGTACAAATCATATAAAGTAAGCAATCTAACTTTGGTTTGAACTCATTTTTTAATGTAGGATCAATCAGAGCCCAACACTTCTTCAAAGAGGCTACATTTTGATGATCCCCCTACAACATAGGATGCAGTTTTAGTTTTGTGGTCATTTAGAGATGACACTTGGCACATTTTGAGATGGCATATATGCCACATTGTACACCTTAAAACATTGATTTTGTAGACATTTTGAAATGGCATGTGCCATATTTGTATATGGACATACTTTTGATACATTTGATACATATATAGAACATATTCATTTATATGTTATATTTGCATCATCTTTTGTATATACATATTTATTAATCATGTTTTTGGAATTGAATGGTGAAGTTATATCTTGACTATGATTATCATTATGATTTAAATTATATCTTGTTGAAGTTACATTTGTTTTTCTTTACTCTGGAATACCCTATTCATGGAGCTTATTATGTTTGAGGTTTAACTTCTTGTTGGTGAACAAATTTATCTTCGAAAGAAATGCTTACAAAATGACCTTTAAAGCCCAAACAAAATGACTCAACCAACACCAACAGTTGGGTCACTTCTCTATTGAGAAGTGTAAGCGCCCTTTGAATTATCCAAGTATAACTCCCTGTGCAGGATTTACAATGAATCAACTAAACTATAAATGATAATGCTTTTAACTTGAAATCAATAAAGGCTTACAAACATCTATTCATAAACACAAGATAGACGCGAAGGGACTACTTTACTAAATAGTGCCATCTGGATCTTATTGCAACACAAGTGTTAATGCGTCTATGTTTTGATTGGATGCTCAGTGCTATAAATAGAGTGAGTCATTTCTAGCTCTCCACAAACATACCACTTCATGCAAGTGACACCAATAAATATTTTGTCAAAGCCATCATACATATGTATTTTGGGATTCAATTGCAAGCACATCCTCCTCAATTTTCCCACCCTGTGAACCTGAAGCCAACATCTCTGAATCATTATTGATGTCAACACAAAGAACTACATTATCATGCATCATGAAGGCATCATCAGCTTGGTATTGAAAATCACTCTTGAGTTTCCCACTGATATAGTCCCAGTCCTCTATGAATCCAACAACTGAAAAGATCGTTACCAAATCATGCTTAGTGCACCTTGGGGTCACTTGGGTCTAGCGTGGTCGCGAGTGTTTCTGTGACTCTGTGGGTAGAATGGGGTTGTCACTGGCATTTACCCAGCCAACTGAATCTAATGGAGTAGACGGTTTGATGCGAGGTCAGATGGTTTGAAAGATATGATGCTGAGCCACTTTCAACTAACCCTCATTGCAAGTTTTGGCATCGACTGAGATTGCCTTGGAAAATGCAAACGAAGTCAAATCACCCAAAATTGAGAGAGGTTATTGTAGACCTCAAAAACATTATCCCATAGCACCTGATAGTTTGTCGATAGCTCTCACGAGGTCCAAGATACAAGCTCCAGAAGATCACTGCCCAATCGTGCTTAGTGCACCTTGGGGTCACTTGGGTCGAGCGTGGTCACGAGCATTTTCATGACTCTGTGGGTAGAATGGGGTTGTCACTAGCATTTACCTAGCCAACTGGAGCCAATGGAGTAGATGGTTTGATGCCAGGTCAGATGGTTTGAAAGATACACTGCTGAGCCACTTTCAACTGACCCTCACTACAAGTTTTGGCATCGACTGAGATCCCCTTGCCAAATGCAAACGAATTCGAATCGCACAAAATTGAGAGAGGTTATTGTAGACCTCAAAAACAAGATCCTATAGCACCTAATAGTTTGTTGATAGCTCTCACGAGGTCCAAGATATGAGCCCTGGAAGATCACTGCCCAATCATGCTTAGTGCACCTTGGGGTCACTTGGGTCGAGTGTGGTCGCGAGTGTTTTCGTGACTCTATGGGTAGAATGGGGTTGTCACTGGTGTTTACCCAGTCAACCAGAGCTGACGGAGCAGATGGTTTGATGCCAGGTCATATAGTTTGAAAGATACGCTGTTGAGCCACTTTCAATTGACCCTCACTGCAAGTTTTGGCATCGACTGAGATCACCTTGCCAAATGCAAACAAAGTTGAATCGCCAAAAATTGAGAGAGGTTATTGTAGACCTCAAAAAATTGATCTCATAGCACTTGAAATTTTTTTGATAGCTCTCACGAGGTCTGAGATACGAGCCCCAAAAGATTGCTACCCAATAGTGCTTAGTGCACCTTGGGGTCACTTGGGTCGAGTGTGGTCGCGAGCATTTTCATGACTCTGTGGGTAGAATTGGGTTGTCACTGGCATTTACCCAGCCAACTGGAACTGATGGAGCAGATGGTTTGATGCCAGGTCAGACGGTTTGAAAGATACGCTACTGAGCCACTTTCAACTGACCCTCACTGCAAGTTTTGGCATCGACTGAGATCGCCTTGCCAAATGCAAACGAAGTCAAATCACCCAAAATTGAGAGAGGTTATTGTAGAACTCAAAAAAATAATCTTGTAGCACCTAACATTTTGTCGATAGCTCTCACGAGATCCGAGATACAAGCCCCAGAAGATCGCTGCCCAATCATGCTTAGTGCAGCTTGGGGTCACTTGGGTCGAGCGTGGTCATGAGCATTTTCATGACTCTGTGGGTAGAATGGGGTTGTCACTGGATTTTACCTGGCCAACCGGAGCTAATGGAGCAGACAGTTTGATGACAAGTCAGACGGTTTGAAAGATATGTTGCTGAGCCACTTTCAACTGACCCTTACTGCAAGTTTTGGCATTGACTGAGATTGCCTTGCCAAATGCAAATGAAGTTGAATCACCCAAAACTGAGAGAGGTTATTGTAGACCTTGAAAACATGATCCCATAGCACCTGACAGTTTGTCAATAACTCTCACCAGATCTAAGATATGAGCCCCAGAAGATCACTGCCCAATCGTGCTTAGTGCACCTTGGGGTCACTTGGGTCGAGCATGGTCGCGAGGGTTTTTGTGACTCTGTGGGTAGAATGGGGTTGTCACTGGCATTTACCTAGCCAACCAGAGTTGATGGAGCAGATGGTTCAATGCCATGTCAGACGGTTTGAAAGATACCCTGCTGAGCCACTTTCAACTGACCCTCACTGCAAGTTTTGGCATCGATTGAGATCACCTTGCCAAATGCAAACGAAGTCGAATCGCCCAAAACTAAGAGAGGTTATTGTAGACCTTGAAAACACAATCCCATAGCACCTAATAGTTTGTTGATACCTCTCATGAGGTCTGAGATATGAGCCCCAGAAGATCACTACCCAATCGTGCTTAGTGCACCTTGGGGTCACTTGGGTCGAGCATGGTCGTAAATGTTTTCGTGACTCTGTGGGTAGAATGGGGTTGTCACTAGCATTTACTCAGCCAACCAAAGCTAATGGAGTAGATGGTTCGATGCCAGGTCAGATGGATTGAAAGATACGCTGCTGAGCCACTTTCAACTAACCCTCATTGCAAGTTTTGGCATCGACTGAGATCGCCTTGCCAAATGCAAACGAAGTCGAATCACCCAAAACTGAGAGAGGTTATTGTAGACCTCAAAAACATGATCTCATAGCACCTAATAGTTTGTCGATATCTCTCATGAGGTCCAAGATATGAGCCCCAAAAGATCGCTGCCCAATTGTGCTTAGTGCACCTTGGGGTCACTTGGGTCGAGCGTGGTCACGAGCATTTTTGTGACTCTATGGGTAGAATGGGGTTGTCACTAGCATTTTCCTGGCCAACCATAGTTAATGGAGTAGATGGTTTGATGCCAAGTCGGATGGTTTGAAAGATACGCTGCTGAGCCACTTTCAACTAACCCTCACTGCAAGTTTTGGCATCGACTGAAATTGCATTTCCAAATGCAAACGAATTCGAATCACCCAAAACTGAGAGAGGTTATTGTAGACCTCAAGAACATGATCTTGTAGCACTTGATAGTTTGTCAATAGCTCTCACGAGGTCTGAGATACGAGCCCCAGAAGATCACTACCCAATCGTGCTTAGTGCACCTTGGGGTCACTTGGGTCGAGCATGGTCGCGAGCATTTTCGTGACTCTGTGGGTAGAATGGGGTTGTCACTGGCATTTACCCAGCCAACCAAAGCCAATGGAGCAGATGGTTTGATGCCAGGTTAGATGGTTTGAAAGATACGATGCTGAGCCACTTTCAACTGACCCTCACTGCAAGTCTTGGCATCGACTGAGATCACCTTGCCAAATGCAAACGAAGTCGAATCACCCAAAACTAAGAGAGGTTATTGTAGACCTCAAAAACATGATCCCATAGCACCTAATAGTTTTTTGATAGCTCTCATGAGGTCTGAGATACGAGCCCCAGAAGATCACTACCCAATCGTGCTTAGTGCACCTTGGGGTCACTTGGGTCGAGCGTGGTCACGAGCATTTTCGTGACTCTATGGGTAGACTGGGGTTGTCACTGGTGTTTACCTAGCCAACCGGAGTTGATGGAGTAGATGGTTCAATGCCATGTTAGACGGTTTGAAAGATACGCTACTGAGCCACTTTCAGCTGACCCTCACTGCAAGTTTTGGCATCAACTGAGATCACCTTGCCAAATGCAAATGAAGTCGAATCACCCAAAAACTGAGAGAGTTTATTGTAGACCTCGAAAGCATGATCTTGTAGCACCTGACAGTTTATCGATAGCTCTCACGAGGTCTGAGATACAAGCCCCAGAAGATCACTGCCCAATCGTGCTTAGTGCACCTTGGGGTCACTTGGGTTGGGCGTGGTCGCGAGCATTTTTGTGACTCTATGGGTAGAATGGGGTTGTCACTAGCTTTTACCCGGCCAACCAGAGCCGATGGAGTAGATGGTTCGATGCCAGGTTGGATGGTTTGAAAGATACGCTGTTGAGCCACTTTCAACTGACCCTCACTGCAAGTTTTGGCATCGACTGAGATCGCCTTGCCAAATGCAAATGAAGTCGAATAGCCCAAAACTAAGAGAGGTTATTGTAGACCTCAAAAACATAATCCTCTAGCACCTGACAGTTTGTTGATAGCTCTCACGAGGTCCAATATATGAGCCCCAAAAGATTTCTGCCCAATTGTGCTTAGTGCACCTTGGGGTCACTTGGGTCGAGCGTGGTCGCGAGCATTTTTGTGACTTTGTGGGTAGAATGGAGTTGTCACTGGTGTTTACCTAGCCAACTAGAGCTGATGGAGTAGATGGTTCGATGCCAAGTCAGACGGTTTGAAAGATACGCTGCTGAGCCACTTTCAACTGACCCTCACTGCAAGTTTTGGCATCGACTGAGAACACCTTGCCAAATGCAAACGAAGTCGAATCACCCAAAAATGAGAGAGGTTATTGTAGACCTCAAAAACATGATCTTGTAGCACCTAACAGTTTGTCAATATCTCTCACGAGGTCTAAGATACGAGCCCTAGAAGATCGCTGCCCAATCGTGCTTAGTGCACCTTGGGGTCACTTGGGTCAAGCGTGGTCGCGAGCATTTTCGTGACTCTATGGATAGAATGGGGTTGTCACTAGCGTTTACCCAGCCAACCAGAGCTAATGGAGTAGACAGTTTGATGCCAGGTCAGATAGTTTGAAAGATATGCTACTGAGCCACTTTCAACTGACCCTCACTGCAAGTTTTGGCATCAACTGAGATCACCTTGCCAAATACAAACGAAGTCGAATTGCCCAAAATTGAGAGAGGTTATTGTAGATCTTGAAAACATGATCCCATAGCACTTGATAGTTTGTTAATACCTCTCATGAGATCCAAGATATGAGCCACTTTCAACTGACTGTTAGTGGTATGTTTGAAATTTGAACTATGAAATTAATCATGATTAAGCTTGTTAAATTTGATAAAAAATAATATCCTTAAAGCATTATAAACAACAATCAAACATGTAAGAATTCAAACCATGCAAATGACATAAGTATATGACATGTAAGATCTCTTCTTGGCACTATTGGCCACCCATACATGATTTTGGTCATAAGTCCTTATGAAGAGTTTTAGGACATTTGACTTTTAAATCAAATTGATTGTTACAAATTGCCATTATAGGCTTCAAAAGATCTCAATTGAAATCATAAAGTCTTGAAGCCCACAACCTAACAGTTCTATGTGACCTCTTTCCTTCCCAATTATTCATAATGTTCTCCTCAATTTCAATTAACCATTTAGGTGTTTTTGAAAGCCCCGAATTTGAAGATTGATTATCTTTATTACAAGGGACTTCATTTCGCATATAATTTGGAGATGTATAACATTCATGTCATTCTTGTGCAACATTTTCATTCCCAAAGTCTACATTTTCAATCTCCATCTGTGCATTTTCAAATTGAACATCCTCTTCACTTACAACTACATTTACGGGGTCACCTTGATTAATGGTTAACATACCTTCTCTCCTTCTTCGGTGATTTTCCTTATCTTTTTCCCTATATGCCTGAATTTCATCATCTGTTAGCTTCCTCTTACATTTAGCCTTTCGATGACTGGTGCTTCCCATGGTGAAACCACAAGTTGACAAAAATCAAACAATGGGCCCCAAATCACATTTTTTGTTTTGCAACGCATGAAAAAAGTATAAAATCTCGTGATTGTCTGCTCTGTGGGGACAGGGAATATTTTTGTCAAATATTGCTTGGCAAAAATCGGGTACCCAAAAATATTGGGTACCTGATATTCCCTGACTGATGAAAAAATGGCAGGAGCAAATGAAAACAATTGAACTTTTACATATATTTATGTATATAATATATATAAAAAAGAGGCATATGATATATATAATGTATATTATATATGTACTAATGTGGTCAGCTAAATATTTGTATTAAATGTGCCTTTTATAGGTGTTGTAAACCCTAGCTATGCAAAAATGGATGCTTTGAAGAATAGTTCACTGGAGGCAAAGAGAGACTCCCTAGGGGTCCTAACGCGTGATAAGGGGTCATGGGGACTCCCTAGGGGTCACGATGTGTCAAAAAGGGTCACGATGATTCCCTACAGGTCCTAGTTCACTTTATCACACGTTAGGACACCTAGGGAGTCCACGTGACCCCTTTTGACACATTGGAATGCTCAAGTGTGTCATAAGGGGTCCTTTTGACTCCCTAGAGTTCCTAATGCATGATAAAGCATGCTAGGACCCCTAGGGAGTCATTGTGACCCCTTAAGACACACTTGACCATTCTAATGTGTCAAAAGGGTCACGATGACTCCCTAGGGGTCCCAGTATGCCTTATCATGTGTTAGGACCTCTAGGGAGTTCCTGTGACCCCTTTTGACACATTGAAATGCTCAAGTGTGTCTTAAAGGGTCCTACAACCCCTTATGACACACTAGAGCATTCCAATGTGTCAAAAGAGGTCACGATGATTCCCTAAGGGTCCTAGTATGCTTTATCATGCATTAGGACCCCTTAAGGCACACTTGAGCATTCCAATGTGTCAAAAGGGGTAACGGGGACCCCCTAGGTGTCCTAACACGTGATAAAGCATACTAGGACCCCTAAGGAGTCCCCGTGACCCCTTTTCACACATTGGAATGCTCAAGTGTGTCTTAAGGGGTCCTATGACCCCTTAAGGCACACTTGAGCATTCCAATGTGTCAAAAGGGGTCACAGGGACTCCATAGCTGTCCTAGGACACCTAGGGAATCATCATGACCCCTTTTGACACATTGGAATGCTCTAGTGTGTCATAAGGGGTCCTACAACCCCTTAAGACACAATAGAGCATTCCAATGTGTCAAAAGGGGTCACGGGAACTCCCTAGGTGTCCTAATGCGTGATAAAGCATACTAGGAACCCTAGGGAATCATTGTGACCCCTTTTGACACATTGGAATGCTCTAGTGTGTCATAAGGGGTCGTAGGACCCCTTAAGACACACTTGAGCATTCCAATGTGTCAAAAGGGGTCACGATGACTCCCTAGGGGTCCTAGTATGCCTTATCACATGTTAGGAACCCTAGGGAGTCAAAAGGACCCCTTAAGACACACTTGAGCATTTCAATGTGTCAAAAGGGGTCAGGGGACCCCCTAGGGGTCCTAGTATGCGTTAGGACCCCTAGGGAGTCCCCCTGACCCCTTTTGACCCCTAGGGAGTCCTAATGCATTCCAAAGGGTCACAGTTCCATAGAAGTTGCATTTCAAACCCTAATGACCCCTTAACATGCCTACTGACCCCATTTCAACATGTGGTCTCCCGAGAGCTCCCCATGGACCCCTTTTGCGTTCTACTAGAAAAAAGTCATCCAAATTTGGTACATAGATCTTTTGACATGTCTTAATGAATTTGAAAGGGTCACTATTCCATAGAAGCTGCATTTAGAACCCTAATGACCCCTTAATAGGCCTACACACCATGATTCGACATGTGGTCTCCCGAGACCACCCCATGGACCCCTTTTGAGTTCTACTAGAAAAAAATCATCCAAATTTCATACGTAGGTCCTCTGACATGTCTTAGTGCATTCCAAAGGGTCACCATTCCATCAAAGTTGCATTTGGAACCCTAATGACCCCTTAACAGGCGTACCGACCCTGATTCGACATGTGGTCTCCTCAAAGAACCCCATGGACTCTTTTTGAGTTCTACTAGAAAAAAGTCATACAAATTGGTACATAGGTCCTCTAACATGTCCTAATGTGTTACAAAGGGTCACCATTCCATCCAAGTTGCACTTGTAACCCTAATGACCCCTTAATAGGCCTACCGACCTCGATTCGACATGTGGTCTCCCGAGACCACCCCATGCACCCCTTTTAAGTTCTACTTGGAAAAAGATGTCCATATTTGGTACATAGGGTCATCATTCCATCAAAGTTTCATTTCTAACCCTAATGACCCTTTGACAGGACTACCGACCCCAATACGACATGAGGTATCCCAAGAGCACCCCATGGACCCCTCTCGTGTTCTACTAGGAAAAAGTCATCCAAATTTGGTACGTAGGTGCTCTGATATGTTCTAATGAGTTAGAAAGGGTCACCATTCCATTGAAGTTACATTTAAAACTCTAATGACCCCTCAATAGGCTTACGGACCCCGCTTCTACATGTGGTCTCCCGAGAGTAGCCCATGAACCCCTTTCGAGTTCTACTAGGCAAAAGTCATCCAAATTTGGTATGTAGGTCCTCTAACATGATCTAATGCATTCTAAAGGGTCACCATTCCATCAAAGTTGCATTTTGAACCCTATTAAACCCTTAACAGGCCTACCGACCCTGAGTCCCCGTGACCCCTTTTCACACATTGGAACACTCAAGTGTGTCTTAAGGGGTCCTACGACCCCTTAAGGAACACTTGAGCATTCCAATGTGTCAAAAGGGGTCACAACAACTCCCTAGGGGTCCTAACATGTGATAAAGTGTACTAGGACCCCTAGGGAGTCCACGTGACCCCTTTTCACACATTAGAATGCTCAAGTGTGTCTTAAGGGATCCTACGACCCCTTAAGACACACTTGAGTGTTCCAATGTGTCAAAAGGTGTCACGGGGACTCCCTAGGTGTCCTAACGCATCATAAAGCATACTAGGACCCCTAGGGAATCATCGTGACCCCTTTTGACACATTGGAATGCTCTAGTGTGTCATAAGGGGTCGTAGGACCCCTTAAGACACACTTGAGCATTCCAATCTGTCAAAAGGGGTTAGGGGGACTCCCTAGGGGTCCTAACGTGTGATAAAGCGTACTAGGACCCCTAGGGAGTCATCATGACCCCTTTTGACACATTGGAATGCTCAAGTGTGCCTTAAGGGGTCCTACGACCCCTTAAGGCACACTTGAGCATTCCAATGTGTCAAAAGGGGTCATGGGGACTCCCTAGGTGTCCTAACGTGTGATAAAGCGTACTAGGACCCCTAAGGAGTCCCTGTGACCCCTTATCACACATTGGAACACTCAAGTGTGTCTTAAGGGGTCCTACGACCCCTTAAGGCACACTTGAGCATTCCAATGTGTCAAAAGGGGTCACGGGGACTCGCTAGGTGTCCTAATGCGTGATAAAGCATACTAGGACCCCTAAGGAGACCTCGTGACCCCTTTTCACACATTTGAATGCTCAAGTGTGTATTAAGGGGTCCTACGACCCCTTACGGCACCCTTGAGCATTCCAATGTGTCAAAAGGGGTCAAGGGGACTCCTTAGGGGTCCTAATGCGTACTAGGACACCCAGGGAGTCCTCGTGACCCCTTTTGATACATTGGAATGCTCAAGTATGCCTTAAGGGGTCGTAGGACCCCTTAAGGCACACTTGAGCATTCCAATGTGTCAAAAGGGGTCACGGGGACTCCCTGGGTGTCCTAACGTGTATGCTTTATCATGCGTTAGGACACCTAGGGAGTCCCCGTGACCCCTTTTGACACATTGGAATGCTCAAGTGTGCCCTAAGGGGTCCTACGACCCCTTAGGGCACACTTGAGCATTCCAATGTGTCAAAAGGGGTCAGGGGGACTCCCTAAGGGTCCTAACATGTACTAGGACACCTAGGGAGTCCCCGTGACCCATTTTGACACATTGGAATTCTCTAGTGTCTCTTAAGGGGTCCTTCAACCCCTTAAGACACACTTGAACATTGCAATGTGTCAAAAGGGGTCACGGGGACTCCTTAGGGGTCCTAGTACGCTTTATCATGCGTTTGGACACCTAGGGAGTCCCCGTGACCCCTTTTGATAGATTGGAATGCTCAAGTGTGCCTTAAGGGGCCCTACGACCCCTTAAGGCACACTTGAGCATTCAAATGTGTCAAGAGGGGTCAGTGGGACTCCCTAAGGGTCCTAATGTGTACTAGGACACCTAGGGAGTCCCTATGACCCCTTTTGACACATTGGAATGCTCTAGTGTGTCTTAAGGGGTCCTATGACACCTTAAGACACACTAGAGCATTGCAATGTGTCAAAAGGGGTCACGATGACTCCCTAGGGGTCCTAGCATGCCTTATCACATGTCAGGACCCCTAGGGAGTCAAAAGGACCCCTTAAGACACACTTGAGGATTCCAATGTGTCAAAAGGGGTCACGCGGACTCCGTAGGGGTCCTAGTACACGTTAGGAACCCTATAGAGTCCCCCTGACCCCTTTTGACACATTGGAACACTCAAGTGTGCCTTAAGGGGTCGTAGGACCCCTTAAGGTAGACTTGAGTGTTCCAATTTGTCAAAAGGGGTTAGGGGGACTCCCTAGGTGTCCTAACGTGTCATAAAGTGTACTAGAACCCCTAAGGAGTCCCCGTGACCCCATTTGAGCACATTGGAATGCTCAAGTGTTCCTTAAGGGGTCATAGGACCCCTTAAGACACACTTGAGCATTCCAATGTGTGAAAAGGGGTCACGAAAACCCATTAGGGGTCCAAGTACATTTTATCACATGTTAGGACACCTAGGGAGTCCCCGTGACCCCTTTTGACACATTGCAATGCTCAAGTGTGTCTTAAGGGGTCAAAGGACCCCTAGGGAGTCCCTGTGACCCCTTTTGACACATTGGAACACTCAAGTGTGCCTTAAGTGATCGTAGGACCCCTTAAGGCACAATTGAGCATTCTAATGTGTCAAAAGGGGTCACGGAGACTCCCTAGGAGTTCTAACATGTGATAAAGTGTACTAGGACCCCTAAGGAGTCCCTGTGACCCCTTTTCACACATTGGAATGCTCAAGTGTGTCTTAAGGGGTCCTACGACCCCTTAAGGAACACTTGAGCATTCTAATGTGTCAAAAGGGGTCACGGGGACTCCCTAGGGGTCTTAACGCGTGATAAAGCATACTAGGACCCCTAGGGAGTCATCGTGACCCCTTTTGACACATTGCAATGCTCAAGTGTGTCTTAAGGGGTCCTTTGACCCCTTAAGACACACTTGAGCATTGCAATGTGTCAAAAGGGGTCACGGGGACTCCTTAGGGGTCCTAGTACGTTTTATCACGCTTGAGGACACTTAGGGAGTCCCCGTGACCCCTTTTGACACATTGAAATGCTCAAGTGTGCCTTAAGGGATCGTAGGACCCCTTAAGGCACACTTGAGCATTCCAATGTGTCAAAAGGGGTCACAGGGACTCCCTAGGTGTCCTAACATGTGATAAAGTGTACTAGGGCCCCTAAGGAGTCCCTGTGACCCATTTTCACACATTGGAATGCTCAAGTGTGTCTTAAGGGTTCCTGCGACACCTTAAGGCACACTTGAGTGTTCCAATGTTTCAAAAGGGGTCATGGGGACTACCTAGGTGTCTTAACGCATGATAAAGCATACTAGGACTCCTAGGGAATCATCATGACCCCTTTTGACACATTGGAATGCTCTAGTGTGTCATAAGGGGTCGTAGGACCCCTTAAGACACACTTCAGCATTCCAATTTGTCAAAAGGGGTCACGGGGACTCCCTAGGGGTCCTAGCGTGTGATAAAACATACTAGGACACCTAGGGAGTCATCGTGACCCCTTTTCACAGATTGCAATGCTCAAGTGTGTCTTAAAGGGTCCTTCGACCCCTTAAGACACACTTGAGCATTGCAATGTGTCAAAAGGGGTCACAGGGACTCCTTAGGGGTCCTAGTATGCTTTATCACATGTTAGGACCCCTAGGGAGTCCCTGTGACCCCTTTTGACACATTGGAATACTCAAGTGTGCCCTAAGGGGTCCTACGACCCGTTAAGGCACAGTTGAGTGTTCCAATGTGTCAAAAGGGGTCACAGGGACTTCCTAAGTGTCCTAACACATGATAAAGCATACTAGGACCCCTAAGGAGTCCCCGTGACCCCTTTTCACACATTGGAATACTCAAGTGTGTCTTAAGGGATCCTACGACCCCTTAAGGCACACTTGAGCATTCCAATGTGTCAAAAGGGGTCACGGGGACTCCCTAGGTGTCCTAACAAATGATAAACCATACTAGGACCCCTAAGGAGTCCCCGTGACCCCTTTTCACACATTGGAACACTCAAGTGTGTTTTAACAAGTCCTACGACCCCTTAAGGCACACTTGAGCATTCCAATGTGTCAAAAGGGGTCACGGGGACTCCCTAGGTGTCCTAATTCATGATAAAGCATACTAGGACCCCTAAGGAGTCCCCGTGACCCCTTTTCACACATTGGAATGCTCAAGTGTGTCTTAAGGGGTCCTACGACCCCTTAAGGCATCCTTGAGCATTCCAATGTGTCAAAAGGGGTCAGGGGGACTCCTTAAGGGTCCTAATGCGTACTAGGACACCTAGGGAGTCCCCGTGACCCCTTTTGACACATTGGGATGCTCAAGTGTGCCTTAAGGGGTCGTATGACCCCTTAAGGCACACTTGAGCATCCCAATGTGTCAAAAGGGGTCACGGGGACTCCCTAGGTGTCCTAATGCGTACGCTTTATCACACATTAGGATACCTAGGGAGTCCCCGTGACCCCTTTTGACACATTGGAATGCTCAAGTGTGTCCTAAGGGGTCCTACGACCCCTTAAGGTACACTTGAGCATTCCAATGTGTCAAAAGGGGTCATGGGGACTCTCTAAGGGTCCTAACGTGTACTAGGACACCTAGGGAGTCCCCGTGACCCCTTTTGACACATTGGAATGCTCTAGTGTGTCTTAAGGGTCACGATGACTCCCTAGGTGTCCAAATGTATGATAAAGCATACTAGGACCCCTAAGGAATCCCCGTGACCCCTTTTGACACATTGCAATGCTCAAGTGTGTCTTAAGGGGTCCTTCGACCCCTTAAGACACACTTGAGCATTGCAATGTGTCAAAAGGGGTCACGGGGATTCCTTAGGGGTCCTAGTATGCTTTATCATACATTTGGACACCTAGGGAGTCCCCGTGACCCTTTTTGACACATTAGAATGCTGAAGTGTGCCTTAATGAGGCCCTTAAGACACACTTGAGCATTTCAATGTGTCAAAAGGGGTTATGGAGACTCGCTAGGTGTCCAAATGCATGATAGAGCATACTAGGACCCCTAAGGAGTCCTCGTGACCCCTTTTCACACATTGGAATGCTCAAGTGTGTCTTAAGGGGTCCTATAACCCCTTAAGGCACACTTGAGCGTTCCAATGTGTCAAAAGGGGTCACGGAGACTCCCTAGGTGTCCTAACATGTGATAAAGCGTACTAGGACCCCTAAGGAGTCCCTATGACCCCTTTTCACACATTGAAATGCTCAAGTGTGTCTTAAGGGGTCCTACGACTTCTTAAGGCACCCTTGAGTGTTCCAATGTGTCAAAAGGTGTCAGGGGGACTCCTTAGGGGTCCTAACATGTACTAGGACACCCATGGAGTCCCCATGACCCCTTTTGACACATTGGAACACTCAAGTGTGCCTAAAGGGGTCCTACGACCCATTAAGGCACACTTGAGCATTCTAATGTGTCAAAAGGGGTCACGAGGACTCCTTAGGGGTCCTATTATGCTTTATGATGAGTTGGGACACCTAGGGAGTCCCCGTGAGCCCTTTTGACACATTGGAATGCTCAAGTGTGCCTTAAGGGGTCCTACGACCCCTTAAGGCACACTTGAAGATTGCAATGTGTCAAAAGGGGTCAGGGGGACTCCCTAAGGGTCCTAACACATACTAGGACACCTAGGGAGTCCCCGTGACCCCTTTTGACACATTGGAATGCTCTAGTGTGTCTTAAGGGGTCCTACGACCCCTTAAGACACACTAGAGGGTTGCAATGTGTCAAAAGGGGTCACGATGACTCCCTAGGGGTCCTAGTATGCCTTATCACATGTTAGGAACCCTAGGGAGTCAAAAAGACCCCTTAAGACACACTTGAGTGTTCCAATGTGTCAAAAGGGGTCACAGGGACTCCTTAGGGGTCCTAGTACGTGTTAGGAACCCCAGGGAGTCCCCCTGACCCCTTTTGACACATTGGAATGCTCAAGTGTTCCTTAAGGGTTTGTAGGACCCCTTAAGGCACACTTGAGCATTCCAATGTGTCAAAAGGGGTCAGGTGGACTCCCTAGGTGTCCTAACGCATGATAAAGTGTACTAGGACCCCTAAGGAGTCCTGGTGACCCCTTTTGACACATTGGAAAGCTCAAGTGTGTCTTAAGGGGTCCTACGACCCCTTAAGGCACATGAGCATTCCAATGTGTCAAAAGGGGTCAGGGGGACTCCCTAAGGGTCCTAACGCATACTAGGACACCTAGGGAATTCCCGTGACCTCTTTTGACACATTGGTATGCTCAAGTGTGTCTTAAGTGTTCCTAAAACCCCTTAAGACACACTAGAGCATTCCAATGTGTCAAAAGGGGTCACGGGGACTCCTTAGGTGTCCTATCACGTGATAAAGCATACTAGGACCCCTTGGGAATCATCGTGACCTCTTTTGACACATTGGAATTCTCTAGTGTGTCATAAGGGGTCGTAGGACCCCTTAAGACACACTTGAACATTCCAATGCATCAAAAGGGGTCACGGGAACTCCCTAGGGGTCCTAATGCATGATAAAGCGTACTAGGACCCCTAGGGAGTCATCGTGACCCTTATTGACACATTGGAATGCTCAAGTGTGTCTTAAGGGGTTGTAGGACCCCTAAAGACACACTTGAGCATTCCAATGTGTCAAAAGGGGTCATGATGACTCCCTAGGGGTCCTAGTATGCCTTATCATGTGTTAGGAACCCTAGGGAGTCAAAAGGACTCCTTAAGACACACTTGAGTGTTTCAATGTGTCAAAAGGGGTCATGGGGACTCCCTAGGGGTCCTAGTACATGTTAGGACCCCTAGGGAGTCCCTCTGACCCATTTTGACCCCTAGGGAGTCCTAATTCATTCCAAAGGGTCATGGTTCCATAGAAGTTTCATTTCAAACCCTAATGACCCCTTAACATGCCTACTGACCCCATTTCGACATGTGGTCTCCCAAGAGCTCCCCATGGACCCCTTTTGCATTTTCCTAAGAAAAAGTCATCCAAATTTGGTACATAGGTCCTCTGACATGTCTTAATGAATTTGAAAGGGTCACCATTCCATAGAAGTTTCATTTAGAACCCTAATGACCCCTTAACAGGCCTACACACCATGATTCGACATGTGGTCTCCCGAGACCACCCCATGGACCCCTTTTGAGTTCTACTAGAAAAAAGTCATCCAAATTTGGTACGTAGGTCCTCTTAAATGTCCTAATGGATTGCAAAGGGTCACCATTCCATCAAAGTCACATTTCAAACCCTAATGACCCCTTAACAGGCTTACCGACTCTGATTCGACATGTGGTCTCCTCAGAGAACCCCATGGACCCTTTTTGAGTTCTACTAGGAATAAATCATACAAATCTAGTACATAGGTCCTCTAACATGTCCTAATATGTTCCAAAGGGTCACCATTCCATCCAAGTTTCATTTGTAACCCTAATGACCCCTTAACAGGCCTACCGACCCTATTTCAACATGTGGTCTCCTAAGAGCACCCCATGGACCCCTTTCGAGTTCTACTAGGAAAAAGTCATCCAAATTTGGTATGTAGGTCCTATGACATGTTGTAATTCATTTCAAAGGGTCACCATTCCATCAAAGTTTTTTTTGGAACCCTAATGACCCCTTAACAGGCCTACCGACCCCATTTTGACACATGGTCTCCTGAGAGCACACCATGGACCCCTTTCAAGTTTTACTAGGCAAAAGTCATAAAAATTTGGTACATAGGTCCTATGACATATCCTAATGCATTCCAAAGGGTCACCGTTCCATCAAAGTTTCATTTGGAACCCTAATGACCTCTGAACAGGCCTACCGACCCCGATTCGACATGTGGTCTCCCGAGAGCACCCCATGGACCCCTTTCGAGTTCTACTAGGAAAAATTTATCCAAATTTGGTATGTAGGTCATTTGATATGTCCTAATGCGTTCGAAAGGATCACCGTTCATCGAAAGTTTCATTTGGAACCCCGATGACCCCTTAAGTCACCTATTGACCCTAAATCACACAATGGTCTCCCAAGAGCACCCCATGGACCCTTTTCAAGTTTGACTAATCAAAATTCATCTAAATTGTGGAGTTAGGTCCTTTGACATGTCCTAATGCATTCCAAATGGTCACCGTGCATCAAAGGTTGTCTCACGAGCCCTGATGACCCCTTAAGATGCCTAGCAACACTGATTGGACATGTGGTCTCTTGAGAGCACCCCATGGACCCTTTTCGAGTTTGACTAGAAAAAAGTTGTTAAAATTTGGTACATTGGTCCTTGGACATACCCTATTGCCTTCCAAATGGTCACTGTACATCCGAAGTTGCCTCACAAACCCTAATTACCCCTTAAGACATCTAGCAACCCCGATACGACCTATTGTCTCATGAGAGGATCTATTATAACTTAAATTAAATATTAAAATAATATATAAAATATTTGAAAAAATATAATATTTATAGACTAAATATACAATATATATTATAAGATATATTAGATATTACATTTAATATATATTATCAAATATACAATATATTAATGTCCTATTCATTTTATATATTATATATATTAGACATTATATTATATACGTGCAACAATATTTAATATATAATATATATATATATATATATATATTATGTAACATTTATATTATAATATAAAAATATTGCATTTAATATAAATCTGAACAGACTATATACTTAGGTCATTTAAATTGATATTATCGAATATATAATATAAATAAATAATATATATAATATATATACTATATAATATAAAATATAAAACATAAAATATAAAACATAAATATAAAATATATAAATTATTGATTGTCAGGGTGAAAGAAAAAAACATCAAAATTAAAGGGAAATAAAAAAAGAGTGGGAGGGGGAAACTTTTCAAAATTCAAATTCAAACAAAATTGGGTAAATGAAAAAATCGGGTACCCGATTAGGCTTGGTAATAGCTTTGGAAACCAAAGCCGCATGGTCAACGTTGAAGGTGTGCAAAAAATGTGTTTTTTCTCTATTTTTCTTATATCGACACTTCGACCATTAGGTTGACGACTTTTTTTCCACCTGATTTTGATAAAATGAAAAGGGTTTCTTTGGATGATTATCAACTTTCCATCGATATAAGTGTTGTTAGTTTTGAATTCGTTAATTATTTATTAGTTATTTTCTAGTTCATTTACGTCTAAAGTCCTGATTGACATACTGATGGAAAAATAGCTATAACTTTCAAATTGTATAACATTTTTGAAATCTGAAAGATGCGTCACATTCTATGCTTCGTCTAGTATAAGAGAAAATTAAAAACAATTGAATTATGATAAGTTTTCAATGAGTAAAGGTGGTCAGACATGAGAGTTTTTAAATTCTGAAAGCGCTGTAGCAAAAAAATCATAATTAATTATCTATTTGGAATAAAAATACCAAAAAATATGTGTCACATCCAGGGATGAGTTAGCTACTTATATATAGAATATTATAAAAAAATATTATCATTTTCTTTTGATTAGGGTGGTCAGACATACACATACTTCTTATTTTTTTGCTGAAATGTTTGTAGTGTTGCATTGCAATCTATACTTTTTACCAATCATATTAATTTTTTTTCAAAAAAGTCTTAGTAGTTTAGAAACTACATTCAATTTCCTACAAATTATGTTGTTACAACTTTTTGATATTAGGTAGATAACTAGTTCATTTTTTCACGTCAAGTTGACTAATCTTGATTTTCTAATTTTTCATTGCCACTTAAGGGCATAGTTTGGCCCCTCATGATCCTGCACATACCCAATACAAACTTTCTAATGAATCATATACAAAAAAAATTACAATGTAACATTCCTTTTAAATGGCACCTTTTATTTTGAACAGCTACAAAGATCCTTTCTTGAACAACACTACTTCAAACTTAGAATTTCATTTTTTCACCATTCAAACACAACCTGTAATGAAAAGACATTTACTACATGACCATGGAGGCTCACCTCCCAGCCTAGGCCATTACATGGCCACCCCTGAGCTAGGGGAAACAAGGATAGATAGGTTACAAACACTCAACACACATTAAACATATATTCAACATTATGAGACATGAACAATCACATTATTACTCTCATTCCCAAGTTTGCACATAGAAATTCATAATTGATCTCAATATGGGTGAAGGTGGAATAATCTGATATGGAGATGCCATACTTAAACAAATTCTTACATACCTTCACAAGGCTCCCTTCCAATATACCAGCTCATCACAAGAGCATCAAAAACATCCCTTATGGCCCCCAAAGTACACAATAAGTAGGCCTCAAGGATGCACATACATCCAAACTCTCAAATACATGGATTCCCCAACTAAGCCCTTCACCCCAAGACATTCTCAAATCCTCCCAAGGAAGAGAATTATCTTGCACACCCATTTCACAATTGGTAAACACAAAAAAGAGATACATGGACAAAATACATTTGAGTATAAAGAAAACAAACATTGCAAACTCACACAAAAGATTCATCTTCACAATACAATAACATGACCAAAACAAGGAAGAACCACCAACCTTCTTCCTATGCAATGGTAATGGATGTTTGTAGAAGAGCTAATCCTTTCCTTCCTAGCTTTTCCTTCCTTCTCAAAAACTCCTAGAATTTCCCAAGTCTCTTCCTTTCAAATCCAAACTAGCATGGTCAAGAAGTGTCTCCTTCCTTAGTCTCTTTTCCTAAAGACTCTAAAACATTCATCTCTCATTCCCTCATCCCAAAGTGAGTTAGGTTTCTAGATCCTAGCTAACTTGCCACTTGCCCTTGCTATGGAAATGGATTGCAATTAAAGATACGGGAAGGTGAGTTATCCTAGAAAATATTCTCAAATTCGTCATTACCAAAGATGACCCACTTAGAGAGGCAATATGGAAGCCTAAGGAAGTGAAAATGGTGAAAGTTGTCCCCCTAACCCATGACCATGGCTTGGGGCACTAAAAACCAACCCTAAATACACCTTAGGACTCCAAATAACCCTTCAAAAACCCTAGTTAAGTTTGCATCCGAAAATAGAATCATGATGACATAATCCTTAGTTCCCTAAACCACTACCAAGCCTAGGGATACACAAGATAACCTGTGGAAAAGGTGGGGTCCACATTCCACTTAGGCATGCCATCTCATCACAATGGTGTCAAGTGACACCTCACAAAAATACACATCACATTACACACTTGGCATGCCTAGTGGATATTTAATATTAACATTCTCACAAAATGAAATTACATCTAATAATGCATTTACAAACATTTGAAACCACATACATACATGCATCACATTTACAAATAAAATCATGTAACAATGAGGTCATTCTCTTCTTAGAGTAGATCTTGGTTTTAAACTGATTTTCACATAGATCCATCTTGTTTCCCCATATTTACAACCATGGTCATAATTCTGCACACTTGATTCCGATGTCAGTACCTCATAAACTCAATACATATATAATCATATCAAAAGTGAAATAATAACATTTGAACTCAATATTTATAAAAGAATGACATTTCATGAATCATAAACATAATCCACATTATACCCTAATTGTTAAAACATTGAAATGTAACTTCAATTTCCACATAAACAAGCAACCCTAATTTAAATCATTGAACTATTACACTATCATCATTTTACTATTTTATAAGATAACGTAACAAGTGCAGAATTTAGAATTCTATATATCATAAGTTAAGCATGAAACCAATACGAGCATATAAAGAGTACGACTAACATCATCATCATATAAATTTATAAAAAACATCTCATAAGGTCTAATGATAGCAAGTCAATCCAAAATAAGTCTAATGTCTCTAAAAAAAGTATCATCAAGATAAACCAAGTGTCAAAACAACTATTGAGCTAAGATGGGTTGGGGTAGGACCTCACATATTGTTAGAAGGTTTTCAACAAACCCCAAGGAAACACATTTTTCTATAGTTAAAAGGATATTTAGATATTTAAAAGGGACTGAAGATTTCAGTCTATTATACACAAGAGGAAGAAATTTTGAACTTAAGGTATATACTAATGTTCATTGGGAAAGAAATATTGATGAAAGAAAAGCACTAGTGGCAGAGCTTTCTTTTTGGGAGAAAGGCTAGTGACATGGTTAAGCAATAAATAGGGATGTTGTTAGGAATGGGAACACTGAGAGGGGGGGGGGCTGAATCAGTGTTCACTATATTCAATCTTTTTACTTTACTCTTTAAACTTAACTTGAATTCTGAAGTACTAAAATGAATATTAACTTAAGAAAGATAGATGAACACAACAAATAACACCAATATGGTTACAGGGAAACCTGAATAGGTAAAAACCCCGGTGGGAATTGACACCCACTAATAATCTATACTAGTGTCTTATGATCCTTGTTAGAAGATCCTTAACCCTGTTAAGAGTTGTCTTTATAATGCATTTAGTACAGTGACCTTGTCAAGGGTTGGACCCTGTTAGGATTCTTTTACAATTAAAGCTATTAGGGGTGGGGACATACTATCCTAGAGCTCACTGCTTAAGTGGTGAAGGCTACAACCTTCTGATCTCAGATACACACTATATCTCCTAGATGAACTGGCACTGTGACACTGCTTGTCTAATTAGTTCCTTTGATGCGCTGATGATTTGACCTCTTGAAAAGCTCTAATATATCTTATTAAATTTTTGCACACTTCTTCTCTTCTTATCTCAACTCTATATCAACTTCCACACAAATTACAAAGGGCGCATCTCATATTTATATGCGCTACCAAAATAATTAACTAGGTTGAACTATAAATGATTACATACAATGCTTCCAATTGAATTAGCTCAAGCATGTTTACAAAAAAAATTAATTACATGTCTATAACCTAATTACAATATGTGCATAGCCTTTACAAAATAATATTATAGTCGCTAATCAAATTACCAATAGTTGATTGCATACACTGTTATGTTCTGGCATTCACTATCTATGTAACTTCAACTATTTATATCTTTTTCATACTAAATATTCTGATCATGTTCTCTTAGACTAAGCATCTATATACTCTTACCATCTTATCTTTTAGGGTGCATACCATAACTCGATCATGTGCACATGCATTGATGCTCTAATCTATTGGTGCTCTATTAACTGTCCAGTCTTCTGTACTTAGCCAAATACTGATCTTTTAATGATGTGCGCTAACTCCAAAACACTATATGACTTTGGTGCCACAATGAAAACACTATATTAATTCATAGACAATAGTATAGTCAACTTGCAAACAATCTCCCCCTTTTTCATTGATGGAAACAAAGGAATATGGAAAAGTTACTATCTGTCCTCTTATACAAAAAACTCTAACTTATATCTCCCTTAGTCTTATTACTATACATTTTATTTATATATCTATAAATCCATATTCTATACATACTCCCCCTTTGACATTAATGACAAAGGTGCTTAAAAAAAATGAATCTCTACAAGTACTTACAAGGAAAGTACATCCAGATATGCTATCTACAACTCGTTGATTTCTTGCTTCTAGAATGCAATCAGTGCATTGATTGTTTGCAGGTGGACGCATAATGCATAAGTCAGCTTCTCCATCTTCTCCAAATCTAAGCTAGGACCTTGATCATATGTCACCATGGTGGAATCTATCTCCTTGATGTTTTGAATTAGTACATCTAAAGAGGGTGCAATAGGATTCCTTAGCTGTGATTGCCTTGCCCTTATCTTAGACATCTCCTTTTATTCTCTTTCAATCTTGTCAATCTACCCTTGATATGTACATTATTACACATATTTACATTAGTGGAGGGATCTTCCACATATTTCCTCACATTCTCTATCATAGCCTCTGCCTCTTGGATGATTTGGTATAGATCAAGTGTTAACTTGTCCTAGTTCATGGAGTCAGTAATAATCTTCCTGCCCTTTGCTGCAAACTCTTTTAAGGATGCTTGACTAACCTTGAGTGAACTTAGGTCAAGTGAAAAGTTACTAACCAATTCATTGAGTCTCTTCTTCATATACTTCTCTTCTGCAATTACAGATGCAGATTCTTTCAAGCTAGAAAAGTTTATCTTAAAATTTGAAAGAATTGTACTGACATCATCCACTGAATGAACCTTAGACACTTTCTTGTCTGAAGGTAGAAGGTCATTCAAGATGTTTACTGACTCAACAAATAAGGGATTCCTCATCACTTGTTTCTCTTTGGCCTTCTCCATAGCTAAGGCATTGATCTTGATCAATTCTTCTTCTCCCCAAGAATCTAGACTAGTGGTGTCTGGTGTCAATCTTGAAAATAATGATACAAAAGGAGTGATAGGAGTGCTATCCACTACTTCTTGCTTTAATCTAATTGTCATTTCAATAGATGGCTCATCTTTTGGTTCGCTATCTTTCATCTCTACTTCTCCTTTCTCTTTTTCTACTTCTTTTTCTTTTTCTTCTACCTTTTCTTCCTCTTTTTCTGTTTCTTTCTCTTCTTCTTTTTCATTTGTTATGTCCTCAATCAATACTTGTTCTCATTGATTGAGAGGAGTGTTACCACATAGAGTTTCAACCTCATGTTTTCTTACGAAAGCTTCTTCAAACTTGTCCAAATCAATGTATGTGGCTGCCATAGTAATTTTTACATTATCAATAAAAATTATGTCATCTTTGTGTGTCTCTGTCATGGGCGTAGACTTTTTTTCTTCTGTAAGAGTTTCAACTATAAGCACTAAGTCCTAAGGACCTATCACTAGTACATTAGTGATCTTTGCTACTTTTTCCTTCTCATTATGTGTTTGAGTGATGGGCATAGATGAATGTTTCATGTGATGTTCTAAGAATACCTTTTCAAAGGCTTTCTCTATTTCTTTTGTCACCAATTCATAATCTTTGTTCATGATGTGTAATGTTCTCATCTTTGTTCTTAAGTGCAGTTTTACCAAATTTAGTAATAGTGTCTTTTCTTCAATAGAATGTACTAGAATATTGTAGTCTAGTGTTTGTTCTCTGATTTTGAAATCTTCTTCAGTGGCTTGTCTCTTCAAGGTATCCAAAATCTCCCATACCTTATCTAGGATAGTTGTCCTCAATTCAAGAACTATCTTCTTGAATATTATCATGTGTTTGATCAATATCTCATGAATCTCTAACTTATCAATTTCATGGTATCTTTCATAAAACTTGGCTATCTGATCTAGCCTTGCTTCTACTAATCTACTCCTTAATACTTGAATACTAGGCAAGAATCCTACTTCCAGAGGTGGCTGTACATTTTTCACTTTGCTTCTTGTGGCTCTAGCTAAAGGGTGGCTTGTAGCAATTTGTTTTCTTCTCTTAGGTATCTTGGGAGACACATCTGTGGTCTCAATGTCAATTGTAACAGTAGGCACGAGAGTGGTAACATCAGTTTTGGCATGTTTATCCTTTTGATCATCAGTCTTCTCAATCTTGATCTTCTCAACTTAGGATCATCTGAATTTTCTTCTACTTTGGATGTGCTCTTGATCTCCAATTCAATCTTTTCTTGTCTTGCTTTTTCAAGGTATGCTTGTGTTACTCCATGAATTCTAAGGATCTCAGAAGTAACCTTAGCTACTTTTCTTGTAGTTGATGCACTGTTCAAAACAACATCAACTTCTCTTGTTTTCTCTTCATAAGTCCCCCATCTTGGTTCATTAGGGTCCTTAGGTGCTGATAATAGTACTTGAGCATATGCCTCTAGGATTGGCTCCACAACCTCATATCCAAGTGGATGGGTCCACTTTGTTCTTGGCTCTATTGCTTCCATACAAGTTACATCAGTTTCTACCATAAAGCAAATGTTGTCTTTGTAATTTCAATAATGCTTTATGGAATCTTGTATCTCATCTGCATTTTGGCCCTAAATGTCTTCAATTCCAGTGTCATGTAGTCATTTAGTGTACTCTCAGTAGTTTCCTTAAATGATATCGTGGCATTGTAGGAAAATTCTTGTCCAAATACAAATCTAACACCTTTCCAAGAATGTGGAAGTACATATATATGATCAAAGACCCAAACCTAAATATTTTAGTCTTGTCATGTTTAATGGCTTTGATGTTGTCTATCAGTTGTGCACACAGGATCTTGCATAGATTAAACTCTCCATTTTCTCTCACAAGTCTTATTGCTACAAGAATTGTGGCCACTGACACGCTGTTCACTCTGTTGGTGTGTTGAAACCTATACCCTAGTATCATAGACATCAATTTGATGTGATTTTCCTCTATAGGCTCTATAGTCATTCTGTGCCTATTACTTCTTGATTTGCATGATTGCTCAACAAGTTTTCTCACATCCTTTCTTGCTTGAAGAACAACACCTTTCTTAGAGAGACCTATCATCTCATGGATTAGGTCTCCTATAATCCTGACCGAAACTTCACCTATCCAGAATAGGTCATCATGAATCCTACTAAGTAGAATCTTTATCCATTTAGACTCCTAGAACTCATATGCAGTAGCATATTCAATTATCAAGTGGTTTTCAAACTGTGCATACTCATCCATGAAGGTTTTATTTGGTTTCATCATGGTTTCTAAGTGCACTCTTATCCGGTCAAGTCCTACTGGCTCCTTCTTACAATATATGTATGCATGGATTTCTTTGACATGCATAACACCCACAGGAGTGTAGGAGAATGCCCCTTCTAGGTCATCTAATGTAGATTTAAATAGGTGCCTCTTAAACACATATATTTTCTTCTCCACAACATCAAATACAATAGGAGTAGCCATAACTTACTTGTATATCACTTTCCTAATGGTTTTCAAGAACTTTTGAATCGGTGTGATGGATTAGGGCTTCCACAACTGATCAAACACATTGCTTCACTGGTGAATCAATCTGCAATCCTTCACAATCAACCTCTAGGGATTTTGTACTCTTCAATCATTCTAAACTTGAATGCAATGAGTGATCTACAAGCTTCTGTGTATTTTAAAGTAAAAATTCTACCATTAATGCTTTTCGTGTAAACCCAACCTTCATTGAAAATCTCCAACTTTCATTTTGCTATCAATTAGCTAGTGCGCTCTTACACATAGGTTCTACTAGTCTCCAAAAGGTTAAATCCAAAGGCGTATACTCTGAGGGTGAGTATACTGACTGTGCAGGGGTTTAGAGCTAAATTAGCTCCCCCTATGACCTTGAGGGCCATTCATCTAGATGTAGAGGGTGCATCCACTGTGGATGCATCCAATACATTCTCATCAACCTTATTCTTCTTTGCCTCTGAAAAAATCAAGATCGCATCTTCAGAAGCTTTTACAAACTTGACTTCTCCTTCGGTATCTAGTATTGATTCTTCTAGAATTTTAGGGATTTCCTGACTTTGTGTTCTTGATCTACAAAACTTTGAGATGTGTCTAGCCTTGTTACATGAGTGAAAAATAACTGGAGGCCTTAAATTCCTCGGCGCATTGACATGGGTTACCATTTTGCACTGTCTAGCTGAGTGACCATTATAGTTACATATCTGACATGTAACATTATAAGAAATTTTTACATTTGGATTATTCTAATTTCTCTGATTATGCTGAGTCTTGTTCTTCTAACTTGTCTTACAATTCATAGCTCTATGACCAAATTTATTGCATGAATAACAGTAACCATTGAAAGGTCTTACCTCTTTATATTTCCTTGCTATATGTCCATGCTTGTTACATGCATAACAAGTTTGGTCTACTATCTTGCACTCATCTTTGGATGGTTCAATATTTCCAGTCTCTTTAGCATCTATGGTGTCTTCTAGTGCTTTCATTATTGCTCGCATGTTGTCAATCTAATTTTTTGCTTCATTGAATCCAATGTCATTGGTATGTCCTCTAAGCTTCCGAGCATACAACTGAGATTCAATCAGATCCTTTCTTGTGTGTAATTTATCAATGTGGTTCTTAACCTCTTTCAATTCAAATTCCAAGCTTTCTTAGCTCTAAGATTTTCATATTTTCTTTCCTCAATTCTTCATTCAGTTGAAGGTTCTCTTTGATCTATTCATCACAGACTTCCTATTTGTTGGTTAGCTTGTCATCCAATTCTTCAATCTGATCTTTTAGAGATGTGTTCTCTTCATTTAGATTTTTGATCATGACCCCTAAATCAATGGTAGAGCATTCTTTTAAATCTTTCCTTATTCTTTTGATGACTACTTGAGCATCACTGACTTTTTCTTTTAGCTCTTTAATTTCTTTTTCAGATCTGTTCAGGTCTTCAAGAGTAGCTTCAACATTTCTTTTCAGATGTTTCATTTTTGTCTTGTCCATGATCTCCTCAGGTGGTTAAAATTATTTTCTGAGGACCAGAGCTCTGATACCAATTGTTAGGAATGGGAACACTGAGGGGGAGGGGGGGGGTGAATTAGTGTTCACTATATTCAATATTTTTACTTTACTCTTTAAACTTAACTTGAATGGTTAAGTACTGAAATGAACATTAACATAAGAAAGATAGATTAAAACAACACATAACACCAATATGGTTATGGGGAAACCCAAATAGGAAAAAACCCCGGTGGGAATTGACACCCACTAATAATCTGTACTAGTGTCTTATAATCCTTGTTAGAAGATCCTTAACCCTATTAGGAGTTGTCTTTATAATGCATTTAGTACAATGACCTTGTCAAGGGTCAGACCCTATTAGGAGTCTTTTACAATTAACCCTATTAGGGGTGGGGATATACTATCCTAGAGATCACTACTCAAGTGGTGAAGGCTACAACCTTCTGATCTCAGATACACATTATATATGTTGGATGAACTGGCACTGTGACACTGCTTGTCTAATCAGTTCCTTTGATGCCCTAATGCTTTGACATCTTGCAAAGCTCTAATATATCTTATTAACTCTTTGCACACTTCTTCTCTTCTTATCTTAACTCTATATCAACTTTCACACAAATTACAAAGGGCACATCTCATATTTATATGTGCTACCAAGATAATTAACTAGGTCAGCCTATAACCGATTACATACAATGCTTCCAATTGAATTGGCTCAAGTGTATTTACAAAAAAATTTAATTACATGTCTATAACTTAATTACAATAGGTGCATAACCTTTACAAAACAATATTATAGTGGCTAATCAAAATACCAACAATCGGCTGCATACATTGTTTTGTTTTGGCATTCACTTTCTGCGTAACTTCAACTGTCTGTATCTTTGTCATACTGAATTTTTTGATCATGCACTCTTAGACTAAGCACAAATATACTCTTACCATCTTATCTTCTAGGGTGCAAACCATAACTCGATCATACTCATGTGCGTTGATGCTCTGATCTACTAGTACTTTGTTAACTATCTAGTCTTCTATACTTAGCCAAATACTGATCTTCTAATGATGTGTGCTGACTCCAAAACACTATATGACTTTCTTGCCATAATGAAAACACTATATTAAGTCATATACAATAGTATAGTCAACTTTCCAATAGATGTATCTCACAATCTACTGTCAAAGCTGAGTATGTGGCAACAACTATGAATTGTTCTAACATTGTATGGATCAAACAACTATTGGAAGGTATACATGAAGAGATTAGTAATCCTATTACAATATATTGTGATAATATTAGTGCTATTCATATCTAAGATCCTAGTGATGCATTCTAAGACAAACCATATATTTATTAATAATCACTACTTGAGAGAGCAAGTACAGGATAAGCATGTGACATTGGAGTATGTGAATTCTAAGGAGCAGATAGCTTATATATTTACAAAACCATTACCGAAGGATGATTTTGAGTATCTCTAAGGTAAGTTAGGGTTTCTTCCCATATCCAATGTACATTAAGGAAATATGCATGCTGCATCAATTCAAGGACTCAATAGAATATCTATCTTGTGATTTGATGCTAGTGTTCATTCTTTAGGTGAAGCCTGGAGTTGTGAAAAAGGATGTTTATGATTGCAATGGGAAATCTATACACTTGAGGTATAATCTAAGAAGTTTATGTTTCTTTGGCATTTTTTTCAAAGAGGGAGAATAAGTCAATTGATAAAGGGAGATGAATTATTATATGTCAAAGAGGGAGACAAATTAGATGAACATATGATGGAGATGTTTACTTAAAGAGGGAGAATGGTACATCTTGAGGAAGATGAATAAGAGAATGTTGCTAACAGGATTAGATGGAAAGTGTTAATTATAGAAATAGAAAGATTACAAATAGAAGATCAAAAAAGGATAATTTACTACTCATAGGGACTACAATATATGAATGAAAGTGAAGGATACCATCATCAATTGAACACTAAATTTGTTAGTGTTTCCATTAATGCAAAATAGGGAGATTGTTACCATAACTGATAATAATGTTGATAAATAATTATCTAATGGAGCTAATGATGAATAATGAACAAGATAAGGGGAATACACAATGATAGTAGAAAGGTTAGATCAGTTATAGTCTTGTTATTAATGTCAAGCAATTAATTTTTGAATTATATTATGTTGACATATCATTCGGTAATGATATAAGATGAATAAGTTAAAGAGAAGAAGAATTGAGAAGTTGAGAAGTTGAAGAACTCAAATGGGAAACTAATACAGATCAGACAATGATTTGATTATGTTGATATAATTATTTTCTACCTAACATATGATTATGTTGATTCGATAAAGCATGCATATGAAGACTTGACAACTTAGTAAGTTAAGTTATTTTGGCTACCAAGCAGGAAATGTCACTCGGTAAAGGGAAAGGAACTCAAGATATCGAATAATGTGGACAAGTTTAGGCACCAAGAAGTTAACCAAAATTCTAATGCAGAACATCAAGAAAGGAAAATGCATTAAATAGAGATTGAATTGACATTTAATGATAAGCTATGCTGAGCTGGATGATCATGATGATGAGGAGAATTGGTTACAAGAGATCTACAGTTATGAAAATTCAAGATGAAGATCTATGACAAGATCTAAGTAGAAAAAAGAGATGGAATGAGTTTCAAGAAAAGTTCAAGTTCCTAGGTGAAAAGGAAATGTGTTATCAAGATCTGAATGTTAGATTAAGTGAAAAACTAATCTCCCAAGAACACCTGCATGCATAACCCTATCACATGGAAGAAGCAAAGAATAGAAAGAAAGAAAATCATGGAGGCCAAAAAGCTAGAGATATCATATGCACATTCAAAAGAACAATATCTATTATGAACAATGCATTGAGTTGCTGAAAAATAGAAAGAGGTGAATCCTTATAAAAGGAATCATGAAACCCTAAAAGGGAAACCCTAAAGAATAATAAGATGCCTAAGACTAACTTAAGTGTAGAGAATAATAGACTAATAATTAAATAAATTAATTATTAGCTATAATATGACTACTCTAACACCCCCCCTTAAGTGTAACTTAGGGAGAAGCTAAACAACTAAGGACTAAAAGATGCATGAAAGAACTATGGGTCCCGGCAACAAGGCCAGATCAGGTACCCAAATATAAGAAAAAAAAAAGAGCATGTAAATCATCTCCAAAGCATGAAGCTGTAAACACTGTCAGAAGTAACTACTGGAACCCCCACTGAAATAGTGCATGACCAGGTAGAGAAGACAAAGTCTGAAGAGCTGATCAATCGAAGAGGTGACCTCCAAAAGTAGGAATGAATGAGTGTCTATATAGTAGATGAACCATCTCACTGAAATGCATAGGTTCCCAGCCACTACATCCACCTAGTACATAGGAACAAAAATTGAATACGTAGATCACTCAACTGAACCAAGGAAGCAATAGAGCCAACAGGTGAAGCCCCCCCCCATAATGCTAAACAAGGAGAGGGGTGACAGAAACATTGAAATGCAATGCCAAAAACATCTACAAGAAGAAGAATCAAGAACACCAACAATGCAATAGAAGGATAAGCACAAGATAAAGGGCAGTGTCAAAGATACACAGTATGAGCTAATGTCATGGAAGGTACACTCACTTGACAAAGGTGGATGAGCACAAAAGGAAAAAACATCATAACCCCCCATGGCACTTTATAACTAAGTGCGAGTACAAACAAACACAAGGTGTACAAGATCCCATATATGCAAAAGCAGGCACTTTATCTTAGTGCGTTTACAAAAAAAAAATGCAACAAGAGAGAAGCATACAATGCTCAAAAGTAAAAAAGAAGAGTGAGCTAGAAGAACAGAAGAAGAGATCCTAGGACCTGTAGAATCCAAGTAATTTTCTAGAGTGTGAAAGTGCAAAACTCGAAGGAGAAAGAACCTGGAGCAGAATCTGGATAAAAGACCCCTGCAACTGAATAACTCACATAACCATCTTTTCGATGATATCTAGTGAGCCCAAAAATGAGTTTAGATGAGCGAGATATGGCTCCCAGAAGGCAAAAACAACCACAGACTTTGATAGAAAAAAACACTATCAAAATAGCAGAGCCAAAAATCCTAATTTCCATAATTAAAAAGAGCTTTCCGATGATATAAAGAAGTCCAAAAAAGACCTCTGTATGCTCCAGATAGAGCAAAAACAATACGGGAGGGTTAAAAAAGGCTCCAAAAAGAGTTTTAAGCCCCTAGGGCTGAAAAAAAAAGGGCCCTTGGGCACATGGCACATGCAGGGGGCTAGAGCTAGAGCTCCTGGTCACCCTTGTGACCACCGTGGGGCTTAAAAACCTACCGGGCTGGCAGAGTAGAGCGGAGTGGGGCCAGGAGGTGGTGCATGGTGCAGCGGAGCCAAGAGGAGCCAGCGGAGGAGGCCAGTGGGGTGACGAATGCCAGTGAAGGCCGGTGGGGTGGCAGTGGCTCTATAGTAGAGTGGAGCAGGGGCTGCGGTGGGTGGTGGCAGCACTGTAGCGGAGTGGAGCGGGGGCTACGGTGGGCGTAGGACGCTGGAGGCATTGCCGGTGGCGGAGGAGCGTTGGTGGTGCCTTTCAAAAATCACTACATGCATTATTTTTAACGCAAAAAACATTAAAACAATGTTTTTTTTAAAAAAAATTTCTCTGTTTTAGTGCCCGTACGGCACTGAAAACCAAAAAAAATTTGCCTCAGAGCCACGTTGTCCAAAATGGACAATTTTTATATGGATTCTAAGGTTTTTGGGCCTTCTGGATTCAATCGTGAGGTTGGTTTTTGCCCAAAGTGCCCCCCAAATTATTTTTTCTTTTTTGTAGGCAAAAAAGAAATAAAAAATAACATCCTGCAGAGAATACTAGGACTAAAAAACCTTGCTTCAAGAATACCAGAACAGGCAGTAGCAGGGAAGCTCTGATACCATGTTAGATTAGGTGAAAAACTAATCTCCCAAGAACACCTGCATGCATAACCCTGTCGCATGGAAGAAGCAAAGAATAGAAAGCAAGAAAATCATGGAGGCCAAAAAGCTAGAGACATCATATGCACATTCAAAAGAACAATATCTATTATGAGCAATGCATTGAGTTGCTGAAAAATACAAAGAGGTGAATCCTTATAAAAGGACTCATGAAACCCTAAAAGGGAAACCCTAAAGAATAATAAGATGCCCAAGTCTAACTTAAGTGTAGAGAATAATAGACTAATAATTAAATAAATTAATTATTAGCTACAATATGACTACTCTAACACCGAATTCAAGGTATAATGAAATGAATGGTCAAGATTGATTAAAGGAAAACGTAATATATGAGATTAAGAGGCAAAAATTATCTATATAAAGGATGATCTTATATGGAAAAATAGTTGGAAAACTAAATATTTGAAGGGTTACCAACTATTGTAGAGAAGAAGGAACATAGAGATTCTGAGTGGGAAAAGAAGGATTTGAGGAAGTGTTGAAGCTAGTGGATAATAAAGAATTGAAGTGAAGATTAAAGATTGAACAAAGGATCTAATATGCAAAGATAGTTGCACATCTACAAGTCAATTCTATTATTATTTTTTATTAGCATTTGTAACAGAGAAATCTCTTAACAGAGTGGACTTAATAGTCTCACTAGTACATTTGACCTTATTTTTCCACCAAAATTTTTGACCAACAAATAAAAAGGTTTTGGTTGGTCAGATTATAGAAGGAAAAATTTGATTTTTTTTTAATGTTATGCCCATGTTGGTTTAACTTGCGACCAATATCGTGGGGGTCAAAATTTCGATGAACACAGGCTTAACTTAAAAAAAAAAGGTTTCATTTATCATTTCATTATTCCCAGCACGATGTTCAAAGCACAGGGCTTGAAGGAGGTCCACCTGTTTGATTTAACTAGAGTTTTTGGAGTTTTATATAACATCTTCCTCTCAATGCCATGATCTAGATCTATTTGAAAGGGGTGTAGTAACTATTGAGCAACCACAGAAGGCTAAATTCAAGCATAGACCTCAAAAAAACATCTCACTTAGTAATCACCCCCACTCAGGAAGCATTAAAATTTGGATCGCTGGAATTTTGTGAGGTAAAACTGAAAAACTGTTTAATTTACTTTATCATTTTCATCTTTCATTCATACATTTGGAGTTGTATTTAGAGGTAGATAACATAATATTTGTGAAGATTTAGTCATGGGATTTGAGAAATAATCCTAGGGATAGCACATCATAAAATAGAGTATTATCGCATTCCATGAGATAACATCCTTTGAGGCATTCCGTCAAATAGTTTATGTGCTTTGTGTATATTTCCACATTTTTCATACATATCTATCAAAGCATTTTCCACTGTAATATCCAATGAAAATCCCCCTTCCATTATGCTTCAATGGATGCCCATACCTTAATGTTCTAACACTCCCATTTCGGCACAGGCTGGTAGGATGCTGGCAAAAGCCATGGAGTTTGGACCCTTCAAAACATATTCAACTTCCATTTTGACTGTAAACCATTTTGAATAGGGTTTCTTCTAAATTTGACCACACCAAACCCTCCTGTCCCACTACCAACAATGGAATAAATCCCCCAATACATGTGTTCATTGAGTTTTTACGCAACCAGTATTTTCACGCAACTTGGACAATGTGACTAAGAGCTTGCTTTCTTGGCAACCAAAGAAACTCACACAATCTTCTACTTTGACTTGGGGCTTCTATAGATGTGTGTCTACCTCTCCATGAGCTTTTAGTTGAAGCAAGCAATGCATTCAACTTAATGTAGTATCCTTCCAATGCTTTTCCATCCCCAACTGTGCTCAACCGGCTTACCTAGGGCATCATTGCATTCAGACAATGCATTATTCATTCTATTAACATGTTATATAAGAAGAAATAATGAAGCCTATCATGATCATATAGGTCTTATAGAAATAATGTAAAGAAATACATATAGATCTGACAACTCAAGCCATGTTCAAGGTATAAGAGAAATGTTGTAGCAGGATATCAAATGAAAGAAAACTCTGATTCCAAAGCATAATCATGAGTATCAAATATTACAAGACAATAGTAAGAAATTTCTATTATAGTACACTAACATCAGTCACCATGAACCACAATGCTCATAAACAAAGTTTTTAGCCTCAAAATACAAAACTATGTCATAGTGCTATGATGGGAATATATCAAAATATGTCAATAATCTCTTGCTTACTTCATAATTTGTAAGTGTTGTCTTTAAGTTACTTACCATTTCTTACATCTTCTCAATTGTGGATTTTGATTTTCTCTGGTATTGTCTTCTCTAGGTCTATTCATTTCCCTTTTTGTTTCAACAGAACCCATAGTGGCATGCTTATTGACACTCTTAATGACACACCCATCTCTTCTTCTTTATCTTTCTTCTCTCTCCATTATTTGTTTCATCTTTATTTCTTCTCTTTTAGGGATAACCATCTTTTGTTTCTTAGTTTTTTCATTACTTTCTCTTGAGTTCTTATCTTCTTTTGGCATGGGTGCTCCATTCTTTTCTCACATGTGAACCCTATATTATATCTCATGGAGATTATTTGATTTAATCTTTGTTACGTAAATACTAAAAACTAAAAATAACAGTCTTATTCTCTTTGTTTTTATGATATGGTCAAGATGGTGCAATTATATAAGCCTTATCCTCTTTATTTTTATGTTATGGATAATAACACTAATACCATTATATATGTAAAAATAACAGTCTCATATTTTTTATTTTTATGACACAAATAAGAAGGATGGTGCCATTATCCTTTTGTATTTATGATTTTATGACACACATAAGAACAATAGTACACTGTGATCCCCTTTCCCACATTAGAAAAATTGGGATTTATTTTTCATCTAGTCCACACACAAAAAAGGATAAATCTTATCAAGATAAACAAAGTTGACAATGGGTGACAGTAGTCCACTAATGCTGGACTAAACAAACTATCCCAGAGAGACGAAATGAAAAGGATAGAAGAGGAATAATAATAAAGAAAATCCTTATTCCAAATCAGGAAGGATCATATTGTGGGCTAGGATAGTTCTCATATGCATTAGCATGGGTGAAGAACATTGTTTCTCTAGTCATCAATCCATTCAAGCATAAACAAATATGGGTTGGGACCAGTTGGTCTTCCACCCTATTAAAAGAACTTATGAGTCTCCACACTAAGCCTCATATATTCCTTCCCTCCAAAAGCATCGTCATTCCTTAGTAGTACTATAGAATATATTTGGCCTAATAAACCATATATGTTAGGGAATTAAAAAATGGGTATGGTATCAAGATCAGGACTATTGAGCATACAAACATTTGCAAAAATAATATCATATGTTAAGTAATAATAGATAAAACTACAGAACTAGTGCCTTCATTAAATAGATAATAACAAAATAATGAGGCAAACTAAGTAAATTTCAATACTAGACCAGGGTGCTTGTAGATTTTTTGTCGCCCCTGTCTCAGCCTAAAGCAATGAAATAGACCATGGATAATAATGAACACGTGTCATGGAGAAAAGATCTAACTCTTCTCTAGGACCCTGAATGAACGATCTTGAATCATTCCACTTAGTAGCCCTTAGAAACAATGATCCAAACCCATACTGAGATGAAGATCCTTCTGATGATGGGCATGGAGCCAAAGAGCTTATTTGATCGAAGAACTTATGCAATCCAAGGTTTTTTAACAGATTCCAAATTCCTCCCAAGGTTTCAAACACCAAATCTTCAAAATTACCAAGTTAGGCTTATTAGCCCTGTCTAATAGGTCTCCAGCAAGCCTCAACCAATGATAAATTTTATGTTTCCCAAAACAATAGATAAATAAAATAACTTTTTAGATACCCTTTATTGAGTTTGATAATATACCAAAAGAATAGGGTAGGTTGTTTTGGAAAGTATGTGACTGTTTGCATTGTGTCTCAGTTTTCCAAGGCTTAAAAACCATGCTTTTCCATAGGAACTCCTAACCAGTCAAAATCCCATGCTTCAAGATTTTTCACAGTGTCATGAATAGGTTCAAATCAAAGGAATATGGAACCAATTTTATTCCAAGAGGCTTCTAGATGCAAAAACCCCAAATTGTACTCTCTAAACCCTTAAAACTAGGGTTTCCTTAATGTCTCACTTCCCAAGGTTTCCTGCAACAAATGATGGTTGGACCACCTTGTCCTCAACATGTCCACACACAATAAATCATCCAACAACCCCCTCCCTAAGGTAGATTTACTACTGTTGTAGCATTCCAAGAAAAATCATTAAAATTCCTTACAAAATATGGTGGCCACCCAAACATTTCTTCTTAACTGAACATTAATGGATTAGTATACTATAATACATGTCAAGATTGATTCATTCCATGTGTTATAGTGGTTATAAATCATGTAATGACCATATTCAAGTAAAATCTATCAAAACCGTTAACCAAAATACTAATACAATTCTGCCAGTCATAATTTAGTGAATGTACATGCCAATACAGACTTTACAAAAGCATAGATGTGGTCTAAGATCAATATCTAATTACTCCAAATGCATTGAAATGTAGGATAATGAAAAATGAATCCAAAATCACTCTAATAACTCAAGGAAATTGCATTTGAAAGAAATTTATTCATCAAAATCTGAGTATAGTCTATACACCAGGCCTCCTATGTCGTACAATGGAACTTTGGCACATTGAGGGACTCCTAGAAACTACCCCAACCAATCAAAATCAGTTCGATTGATTAGTTTGCACTAAAACATAACAAAATTCAATTCCCTCCATTTTCTAATAATTGATGCATTTCAAATTTTTGAATTTGCAACATTACAAATTTAAAGTTTTGAAACTTTTAAAGACAATGAAGCCTTAAGACTTTGAAATGTGACCTAAATGAACTTATTAAGAATTATTAAAATCAAATATAAACTATTATAAAGTTGTACCACCAAATTCCATCATAGGCTCTTATTTTGGTCCTAAGGCCTATTAGGCCTTTTAAGACTTATTACATATTTGCCATTTTCATTGCATGGAATGACCTTATAGGCCATTATAGGTGCTAGTAAATTCCAATTGATGTATTTAGATGTCTTTAGGTTCATGGTTGTCATTATGGACTCCTGGTAGTCTTTGGATGTTCTAGGTGCCCTTGCACCATATTCACCACCTTTGAAAGGATTCTTGTCCCAAGAATCAGTCCTTGCATTGGATGTCTGAGTCTGAACTTGTACTTTATGAATATGGTGCCTTGGGAAAGGAATGAAGTCCCCTAAGGTCACTGCCCTTCTCTTGTACCCTACATAAACCTTGAAAGCATTAGCACCAAAAACCTTATGCATAGTCTCTGATTTTGAATCAGATTGTGGCCTTACTGTTGATTCTTTCTGCCCACTATCCGTTCACATCTAAACATGGTTGTTTACTGGTTGCCCTTTAATAGGACACTTGGCTTTACCTATTTGAACATAGTTCAAATCCCAAAAGTCTACATTTCTAGGACTATTCAGCATTGTCCTAGTCAATGCATGTTTGTATTCTTTCTGCCCATACTTCTAGCGTTAGAAGCCACAAATTCATCCTAGATGTTAAATATTAAACCACCTAGATATCTAGCAACCTTAACAACTTCATCTTCTTCCAACCCTAACCTTATGCTTAGTTTATAGAATTCATCTGTATATGCTTTAACATCTAAATCTCTTTGTTTTAAACTTTGCATTCTTTTATGCATTTGTACATCAAAGTCTTTAGGAATAAAATTACCTTTCATTTTTGCTATCATCTTGTCCCAAGAGACAATCTTTGGCTTACCTCTTCTCCTTTTGTCTGCCTCCTCATGATCCCACCATAGGATTGCATGCCCTTTGATTTTTATTTTTTCCAATCTGACCTTTTGTTCTTTAGGTACCTCTTCACTTTCAAAGTATGCATCAACTCCCTATGAAGTCAGATTGCAAAAATTTATCTGTACAGGCTCGGGCAAGAACAAACACCTGTAAAAATATGTCAAAAACACGGTTTTGCTGATTCCAATTTGTAGAATTTATTTGTTATGGTAACCTTGATTCTATGGTGTTAAATCTGATAGCCTTATTACATCATTTAAAACCATTATTGGTCATTTCCCAATCCCCTAACCTAGGACCAAATCATGAGAAAGAAAAGGACATAACACAACCCTGACATGATTGGGCTTAGAGCATTTAATCTGCCAATTATTAATAGATTAAACATATTATTACTATGCTTAATGTTCCATTTAAATGCATTTAACATAAAAAACAAATTTACAAAACTGAACCAATGACATGTTTACAACAAAGGTCTAATAGAACTCCCAACAATTCTTAAACATACATTATCTGATATGATGAATTCTTAAACAATTAAGGTTAGAGTAGACATAGTTATTCACAGTTGTTTGTGTGGTACAAGGAAGATTTGGCTAGGTCAAATCTTCCTTTGTGCTAGCAATAAAAATTGACTAAATCTTTATTAAGAATTCATCATATCAGATAAAGTATGTTTAAGAATTGTTGGGACTGGTCCTTTGGCGTGTATTAAATAGAATAGAATTTTCAGCATATTATTATCATTCTATTTCTTTGTTGTAAACATGCCATTGGTTCAGTTTTGTAAATTTTTCTTGTGAATTAACATGCCATTGGTTCAATTTTGTAATTTGTTTTTTGTTGTAAACATTCCATTGGTTTAGTTTTGTAATTTTTTTAGGAACAATCTGGCCAGTCACTGTCTACACAATACCAGTTACTCCTTTGGTATCACAAACAACAAAGTTCTTGCATAAACAAGTAAAACTAATGCCTGGAAATGTTCCTACATTACCACCTAGCAAAGATCACGTTCTAAACTTTCAAATCAATACGTTGGTGTTTTGATTGTACCTACGGGACAATGTACTCCAAAATTGTAGATAAATTAAGTGTACTCCAAATAGACCGCCCTGTACAAAGAACCGAATGGAATCTATTAACCAACCTTCTAACTGTCAAATCATTAGGCTTTCAAATCAATTACCTATTGGCATATCCCTTATGAGGGAGAGAAGCCAAACACATAAAGAACATGCACATAAACATGATAGTTGAAAAAATTAAATGGAATACACCAAGAAGTACCAAATGATGAATGCTCAATTATTGTAATGGAAAAGCAATATCAGAATCGTGTATTTCTAGAACTTGATTTTTCTATTGTCCTAATGATTTTTCTTATTTATTGAACATTGTTGACATACATAAATGGAATACACAATACCAAATGATGAATGCTCAATTGTTGTAATGGAAAAGCATTTGAACCGTCCATTTCTAAAATTTGATTTTGTATAGTCTTAATTTCTTTTCTATAGTCCTAATGATTTTGAAAATTGTTGACAAAAGTGTTTCTTTTTTTTATTATAGTATAAATGATTTTTCTATAGTCGTAATGAGTTTTCTTATTTCTTGTCTTTTGTCCCTTTTTTATTTCCTATGTATGTGCTTCGTGATAGGATTTTGTCACCTTCTTTTGATGGTATATTTCATTCACTCTATGGGGAATACTTTTTTGTTCACTATTTTATTTCAGCTTGATATTTCTTTCATTTTCATATACAAAGAGACTATAGATGCTGATAAAAAAATGAGCTATTTGATTTAGGTTTACTTTTCATTATTGTAAATGGTTAATATTTCTGATGGTACTCCTTGGTGTATTCCATATAAAAATAATCATAAAAAAATAATAAATGTAGTAATGATGGTGCGGTGCATTATTGATATAGGCTTGATGACTCTTCTCAATGTGCCAAATGTCAATGTGGTGGTGGGAAGTGTGTGTTGAAGACTTCACAGACCCAAAACAACCCTAGATGACAATTTTGGTGCTGCCCAAATAGAAAAAAGGTTGCTAATGTCTATATATTTAATGTTTCTAATGTAAATACTATTCATTATATTATAAGAACTAATGTAGATTCGACATCATAGGGAAATAATGGTTGTGGATACTTTAGTTGGGTTGATGACAACTCATCTGCATCTATCTACCCATCTCCACTTATCCATGATGAAGGATATGAGTGCAAAACGTGTCAGGTTGGGGCAAATGCCAAAATTATATTTTTATGATACCTTCTCTATATTGTAATTGCATATCTTTGTTGTGACCATATGCAGAGATGAGCTCAGGAATTAGTCAGTTTAGTATTTTCATATTGTAACTAATATTTTAATATGGATATGGCGTAACTTCTCTTTGCCTCAAGTGCGCATATATATGGTTTACATCTTTTTTTACAAAAATTCTTCATGTTTATGGCTTAGGTGAGCCCCAATCTACTATCAATCACATAATTTAACATATAGTGTTTTCTTGGTTATTCCATTTGTTCCTTGATACATCAATTTGACCACACCCACTCCACTTCACGTGGATGTCTTTGAAATAAACTCCTAACTCTAATAAACCGAATGTAACTACTAACTAACCTTATAAAACAATAGTAGCTAAGAATGATCACTTTCCAACATCTAATGAATACAAGGTCCTTGAGAGATCAATCAATCAGGATGAGTGGACAAGGATGATGAGATGGGGGAAGTGGAGTTGAATCTTAATGAAAAGGAATCTCTAGCTGCAATTAGGAAGAAGAAGAAGATGCTTATCATCAAACATAGATTGAAGAAGAGTACTGCAAAGAGCAGGCCTACTATACCAAGGAAGTTTGACAAGAACAAGGAATATGGCTTAAAAAGAATGGGAAGACATCTTTCTAGCCTAGGCTTGGATCCTTCGACAATTATCTTGATAATAAATGAGCCAGATGAGAGTTGAGCAATTAGCTTCCCAAGAAAAATCCTATAAATGAACTGTGTACCCCAATTCCTGTTCCTTCGGTGCATACCTAAATGATATATTTGAAACAGCAAGGGTAAATTTAGCTTTACCCTTGTTGTTTCAAATATATCATTTGGGTACGCATAGAGGGCACATGAATTGGGGTACACATAGTTCATTTATGGGATTTTTCTTAGGAAGCTAATTTCTCATCTGTCATCTACATTATTATGAAGCTAATTGTCGAAGGATCCAGGCCCAGGCTAGAAAGATGTCTTCCCAAACACATAAAAAACATGCACATAAACACGACAGTTGAGAAACATAAATGTAGATTTCACAATAGCTGAGAAACATAATTGTAGGCATCATGGTCACAATTTTTTGGAGACAACGTAATTGAGTTGTATACCCAAGTGATGGAGAGAAGCTTTTGCACCTTTGATTCCAAGTTGACACTGCGGGATCCAAAGATCATAGATAAGGAATAAATTTAGAGAGCGGAGGAGGGCCATAAAAACCAAAATAATACAGGATGAACCTAAAGTTAAATGAGGCAACTGCAAACATTTTAATAGATTTTTATTATTAAATAATGAAATTTGCATATGCTAGTGTTCTAAGCCCCCTCATTACATGATTTATTATTGTAAGCCCCCTCTAACTTAAACATCTATAAAATGAAACTACAACCTATTGGGATTGAGACAAACCTTATAAAACAACATCAGTTAAGAAGGATCACTTGCCAACATCTGTTGAATACATATGTTGCTTATGAATACAAGGTCCTCCAACAGATGTTGGCAAGCAATCCTTCTTAGCTGTTGTTATTTTATAAGGTTTATCTCAATCCCAATAGGTTGTAGTTTCATTTTCTAGATGTGTAAGTCAGAGGGGGCTTACAATAATAAGTCATGTAATGAGGGTTCTTAGAACACTAGTATATGCAAATTTCATTATTTAATAATAAAAATCTATTAAAATGTTTGTAGTTGCTAGCTCATTTAACTTGAGGTTTGTCCTGTATTATTTTTGTCATTATGGCCCTCCTCTGCTCTCTAACTTTATTCCTTATCTATGGTCTTTGGATCCTGCAGTGTCAACTTGGAATTGGAGGTGTAGAAGTTTCTCTCCATCGTTTGGGTATACAACTCAATTACGTTGTCTCCAAAAAATTGTGATCATGATGCCTACAATTATGTTTCTCAGTTGTTGTGTCCCAAGACCCCTTATGACCATTTATGACCATTTACAATCCCTAAGAATACATCTTAGAGGTCTTAAAATATCGTACACGATCATAAGAGGCTCCTAGGAGGGGCCAGATGAGCTTCCACCTTCATGTGGTTGGCCTTGTTAAGTAGAGAATGTTATACTCTTCTCAAAACAAAGAGAAGATCAATAATTTAAGGTCTCGATCCACAGATAAATTAAATTAGACTTACTATCCAAATTGGTACATTGATGAGAATCAATGATGGGCCAGAGTTTTTAGATTCTGAGAAGACGTATATGTAGTGGAGGCTAGAAGGGATTTTTGTGGAGATTTTCTAGATGTGGAGATTTTCTAGAGTAGCTATATACATATGAGGGTTTCCAGATTGAGTACCAGTGTAAAGATGATGATTCAGTAACCTACGTCTATAAAAGCTTCACAAATATGTCCTCTTAATAATTTTGTGCATATTGACTGGGTATACATCTCAATTATTGGTTATTGAAAGGACATTGTGCACTCGAGTAGTTTAAACTAATCCATTATGGATTTTTTGCACATGGTATCAAGGGTGAGAATTTTTTTGTGTTTAGACTCAATATTATTGTGACTTAATTTCTCATTCTAGTTCAAATCATATCATATCAAACTATGCTATTAAGCCTTTGGTGTTGTTGTGATCTTTGGATATATGAAAAGTCCTATGTCAAGAAAGTGATTTATCTTTATCTTAGTTTCTGTAGTATTGAAAAAAATGAGTGGGTTGGACATTAGTGGTGGATCTATTCTCTCTTATCATTCTTCATAGTCCCTTTGGTAGTTATTCTTTCTTGTAACTTGCCTTAATCGGTGTGCATATATTTGAGAGCAATCTTTTCCATCCAAATTGGTACATTGATGAGAATCAATGATGGGCCAAAGTTTTTAGATTCTGAGAAGACGTATATGTAGTGGAGGCCAAAAGGGGATTTTGTGGAGATTTTCCAAGGACAAAAAATGTGTGACTATTTGTAAACAACATTGACATAATATTCTTGTGCTTAATTTGATAATATTTAAAAAAAAATTAAATTAAATTTTCTGTCACTTTTTCGACAAAAAAAGAATAGACATATCAAAAAGAGTGCTATATACTCAATGTTTATTATGACGATTTTGAGTCACAATTTTGACAATAGTCGATGAATATTATGACCAACATTGGTCGCAATGATAAATAGTATAGCAGATAATTCTTCCAGGTTGAAGCGATTATTTCGACATTGTACACATCGATAATTCAACCAATGTGTACATCACAATTTCAACGAAGGTTTGATGTGTCATAGTATCGATGAAAAAACTTTGACAACCATTATGGTCGAGTGGTTGACCAATTGGCGTGTAAAATTTGACTAAACCTCATCGAAAAACAAGCTCAAATTTACTAGTGTCTTATTGTAAAATCCTTGAGAAAGGTGACATTCTAAAGAGTGTTTAAATCCCTCTAACAAGGCCACTCCTAATAGGGTGAAGATCCTAATAGATTTGAGGTAAATTCCTTAATGGGGTCACACCTAATAGTGTGGTTGTAATCTTCAACCAGATTGGCTCTTAACCGGGCATACTTCAAAAGAGTATTTTCTTAGTGGGTGACAATTCCCATAGTGGTCTTTCCCAAAGTTGGGTTTCCATGTTAAATATTGGTGTTACATGTTGTGAATGATTTGTGTGAATGATTTATTGATTACTATAGTTTATTTACTGTTATTGGTAAATAGTGAGTTGTGTTGTTACCGAGATACTACCGAATTAATTAGAGAAAACTTTATTAAGGTAATTGGGATCAGGGATAAGTGATTCATGCCCCCCCCCTCTCTGTAATCCAACAAACATAACCAATTGTAATTAATGTTTATTATATAGTATAATTCTAAACTATACAATAAATATCAAATATCAAATTCAAAATATGAAAAAATGATTTTAAAAGTAATACTATAATTTTTGGTTTTTGCATAATAATGTATTATAATTATTAAAAAATTTATAATTACTTTAAATAATATCATTATATTAATAATATTATTAAGTGATTTATAATTATCACTTAATAAGTATTAATATAATTAATATTGTTAAATTAATAAATTAGTAATTGCTTAATAATTAATAATGATGCAGAATACATTTTTATTTTTACTTTTAAAGTCAAGGGGGATATTATGGCAAAGTTGTGACAAATCTTAAGTCATAGCGATAAGATTGAAAGTTAGAAGAAGTTATTGTTGTTCAGAGGTTTTTATGAGCATTTTTTAGGGATAAATGTGAATTTATAGAGGGGCTTTATGATGATATTGATGAGGCATGACTTTTGGGTCACTTTTATGCCTTTTTGAAGTCTTTTGAGGGGCTAAAAAAAGGCCTTGTATACTAAATCTAACCCAAGAGATATTGCTCCTCTCAATCAAGATGGACTAAAAAAGCATAAGTATGAGTTGAAGCCTCATTATAAAGGATTTCTTACCTTTTAGCTTGCTGTTCTATAACTTTCTAAGTTCTTGACAGAGGCTAATGGAGTTTTGTAACTTAGGCACTAAGATGTATGGCATAGTTTTCACATTTTGATGATCAATAAAGCTTTTGGACATTCTCACTTTTCTAATTTTTTGTGTGTTGGATGTCTTAGTGCAGTCTCTTGTGAAATATTTTCTTCTTTTCCTTGATATTGAACCTTACCAAAAAGGACCTTTAAATAGAAATATATGTCTTCTTCTAGGTTGTAAGTTGTATCAAGGAAGAAATCAATTTGAAGCTGTGAGGATAAGTTTTCTTCCTATAAGGATTATGGTCATTCCATGATTTTCTTATGAATTGTTAATGCAATAACATGTGTAGTAATGGGTTTTGCATGCTAGAGTTGAGTTTTGAGTCAATTTGTGAGAGGGTATGTTGTGCAAGTTTAGTGAAGTATTTAGTGCATTACCTTTTTAGTAGTTAGATTTAAGTTATTTTTATGCATCCTTCTAACACTTTCCTCTAAAAAATCTTCATTTAGGCTAGTTTTAGGTGAGGTGCTATTAAGAACCATCTTTCTTTGGAGGCTAGCTTCCACTATTTGAGCCCACAATCAAGGAAGCTTTCCCATGTTCACCGATAGACTGAGTTTACTTAGAAAGGGTGATCTATTTAGGGGATCATAGTGCCACAGTTGAAAGTTACAACTATGTGTACTTTGATACAACTCATCATGGCCTTGAACCATCTATGCCAATAGCTCCATTTGTGTAGGTAAACCTCAACAATAACCTCCTTTAGCTCCCCAACATGTTCAAATGTTTATGACTGCTATGAACTAGTACGACCCTTGAGGTGCACAAAGTGAAAAAGTTATCAAACTTTTATGGGCCATTTCTCAAAGCTCATGTGACATATTAGAGACTCATTAGGTTCTAGAGGATTGTGTTTCAAATCCTCTCTCATTTTTGGGAGATTGGACATGTTCAAAATTGGGAGATTTGATGTGTTCAAAATTGGCAACCCAATCTCAGACGTTGTCAAATCTTGCAATGTGCCTTGGTTGAAAGTTGCAACTGTGTATATTTGAAACAACTTGTCATAGCTTCAAAATTTCTACACCAATAGCTCTATTTTTTTGGGTAAACCCTAGGAGAAACATTTTTTGGTTCCACAAGTTGCTTAAACATTCTAGACCTCTTAGGATTAGTGTAACCCTTAAGGTGCATAGACTGCAAAAAATGTCAAAATTTGTTGGGCCATTTCATGGAGCTCATGGAGTCTATCAAAAATCTATTAGGTGATACAAGATCATGTTTCTAACACCCAAAAAATCCTCTCACTTTTGGGAGATTCAACCCCATTCAAAATTGTTGACCCAATCTTAGTCATTGCCAAATCTTGCAATGTGCCTCAGTTGAAAGTTGTAAATGTGTGTATATTTGAAACAACTCATCATGGCCTCAAATTGTCTACATCGATAACTCTAGTTGGTTGGGTAAACCCTAGGTACAACCTCCTTCAATTCCCCAACTTTCTTGAACATTTTGGACCACTCTAGATTGGTGTGACCCTTAGGGTGTATTGAGTGCAAAAATTATCAAAATTTGTCAAGATATTTATTGGATCTTGTGAGATGTATAAATGATCCATTTGGTTCTATAGGATCATGTTTATGACACCAGAAAAAGCCTCTCACTTTGGGAGATTCAACCCCGTTCCAAATTGGTGACCCAATATCGGTCATTGCCAAATCTTGCAATGTGCCTTAGTAAAAAGCTACAATTATGCATATCTTTGAAACAACCTATCATGGCCTTGAAAATTATATGCCAATATCATTAGTTGAGTGGGTAAACCCCATGAACAACCTTTTATGGCTCTCCAAATTGCTTGAATCTTCTGGACCACTCCAGATCGGTGTCACCCTTAAGGTGGATAGAATGCAAAAATTGTCAAACTTTGTCAAGACATTTCTCAGAGCTCATGGGTGTATCAATGTTTTGTAGGGTTCTATAGGATCCTATTTTCAACACCCATAAAATCCTCTCACTTTTATGGGATTTTACCTTATTTGAAATTGACGAACACATCTCAATTCTTACCAAATCTTGCAATGCCACTCAGTTGAAAGTTGCAACATTGTGTATCTTTGAAATAGATCGTAATGGCATTGAACCATCTACACAAACACCTTAAATTGGGTAGGTAAACACCAGGAATAACCTTGTTCATCTTTGCAACTCACTCAAATGTTTTGGACCACTATGTATCGATCTGTCCCTTAAGGTGCATAGAGTGTAAAGATTGTCAAAATTTGAAGGATAATTTATCGAAGCTTGTGAAGCATATAAAAAATATATCTAATGCTATAGAATCATGTTAGTAATTCCCACAAAATCCTCTCTCACTTTCATGAGATTCAACCCCATTCAAAAGTGGCGAGCACATCTCGGTTCTTGCCAAATCTTGCAGTCACTCAATTAAATTTTTCTTTGAAACAACTTGTCATGGCCTCAAAACATCTATAAAAACACCTATGAAACTAAAAATAAATGCCAGGAATAACCTCATTTGGCTTCAAAACTCATTTGAATATTCTAGACCACATTGTACATGTGCATCCCTTAAAGTGCATAGAGTTCAAAAATTATCAAATTTAGACTAAACATTTCTCAAAGATTTTGAAATGTATCAAAAATCCATATGATTCTACGAGATCATTTTATCGACACCCACAAAAGGATCTCACACTTTCTCAACATTTGACCCCATTCGAAAGTGGCAACTTCTTTTTAGTTCTTTCCAAATCTTGTAATGTCACTTGGTTAAAAGTTGCAACAATGTGTATATTTGAAATGGCTCATTGTGTCCTTGTCATGCCTAAAAATTAGGGCAAAACAAACACAACATTTTTTTTTGGTAGCACAAATAAACAACAAGGCTACACACTAAGGAACACTAAACACAAAATGAAACAAATCAACCAACACATGTTAACTTACAGGAGGTATTATGGCATGCATTGGCTTACCAACATCCCCTGATCGTTAACCGCATCAGTTAACTAGAAACCCTAACTAGGTCTCTAAGAAACCCTGATCGGATTTAAAATAAGAGTAAATAAAAGGGGGTAAATCAAGGTAAAAATTTAAACTTATAAAATAGACAAAGGTCAAAGGTTGGTTCAACACACCCATAAAGGGTTAATTCAAAATAAAGATTAATTCAATCGTAATCGTAACCCTAATGGTTCCTAATGTGAACCGGGTTACCAACTAGTATAAAAAATGTCAAATATCAATAAAGAGATAAAATGATAAAATAAGATCAAGATAATAATCCTAAGTGAAGACTAAGGTTAATAAATTATTACTCATTAAAACTAATAATATTTGAATATTTTAATTTCAAATATTATAATTTTACTTACGACATAAAGTTCTAAAGTTTTTTTTAATAAATTTAATTTATACATTAAAAGGATTTAAAAACCATATAAATATTAATATTAAATTTGACATTAATGCTAAGGGAGAAATAATTTACCTAAGTCCCTCCTTGGACATTTAAATTAATCTCCCCTAACTAATCCATTTATTATAGAAAATAATAAAACTAATTTAAATAATAAATATTAAAATTATCACCAACTTGATATTACAACATTAATAAAAATCAATAAGAATTAAATATTAAATTATAAATATGAAAATGACAAATCTCAATAAATAATATTAAAATATTAAAGGGACTACTTAATTAATATTTTAACATTATTAATTTTTTTAAAAATGAAATCAGTCATCCAATATTCAGACATTTAAAATTCTAATAAAATAATAAAATGGAATCTTTTTGAAATCTCAAGATTAAAATAAAATAATATTATTAAATCAGAAATCTAAAAAGGTGACTATGTAAAGTCAACAAACATTAACTAAAATTAACCAGTAATTTAAAAACTAAATTGGAATTAAATACAAATCATAACAAAAAAATTAAAAATTAAAAATGGCTCCAAAAGTCAACCCTGACCCTAATTTCAAAATTATGGTTAGGCCCTAAAATAAGACTAGGCCAAAACCCCAATTTCTCTATTTTGTGGTTGTAGGTTTAGCCTTGGAGCATGGATGAAGAAAATATGCAAGTTTGTATACACACATGTATACAAGTATGTATTTACACACACAAGTGTGTGTGTGTGTGTGTGTGTGTATAGACACACACACACACACACACACACACTAGGGTATCTACTAATGGGTATATACGGGTTTTAAATGGGCTCTCCATGGCATCCCCAACAAAACTCTACAACATAATCCAACAAGGTTAAATAAATAGGCTTGATTTTTGTTTCTAAAAATTATTACAATAGTTACCATTATTCCCTTCTCCTATACTCATATTTAAATCTCTGTTCAAATGACAGAGTTATGCTCTGTTAGGTTTTCCAGTTATATAATTGTAGTTTATTTTTCACTACATTTACCATACTGCAGATTAGTATTTCTTATATAAATCTGTGAATGCCCTATTATTTTTTTTGTTTTAAGAAAACATTTTTATAAAAAAATTACATTAAAAATATTTGAGTTGGGAAACCGACTATTGTATGCAAGCTAGCTCCGATTCTTTGTGACTTGCTGGGGGGAAAGTACTACTCCACCTGTACCCCAATGGTATGCGGGGATTCAGACCATGCACACCCATTGGGTAGTGGGGGACCTGCTCACCGCTTCCCCCAAGGGGTGGCGGTGGCAGGTCCATCGTCCCTAATGGGGAGCGGTGGCTGTGCCCACCGCATATCCCTTTGGGGATTACGGTGGGTACAGTCCCGCCGAGGGTTAATATTTTAATTTACTTTATTATGTTTGTTTTTAATACATTTTTTTATATAGTTTTTATTAATACTTATTGATATAATATATTATATATATTATTATATATGTAGTACATATATATATATATATGTATATGTATGTATGTATGTATGTATGTATGTATGTATATATATAAAAGAAATTATTAAAAGGAAGAATGAAGAGTCTATTGTATAACCATACTAGAGTATACACATTGTATATATATCTATATATGTATGAATTAGTATATACTTATATTTTTTTTAAATATATATGTCTATACACTCATAGATATATGAATATATATAATGATTTATATACCTCCTAGAGGCAAAACATGAAGTAGAAGAAGAAGATAATCTAATTTTCTAAAGTACCAACATAGAAATATTTTTCAATAGGCTATATGCATCTATGTATATATACAAAAGTATATATAAATAGTTGTATATACATTGCTTTTTATAATGAACTTAACATAACATGAAAATAGATTCTTTTCTATCTTACACTATTAAGAAAGTAAAACCTACATTCTTTTCCTTTTCAAATAAATGCTTGAAATAAACTTTGTCTACATAGGAAGGAGTTTTGTATTCAATGATAATCTAATTTTTTTTTTCATGCATATAGAAAAACAAACCAGAAAGTTAACTTTTACATTTCAAGCTTAAGGAATACACTTTTTTCTCATTTTCTTGCTTAAGAATACATAGAAAGTTTAGGGGAACATTTCACATTTAACTACAATCTTTACAAGCATTTTACATGCTATTAGGCATTTACATGGCCTTTTACACAACTTTCTACACATGGATTTTTAGCCCCTTTTCAACATAAAAACTACAAGTAGGAAAATATCTAAATCTTCTTTTTCTTTACCAAAGCCAACAAGCTTTATCCAAGGAAAATCTACAAAAGAAAACCACTTGACCATGAAGGCTCACCTCCCAACCTATGTCATTGCATGGCCACCCTTGAGCTTGGGGAAACAAATATGGATGTGGGTACATACATGCTTCAAACACACATACACCATAAAAACCAGCAAGTACATAATCACATAAAATTTCCATCCCAAGGGTTTTACACAATGGGTCACCTTGGACCCATAAGAGGGGTGAAGATGGAAAATACCCAAGTAGGAGAAGCCATACAAATATGAAACCATGCCTTCAACAAGGCCCAAAAACATAAACCAAGTTCCTTTACAAGGCCTAACCAAAAATACCATTCCTTCCATTTCCATACACAAGTAACAACTCTTATGGCCCCCAAATATGTAGATAACAAAAATGGCAACATGGAGTCCATACATTCATGCCTCATTCCTTTCCTTGATGCAGGAGCATCCTGGGTGTAAGAGCAATCTTTCATCACCCAAAAATATTTTTGGTTTCTTTTCAATAGGGGCTATCTTGTGCAGAGCTTCTATTTATGGAAACTTACTATTTTTAGTAAGTTGGTCATATGATCTCAGAATGTTCTGATTTCATAGTTGGAGGTTCATCTTAGTCATATCAGCCTACCAGTTGAGTTTCACTACCACATCATCTGTATTGGTGAAGTTATTGAGGTTTTTGGGTATGAAATCTTTCAGGTCAATTTTGAAGGCCTTAGAGGCTCTGGATCATGATCGACCCCCAACTGACTGGAGCTTGCGCAAGTTATGCACTATAGATCTCATCCTGGCATTTCTAAAAAGTGGTTATAATAGAAAAACGGAGCTACGGTTAGAGAGTTATGGCCTCTAGAAGTTGGGCTACCTAAAAGCATATTTTGTATTTCTTTTGAGCTGACCATATTGTAAAAATTGAGAAAATAAAATAATACTATGTATAGTCAGCCTTAAGGGCTAAATTTCTAGAACCTTTTTGGGCGGTGGAAATTGCCTATATAAATAAGGCCCATAGTGTTGTCTATGGTAGTTCTAGGAGATCTAGATAATGATTTGAGGCTTTTTCCTACACAATATTGTAAGGGGAATGCCCATGTGGCTTTGCATATTATAATTCTAAAAATTTGTAATTCCACACTTGTGGAGATAATAAGAAGCCCATTTTTTGTTCTTGCAAATTGTTGTTGTTTCTTTGTTTCTATTATGTGTTTGTAGTATTAAGGGGAGCACCCTTCATCAAGTGGTATTAGAGTAAGAGTTCCTGAGTGTGTAAATAGATCATTGATTGTGAGGCAGTTTGCACCAGGACCATGGTTAGGGTTTCAGCGAGCAACGTGAAAATTCCTCCACAAAGGGAACATGGCGGAAGAGCTGGTGTTGTGACACTTGAGGTTAGAGCGCTCCAGATACAAGTGTGAGCATTGAAGGAAGAGATTCACAGAGGAATGAATTTTAATGTCAGAGACCAAAGTGAGGATGAAGCCGAAGAAGAAGGAAATTTTAATCAGGAAGGAGAAGTCAAAGTTTTGAATCAAGAAGAAGAAAGACTTTTCCAGGCCATTTCCAAGATTGGGAAAAGACCTAAGATTGAGGTTCCTACATTTTCCAGAAATCTTAACCCAAAAGAATTGATCGATTGGATCAATGAATGTGAAGAATATTTTGAGTATGAAGATATTGAGGATCTTGATAGGGTCAAATTTTTGAAGGCCAGACTGAAAGGTCATGCGAAGATCTGGTGGCAAGAGATTTAGTTGGAGTGAAATCAAAGAGGAAAGGATAAAATCACAAGATGGGATCGGATGGTGGATAAATTGAAGCAATAGTTCATTCTTGTTGATTATGAGCTTGACCTACTGAAGAAGATGCAAAGTTTGAAGCAAGTAGGAAGATCTGTTCAGGAGTATATAGAGGAGTTCTATCGAATCCTCATCAGAATAGGCAACACAGAAGCTGATAAGGAGAAAGTTTCCTGTTACCTTAATGGGTTGAGGCCGAGCATTCAGGAGGAGCTGAATTTGGTTCGAATGAATAGTATTGAAGAGGCATACCATTTTACCCTAAAAGTAGAGGAAAAGCTTAACAAGAATTTTGAGAGCAGACAAAACAGAAGAGGTCATGGTGGAAGATCTAGTAGACGGTCATATGGTGGCCGAAATGAAGATCCAAAAAAGAAGGATGAGGCTAGTATTGTAATACCCCAAAAATGGGCTATAGGTTCATTAACCTCTTACATCGACACATCGAATGAAATTGACATCAAAGTCCTAACCTAAGGCACATCTGAACATCATCAAATCTTAATTAATTATCATAAATTCTGCATCAGGGAATATTCCTAGTAATATTCCTAATTATCCTAATTATCTTTGATTTAATGATTATTTGGCGATAAATCCTATTTATCTTAAAGTTTGATTAATTGAATATTCTCAATATTTAATTAATTAGATTTAATTCTGCCACTTAATTGTTTAATTGAAGTTAATTCTATTTATTCGTAAATTGTATTATTTAAATTTTGACAATAAATCTAAAATCTTATGAAAAATTGATTAAATTCTTATTTAATTAATTAAAGCAAGTTGTCAATTTTTAATAATATTTTTTTTGAATAAAAGTTTGAAAAATAATTGATTAACCCATAAATCAATTATTTTATTTTTCAAAATCAGTTAAGTTGGAAATAAATCACTTTATTATTAATTAATTCATAAATAAAACATGCACAATCAGAAAAGCAGACAACTATCAATTATCAATTAAATCTAAACTCTATTTTGAGTTGAACTCTGCTTTTGCATGTTTTTGTGAGTTAATTATCCTTTATTTAAAAATAACTCAAAAATCAATCTAAGTTATTTGAGTGATTTATGGCTTTCTTTCATGCACCTCCAAAGCCCTAGATTTCTATAAATTAAGGCTCCAGCTCTTCATTATCGATCCATCAATCCACGAATTGCACACTCATGCTGTCAAATTGAAGGTTGAAGAATCGATCTTGAGAATTTGAGTTGTTGTGAGATTTTTATTTATTATTGCATAGTTTTCATATCATTTCTTAGCTTAGTTTGCATATCAGTTTTCAATATCATTGTTAGCATAGATTCATATCAAGCTTTCATTATCATCATATTATTGCATAGAAAAACCAAAAAAATAGATTAATTTGCATTCATTCCATATCTAGATTTTGCATTCAAATCCTTCGTTTAGGTGTCGTCAAGGTCATTGATCTCGGTATAATCTAAGAATACATACTTGCATCTACTAGAAGGCAGTAAATCACCTAGTTAGATTAGTTTTTCATTTATTGCACGATTTCAATTTAAGCTAACCTCTAATATTTTACTGAAGTGTTGTGTCTACAGATTAGTACAAAATTCACACGCACATTTATGGTGCCCACCGTGGGGCCTTGAAACGGGTTTCCCTTCAAATTTTATCAATTTCTATCATTTCTTGTCTTTTTCTATTCCAAGCTACGATTTTTATTCTTTTTCCGTACAATTTTCGTACGAGTTTTGTCAAAAACTCATACCAGGAAATACCCACTATCGTACGATAGTTGATTTGATTGAGGGTTGCACAGACAGAAATCCATTCTCATTTGGAAGCCAGATTGTCGTTTGATCAGGTACCCAGTGTGGTACGAGTTTTTGGACTGTCATCTTGAAGGTAACCCACTGTTGTACGAGTTTTTGTGCCAGGGTTTCAATTCTCATTTCACTTTTTCAAGTAGTTTGTCAGATTTGGTTTTCAAATTTTGACTAACAGCTAACCCTAACAATTGAAATTCTCTATTTTTGATTGATTTTCACTAGTTTTTTATTGGAAAAAGTGCAAGAATTGCTAAAAATAGGTAAGAATCTACTAAGCGCATTGTGAGGAATTCAGGTAACCTTCTCAGCTAATAACATTTCAATTTGGATTAAAATGAATATCTTGTGTGTCTAGCTTGAGTGCCTTTCTTTTCCATATCACACATTTCATTTGGGCTCTAAAAATGAACATAGATTTGCTTTCAGCATCTTTGTTACACATAGTAAATAGGCCCTATGAACACTATTTGTGGCTCTTGAGAGCGTGAGTTTCCAGAGAAACTCTTCTCAACAAAGGAACCCTTGTAGGTAGGGAGGATACTGAGGGAGTCTCAAGTTCCACTAGATCCGTGTGTCTTCAACTTTTGATTGAGGCATTCTCTCTCTGGAGAGGTTGATAGATCATAAGGGGTTGACGTCATAGATCTTTGTGAGATAATCTTGGTCTTACCATGTCAGATTAATCTATCTACTTTGTTTGGGTTAAAAGTGAAAAGGCTAGGAGATTATGCTCTACTTCCTTTTTGGATAGTACCAGAAACCCGAATCCTTGAATCTAGAACCAATCTCCATGTGGTATATCTTGTGAGTCACCTTTAGAGAGGGTTAACTGTAGTGGACATTCCCTTAATTGGGTCAACCACGTTGACGGAACCTCAAGCAGTAATAGCCATTTTTGTCATGGTACTGACAACCACTATATAAATGTCCTGTTGGAAGAAATGTCCACATGTGTAGTCTCTTGTTGGGCTGTCAGATCTCCCTAGTAGATCCTAAAGATTAAGTTCTCAAATTGTGTCAAAACCCTGGTGCGCCTAGATTGGAGTTCACCCTCTTAGATCATAAAAGTTGCAGAGTCAAACCATTACTAAAAACCCTAGTGAGGCCAAATTTTCATTTTCTAGGAATATGTGCATTAATGCAAAAAATTTTGGAACATACACAATTAGCACTTCTAAGGATTAGCACAAATAAGTCACTTGATTGTTCATGCGCAAGGTTTCTTTTTCCCTTGTTCATTATTTTCAGACATGCTTGAAATCACTTGCTTGCTATTTTGCATGCTTGCTTATCTATCTGGTTACTAAAAATGAACAAATCTGTTACAATCCTCAAATCTAGACATTGAGATTTGCAAACAATCTGAAACTGAAAACCCAAAATTTGCAAAAATTGAAGTAAAACACCTTTTTGGAGTAAACAGTCATTTTGTAAAGTCAAAAAGTCATACAACTTTTGGCTATTGTCATTTCAGAACCCCTAGATTGTCGTATGGTATTAGGTATATTGTTGTACGAGTTTTGTTGCCAGTAAATTCCAAAAGTCAAAATTCCTACTATCAACTGTCATGCGAGTTTTGTAATAGTTGTACGAGTTTTTCAATTATCATTTCATGCTATACCCACTGTCATACGAGCCTGCAAAGAGTCATTTGAGAAATTAAAAAAAGTTGTTAGAACTATCCGAGACCCGGTTGTTCCAGACTATTTCCAGAATCTGTCAAACAAATCACTATTTCAGGAATAGAACAAAAAATATTGAGAATCCAATCATTTTCCTAAAGTGGCCTTTTGAATTTGATTTAGCTTTCTATTTAATCAATTTGAGTCTTTATCATCTTGTGTCAAAACCTTGTCATAACTATCAATCTTTAATCAGTCATAAAAAATGACTAAGTGTTGTGAACTCGTGTCCGCTATCTTTTGGGAATCTACCCATACATCCAAAGCACAATATCCCTCATCTACATCTAATTTATGCTTCAATCAATCAAACCTTGACAAGGTTGTGTCATCTTATCCTCTTGATTTAATTCATTCTTCAGTCATCTTCATCATATTCTTTTGATTCACCCAAGGTTAATGGTGGAAACTAGAGCTTCCTCTCACAAGAAATTAGGGGAAATATCTCATATTTTACCTTTGACTCACATAGGTCCAACTTTTGAGCAACTCTTCAATTTTGGTCTTTACAAAGATGACTGTGCTGGCAACCTTCGATTAAAAACTAGTTACATTCCTCCTTCATCAACTCATAGAGGTACCCAACAAACTCCACATCAATCTATCCCAGGTAGAACTCCTACCATGTCTCAAGTAGGGACAAACTTGGGCTCTCAAAGAGCTCACTCTCAACATGGTGCAGATCAGGAACCCACACCTGAAGAAATTTCTCAATATCAAAATGATGATAACTTCAAACGAATGATGAAGCATTTCTTGAAAGAAGATAGAGAGGCATACTTTTTGCAATTAGCTCATCAATGGGCTAAACTTCCTCCCAACTTTAATGTTGAAGATATCATTACACATGAGGATGAAACTCCACTTACGGCTATGATGAAACAGATGCATGTCATGCAAGTCAAGCTTAATAACCTTGAGAAAGAAAAGGAACCCAAGGAGTTCTCCATGGAGGCCCTATGTCCTTTTCCATTTGACAAAGACTTGTACATGCCACCATTCCCAAAAAGAGTGGAGATGCCTAAGTATGATAAGTATGATGGATAGTCAAATCCCCAAGATCATGTTAGAGAATTATGTACTCAATCTATGGAGTTCATGCACGAACCAACCTATCTAATGTATCTCTTCCCTCGATCTCTAGGGGGAGCAACCATTCATTGGTTCTCTTAATTGCCTTCTACTATCAAAACTTTTGAGGAGTTGATCAAATTGTTTTATCAGAAATACTCCTACAATATTCAACATCCAGTCACCATGATCGATATCTACAATCTCAAACAATATCTAGGGGAACCATTCCTAACATTTCTCAAGAGATGGAGGAAGAAATTCTCTCTATATGCTAGACCTATTTCAGAAACTAAGAAACTAGAAATCTTCATCAATAATCTTGTCCCAGAGATCAATTATCCTTTACAAATGCAAGATCATACATCTTTTGATAAAATGGTTGACAATGCAATCAAGATTGAAAAGGTACTTGTGAAAAAAGGAGAAATCACACTTCAAAAAGACAAGTACGAATCAGCATCCAGTTCTAAAGACAAGAATAAAAACTAGAACAAGAATAAGGGCATTGTCATAGATGGTGTTGTTGATACTATCCATGCTCCATCAAAGGCACCAGCTTTCAATCTAACTATTGGTACCCAAGCCATAAAAGCTTCAGAAAAAAAGGTGCTTGAATCATCTCAAAAGAAGCCAGAGTATAAAAAGTGGTCCACTGATAATAAATGAATGTTCACTCCTCTTGGAGAATCTTTAGAATTAGCTATGAGAACTCTGCTAGCCAATAACATCATCTCTTTGCCTGAGATCCGACCACCTAATTTTGAGCCTAAACCAAAATGGTGGAGAGAGAACAAATTTTGTGATTTCCATTGGGGTAAAGGTCACAAAACTAATAACTGCTTATGCTTGAAACATACTATTCAAGATCTGATTGATAAGGGAGATATCACCATTGAAAATCATAAGAGCAATAATGATCATACAAAATTCACAGAACCATTTCCAAAACATGGTCAAGAAGTCTCATCTTCTCAACCTAATATGGGGGCAAAGGTCAATTATGCTTACCCTGGAAATAATTTTGTTATCAATATGGTTGAACCTTGTCTCTTTGAACATCGCAATGTCATCACAATTGTATGCAGAGATAGAGATCATTCTTTAGCTAACACAGTTACTCAATCACAAGCTCAGGCACATCTGAACAGACAAATCCCAGATTCATCACATGTCCCTAAGATGCCCTTCAATCTTTCTTCCACTTCCAAACATAAGGCTATTTCTAAATCTTCCAATCCTAAAGATACGACGCCAACATCTTATAGCATTTTTCAACAACTCTAACACAAAAATGCAAAAATCTCCATGTTTGAGTTGCTTTGAATATCTCCAGCTCATAGAGCCATTCTAGACAAAGCTTTGCTCAGATCTAATGTTCCTGATGATGTTGATTTAGATAGGTTCCAGACTATGGTTGGACATCTTACGTCTCCACAGTATATATCCTTTTCAGAGGAAGATGACAATTCCTTGAGTCACCCACATAACCAGCCCTTGCATATAGAAGTCTTGATCCAGAACCATAGAGTCAAACATGTGTTGATAGATGGAGGCCCTGGCCTAAACATTTGTTCTTACAGCTTGATCACACAATTGGGATTTTTAGAATTGGCTAGTGATCCTAGAAAGAAAATAACTATCAAACCCTATGATGAACAAGAAAGATCTTCTAAAGGCACCATTGTCTTACCTATCAGAGTAGGTCCAGTTATCAGAGATACTATATGTCAAGTTCTTGATCTACCTTTGGCTTACAACATTCTTCTAGAGAGACCATGGATACATGAGATGAAAGCTATTCCTTCTACATTTCACCAATGCTTGAAATTTCCTTATGAAGCAGTAGAGGTCACTATTCCAACAGACATATCCACCACTTACAATACATTGAAGGAAAGTGCAGATAAGCTTGTGCCTAATAACAAAGAATCTTTCATTGAACCAACTAAAGAAGCATCCACATCTAAAATGGAAGATCTTGCAAAAGAGGTTAATATCAAAGAAAATAGTATGGGAGAATATACTATGGAGCCATTCTTACCTTTGACATCTCTCCCTATCTCACCTAAGTCTTATGGACAATCTTTGAAACAATCCAAATCAGAATCTAAAGAACCTCTTGAGGCATATAAAAAGAATTTTGTAGTAGAACAAGTCTCCAAGCAAGAATTTGAAGAAGATGAAGTCGTGCTTACATGGCTTTACAAAGATGAACCTGAATCTCAAGTTGTCCAAATTAGTGATTCTAAAATATCCAAAGATCCTTCTAAGTCATATGGCCCAGGAGATAAATTAATAGCTAAGATGGGATATTTAGGTAAAGGACCTCTAGGAGTCAGAGGAAAAGGTCTTGAGGCACCTCTCCCACATATTGGTAGAGCGAATAAAGACAAAGTTGGCTTAGGATTTAAAAAGAAACCATTTCACCTCAAAGGTAATTGTTCTCATGTCATAGAGCAGATCACACCAGATGAACCTCTTCTTAAGAAGGAGGAAGTTGAACCATCAGATAGTGATTTAGATAGCTTAGAACTCATTCCCTATGAAAAATTGCCTAAGGAGATCAAATACCTTCTTGATGATAAAGATGATCCAATCAAAATAATTAATGTAGTAGAAACCCAAGAACCTACTATCAATCAAGAGATAGTTGCAACACAAGAACTAGCTAATCTTGAAAACAATCAAGAAGAGGAAGGTGGTAGTCATTTTGAGATAGATTCTCATAAGTATGAATTCAAATCAAAATCTGAGGGTAACCCTTCTTGGGGTATTCATCCTAACTTTACTCATGTTCTTAGATTTCCTAGAGGCGTAGATGAAGAATCTAATGACTATGAATGGGGAGCCATTTCAGAAGAAGATGAGCTTATTATAGAGAAACATGTTGATGTTATTCACCAATATGCACCTGAACCCAATGTAAGTCTAGAGTGAAATGATGAACTTATCGAGTCTGATCCACCTATGGCTGAATTGGACTCCCACAATGACATTGAGCCTATTCATGAATTGAATGTCTTAAGTTTTAATATCACCTTTGAACTCGAGCATCAAGTTAGGACCAATGATGATAGATCCATATCCGTAAACACTATCTCCCAATCTTTCCCCACTTTGACTATCCAATATCCAAAACTTATTGATCAAACCTCCAAAAATCTGAGCTAGGGTATTTATACCTTCCCAAATGAATATGCCCTTGCTTGCTACCTTAATGCAGTTGAGCCTATGAGTACTTCCATCAGTGAATTGAGCGTTAGCATGATGGAGTCAGACATCAAATATCTTAGTCAAAAAAATAAAAATAAAAAGAAAAAGAAAAGGAGTTCTGAGTGTGAAAACCATTTTGTGGCAGTCTCAGAACCTACAAAAGTAAAAATAAAAGATGTATTCGAAGGTGAAAACCTCTTTGAGGCACCTAAGGATGAGATATTTGATGTCTTTCCAAGTCATTTATAGGATAGATCTCTAGTTCTAATTGAGCCCACTCAATCTATCAATTTGGGAACAACAAAGGAACCAAAATTGATCCATGTAGCACAATCTTTATTAGAAGAAGAGAAGCAAAAATTTACAACATTCCTAACAGAGAAGAAGATCAACTTTGCATGGAAATATTTAGATATGCTAGGATTGGATCCTAATCTTATAATGCATCATTTATCTATAGCTCCAAATGTCAAACATGTTAAACAAAAGTTAAGAAAGATGCATCCTCATGTTTCACTCTCGGTGAAAGCTGAATTAGAGAAGCTCCTGAAAGCTGGATTCATTTGTGTTATTGACTATGCAGAGTGGATCTCTAATATTGTACCTATTTCAAAACTAGATAAATTAATCAAAGTCTGCATAGACTTTAGAGATGTAAATAGAGCATTCCCTAAGGATGATTTTCCATTACCTAACATTGATATGATAGTGGACATGACTACAGGCTTTGAGATGTATTCTTTAATGGATGGTTTTTCCAGATATAACCAAATAAAAATTGCTCCAGAGGATCAAGAGAAAATTGCTTTCACATGTGCATGGGGCATCTTCTATTGGAATGTCATGCCATTTGGGCTTAAAAATGATGGTGCTACATATCAAAGAGCCATGACACGACATGATGCATAGGACTATGGAGGATTATGTTGATGATACTTTAGCAAAATCTATGCTTAGGGCTGCACATCTAAATGACTTGAGCAAGATACTAAACAGAATGGAGAAATTTTTTCTTAGACTAAATCCTAAGAAGTGTGCTTTTGGTGTCACTTCTAGAAAGCTCTTAGGATACATAGTTTCAAAGAAGGGCATTGAATTTGATCTAAATAAAGTAAAGGCTATAATGTAAATGCAACCTCCAAAGAATATTAGTCAAATGAGGACATTGCAAGGAAGAGTTCAATCTATCAGAAGATTCATATCAAAGCTAGTAGACATATCACAACCTTTTACAAAAACATTACATAAAGGTTTGACTTTTGCATGGAATGAATAATGTGAGAACAAATTTAATCATATCAAGAAGTATCTATCAAATCCTCCTATTTTGATGCCTCCTATTCATGGGAAGCCATTGATCTTATATGTCTCCGCTACAAATACATCACTGGGGGCATTGCTTGCACAACATGATGAGAACAAAAAGGAAAGAGCTATATACTATATCAGTAGAACATTGGTTGCATATGAGAAGAACTATTCAATGATTGAGAAAGCTTTTCTAGCTGTGATCTTTGCATCACACAAATTGAGACACTACATGTTAGCTCATACCACACATTTGGTAGCTAAGATTGATCCACTCAAGTACCTTCTAAGCAAAGCTTCCCTTGACATTGAATATGTTGAGAGAAAAGCTATCAAAAGACAAGTTATTGCTGATCAATTAGCAGATGCACCTCTGATTGATAATACACCAATGCAAATGGAATTTCTAGATTCCTCTATCATGACTCTTTCTTCTAGAGAATGGCAATTATTCTTTGATGGCTCCTATACATAGAATGGGTCAAGCGTGGGCATATTGTTCATAACTCCTCAAGGATACTCAATCCCAAAAGCATTTAGATTAAATTTCCCTTGCACAAACAATATTGCTGAATATGAAGCCCTTTTGAATGGTATGAAAATAGCAATTGAGTGGCGAGTAACAGAATTACACATTCATGGAGACTCTCAACTTGTTATCCATCAAGTCAATGATGTGTACCAAATTAAAGATGAAAATCTCATTCCTTACAAGAGAATGGTAGATGATCTAAAGAAGTATTTCCTATCTATCACATTTGAGAAAATTCCTAGAATGGAGAATAAGGTTGCCGATGCAATGGCAACACTATCTACTTTATTACAGTAGCCTAAACATGAGCTACGCTACAAGTTCTTGGTGGAAGTACTATCTTATCCTACATATGATTCCCCTGAAACCTGCATGATTTGCATTGTTGTTGGTCATGATTCATCCAGATACAAAAACCTCTTTTCCTATCTCCAAGACCAAATCATTCCTGATACCTTCAACTGCCATGAAAAGAGATAGCTTATTTGTAATGCCTCCCAATATGTTATCATTGGTCATGATCTATACAAACAAGGTCTAGATGGCATGCTACTTAGATGTTTAGAATGGGAAGAGTCTCAACGTGCATTAGAGGAAGTCCATGATGGTATTTGTGGGTCACACTCGAACGGTTTAACACTAGCTCGAAAACTTATTAGGGCTAGGTACTATTGGCCTGAAATGGAGAAAGAGTCTATCAAGTTTGCTAAGAACTGTCAAAAATGCCAAGTGCATTGCAACTTAATTCATGCTCCAAGGAGAGATCTAATTCCCTTTACTACACAATGGCCTTTTCACCAATGGGCATTTGATCTTATAGGAGCTATACATCCTCATTCTTCTAATGGACATACCCATATAATCACAGCTATAGATTATTTTACAAAATGGGTAGAAGCAGTCCCTTTGACACAAGCAACCAGCAAGCAAATATCTATGTTCATATTGAACTATATCATATGCAGATATGGGATACCTCATTCCATAATCACAAATAATGGTGGACAATTCAGGAACAAAGACCTAGATGATCTATGTGCCAAATTCAAGATCACACAACATTGGTCATCTATCTACTATCCTCAAGTGAATGGACAAACCGAGGCTTCTAATAAGAATCTCTTGAAAATATTGCATCATATAGTTAATAAAATAGGAAGAGACTGGCATCTCATGATCAATCCAGCTCTCCGAGCCTACAAAACAAGTATCAGAACACCTACTGGGGCTACACCTTTCACTTTAGTTTATGGGTCTGAAGTGGTACTACCTATTGAGGTTGAAATCCCATCACTAAGAATTAGAATGCATGGTCTAGTAACTGATGATGACTATAGAGTGTCTAGGTTGCAAGAACTTGAACTACTAGATGAGTGCAAACAAGCAGTGTATGATCATCTTAGAGTATATTAGAAAAGAATATCTAGAGGTTACAACAAGAAAGTCAGACATAGAGAATTTCAGGTTGGTGATCTAGTCTTGAGAGAGAATCCTAAAAATCAATCACATCGAGAACATAAGGGGAAGTTTGAACCCAACTGGCTGGGTCCCTTTGTAATCACTACAACTTTTGGCTCTGGTGCCTATCAACTCTCAACAACTGAAGGAGAACAACTCCGAGAACCAATCAATGTTCTCCATCTAAAGAAATTCTATGCCTAAGGCATTCAGTCCATGGTAAAATATCCTGAAAAAATCATAAAAAATGGAAAAAGTCCTGAAAAAATGAACATCTTGGTGAAAACTTAGCAATAGGCGCCTTGATGATTCACAAAAAAAAAGAAAAAAATATCAAAAGTACAAAAAATAAAAATAAAATAAAAAGTGCCTTGGTGAAAACCTGGAAACAGGCACCCTAGTAGTAAAAATAGAATCTCTGCCAAGATGGTGAAAACCTGGCAAACAGGCACCACTTGTTTCAAAATGCTCCATCTATCAGCACAATCTTGGTCTTTCCCAGCTTTCAGTCTTGCTTTAGTTTGTACATATCTCCCAGTTTGATCAATGTCATATCCTATGGCCTCCAATGTATCTTAGGCGTATCATATATAGTCAGAGTCCTTTGAAGTTTCATTTGAGTTAGTCAGTCAGTCTCATCTCCTGAAAGAATTTTGCCTCTAATACAATACAATCAAACATCAAACACAACTGAAAATAATCTATGCTTTTTACATGCTTTTATCTCCTTGTATGCTTACTAATTCGCATTGAGATTTTTGCATATTGTGTCCCTTAGAGCTCTTCGATGATGTCCTTTATAGGATTTAGAGAGTGATGACTGGGGGCATAATGTTTTCTTTGTCTTCTACTTGTATGTGAAAATCTAACAACTTTGGAAATTCTAGATTGAAATGGTGTCCGACTGTAAGAGCCTCTATCTCGAATTGGATGGCCATGCATACCTCAACCATTGATACCCAAAAAATCCAAGGAAGTTTGATCTAACTATTTTCTTTTTGAGTGAGTTCTTTCTCCTACTATGAAATGTGATCTTGCCTAAGGATGTGAATGATAATGGGTCACTACGAGTAATTCATATTGGATTTGGAATGATCTCTTGACTGCTTGATGTGTTTGTACCGCAAGGCATATTCTGGTCATCATGATGTCTATGTTTTGATACTTATACAAATTGCTATATCAAAATGGACATGATATTCAGGTCATCCTAGCATTTATGCCTTGGTGCTTATATCTAATCCAACCTTCTGAAAATAAAATCAATATTCATATGTCCATGGTTTCCTAATCAATGGGTGTTGTATTGATTCCTGCACATAAAAATTGATATTCATATGTCTATGGTTTCATAACTAGTGTACATTGTATTGATTTATCCGGTTACCTAAACATTCAATGATGAGAATGACCAACACATGATCAGTGACTAGGTCCTAGGTCTTAGGTTGCATTTCATTCTGCATGTCTCTGTGCATTTTGCATGTTTGCATGATCTCATAGTGGTTGGCTAAACTTCAATGCTTAAATGATTCTTCAAATCGCATCTTCAAATCTAACAAGAGTTGAATCTCACACAAAGGTTCCTCCAATGAAACAACAAGTAGAATCCTTTTTCAGGATCAAAATCAAAATCTGAGATCATTCATATTATTAACTACTTGCATAATCGACCTTCAATCATCACAAGAAATCCAGAATTCAACTTAACTGATTATCTTACATCAATCTATCAAAATTTCAACTTGGTCAACTATGGTCAAATCATGGTTTAACCTAGTCAAACTTGGGCTCTAGGACCTCTAAACGATGCAGAATGCATTCTTGGACATATATAACCACTTCTCAAATAATTTAACATGCTTCTAAACCATTCAACGCTGACTTTTCTTGTCAGATTTTGATTTTAATCCCAAAGGGGGCATGGTATTGCACATCATTCAAGTTTGTAAATCTAAATCTATAATCAATCTTCTCTTAGTGATCAAGACAACAACCATGTCTAGTTGTTGACTCATCAAAAGTCCTCATCACTTGGGGCATATCAGATTCATCGAGATCCATATCAATCTGGTATCCTAATCTATCTTGTAAATTGTATCAGCTCATCGGTTCATCAATGTTATTTCCTTGGTTCTTCATAACTGAAGGGTTCAAATGTGATACCAATGTGATTCATACAAGGACAATCGAGTCTGAAATTGGTCACTCGCTTCTTCACAATCATAAGGTTCAGAATCAAGTGTTTTGGCACTCACCAGTTCATTTACTGTTATAGTTCACATTATCTTTGGTCATTCAGGACCTATTATCTTCATATCAAATCTTTCAATCAGCTTCTGGCCCATATCAATATCAATTTCAAACATCAGATTCTTTATCAAACACAGACTATTTTTGAACCACTGCGCTTCGCATAGCAATTCAAAGAGGGGCAAAATGTAATACCCCAAAAATGGGCTATAGGTTCATTAACCTCTTACATCGACACGTCGAATGAAATCGACATCAAAGTCCTAACCTAAGGCACATCTGAACATCATCAAATCCTAATTGATTATCATAAATTCTGCATCAGGGAATATTCCTAGTAATATTCTTAATTATCCTAGTTATCTTTGATTTAATGATTATTTGGCGATAAATCCTATTTATCTTAAAGTTTGATTAATTGAATATTCTCAATATTTAATTAATTAGATTTAATTCTACCACTTAATTATTTAATTGAAGTTAATTCTATTTATTCCTAAATTGTATTATTTAAATTTTGACAATAAATCTAAAATCCTATGAATAATTGATTAAATTTTTATTTAATTAATTAAAGCAAGTTGTCAATTTTTAATAATATTTTTTTTGAATAAAAGTTTGAAAAATAATTGATTAACCCATAAATCAATTGTTTTATTTTTCAAAATCAGTTAAGTTGGAAATAAATCACTTTATTATTAATTAATTCATAAATAAAACATGCACAATCAGAAAAGAAGACAACTATCAATTATCAATTATATCTAAACTCTATTTTGAGTTGAACTCTGCTTTTGCATGTTTTTGTGAGTGAATTATCCTTTATTTAAAAATAACTCAAAAATCAACCTAAGTTATTTGAGTGATTTATGGTTTTCTTTCATGCACCTCCAAAGCCCAAGATTTCTATAAATTAAGGCTTCATCTCTTCATTATTGATCCATCAATCCACGAATTGCACACTCACACTGTCGAATTGAAGGATGAAGAATCAATCTTGAGAATTCGAGTTGTGAGATTTTCATTTATTATTGCATATTTTTCATATAATTTCTTAGCTTAGTTTGTATATCAATTTTTAATATCATTGTTAGCATAGATTCATATCAAGCTTTCATTATCATCATATTATTGCATAAAAAAACCAAGGAAGAACAGATAGGAGAAATGAATGCCAGGCTAGAGTTGCACATGTAGATGAAGATGCCAGATCATCACATTCTGAAGATGCTGAAAAAGGAGAAATGTTGATTAACAGAAGAGTCATGTTGAGTGGTGAGAATGGACCTGAGCAAAGGAGGAGCTTGTTCCGCACTAGATGCAAGTGTGAGGGTAAATGTTGCGATGTGATTATTGATAGTGGAAGCACTGACAATTTGGTGTCAGAAAAGATGGTGACAAAGTTGAAGCTCAAGAGATAGAAACACCCACATCCATATTAGATTGCCTAGGTGCAAGATGACCACAAGGTCATAGTCAATGAACAATGCCTAGTGAAGTGCAAGATTGGTGGATACCATGATGAGGTACTATGTGATATCATATGTATGGATGCATGTCATATGTTGTTGGGTAGACCATGGAAATTTGGTAGGTGTGTTTTACATGATGGTTGTGCAAATACCTATTCCCTCACAAAGGATGGAGTGTGACATAAGCTAAAGCCATTGAATGACACAGAAGAAAAGGTATGTGGTAGTGCGAGAATAGCTTTTGTTGATGGAAGAAAATTCCTAGATGGTATGAGGCATGAGCATGCATGTTTTTATTTAATTCCAAAAGTCGGTAAAGAGGAAGTAGAAGATGTACTTGTAGAAGTTGTAAATTTGTTGAATGAGTTTCAGGATATTGTATCTGATAATGTTCCTGATGGATTAAAACTAGTAAGGAAGATCAATCATTAGATAGACTTGATTCTAGGAGCCAGTTTGCCAAATAAGGCAGAACATAGAATGACACCAACAGAAAGTGAAGAGTTAAATAGACAAGTACATGAGTTGTTACATAAGGGGTTGATTCAGGAGAGCCTAAGTCCATGTGCTGTACTAGCAATACTAGTGCCAAAGAAGAATGGAGAATGGAGGATGTGTACAAATTCCAGAGCTATAAACAAGATCACAATCAAGTATAGGTTTCCATTGCCACAGATGGATGATATTATGAACTGTTTGAGTGGAGCTATATATTTCTCAAAGATAGATCTGAAGAGTGGATATCATCAAATTTAGATCAGAGAAGAAGATGAATGGAAGACTACCTTCAAGACAAAGGAAGGACTGTATGAGTGGTTAGTCATGCCTTTTGTGCTAACCAATGCACCGAGCACTTTCATGCAGCTCATGAATGAGGTTCTGAAAGAATTTCTGGGTAAGTTTGTCATTGTTTACCTGGATGATATTTTGATCTTTATTAAGATATTAGATGAGCATATGATGCATATTCGTATAGTGTTTGAGAAGTTGAGAGAAGAGAAATTGTTGATTAATTTAAAGAAGTGCAGTTTTGTGAAGAAAGAGTTAGTGTATTTGGGATTTGTAGTTTTAGCAGAAGGTTTAAAAATGGACCCAAAGAAAGTATAGGCTATCCTTGAATGGCATACTCCAAGGAGTGCTACTGAGGTAAGATCTTTTCATGGATTGGCTAGTTTTTAAAGAAAGTGTATCAGAAATTTTAGCAGTATTTGTGGCCCCTTGACTGAAACAATGAGAGGGGATAGAAAAGAGTTCAGGCGGACTAATGGAGCAGATAAAAGTTTTAAACTATTGAAATGGAAAGTTATAGAATAGCTTGTTTTAGCACTTCTAGATTTTGATAACGTGTTTCAAGTAGACTGTGATGATAGTGGTACAACAATAAGAGTTGTTATGAGCCAAGAAGGTAAACCTGTTGCCTATTTCAGTGAGAAGTTAAATAATGCCAAGAGAAAATATTTTGTTTATAATCAAGAATTTTATGCTATAGTTCAAGCATTAAATAAGTGGAGACACTATCTACTTCCTAAGGATTTTTTTTTGTATGTTGATCATCAAGCTTTGCAATATTTGAATAGTCAAGGAAAGTTGAATCAAAGACATTTGAAATGGGTTGAGTTTTTGTAGAGTTATAGATTTTTTTTGAAACACAAGAGTGGAAAGTCTAATAGGGTTGCAGATGCGCTTAGTAGAAGGCAACTATTGCTGACAAAAATGCAGATTAAGGTGGTTGGGTTCAAGGAACTCAAGAATTTGTATCCAGAGGATCCTGATTTTGGTGAAGCTTGGAAAGCTTGTAAAGAACCTGTTACTCTAGACAGAACGAAGTGGCTGGATTTTATCATTCACGATGATATGCTATTCAAAGGGAGTCAGTTGTGCATTCCATGAAGTTCTATGACTGAGAATCTCATGAAGGAGAAGCATAGTGGAGGATTGGTAGGGCATTTTGGTCATGATAAAACCCTTGCTTTGGTTAGTGAGAACTATTATTGGCCATAGTTGCAGCAAGATGTCAAGAAGTTTGTACAAAGTTGCAGAGTATGTTAGATGGTGAAAGGAGTGAAGTAGAATATAGGGTTGTATCAGCCATTACATGTACTAGAGAAACCTTGGGAGGATATTAGTATGGATTTTGTTCTTGGTTTACCAGGGACTCAGTGGGGACATGATTCAATTTTTGTGGTGGTTGACAGATTTTCAAAGATGGCACATTTCATTCCCTGCAAGAAAACTAATGATGTTGTTCATGTAGTAGAATTATTTTTTAGAGAAGTAGTGAGACTACATGGTTTTCCAAAGATCATAGTTTTAGATCGAGACACTAAGTTTGTTGAATATTTCTGGCGTACATTGTGGAAGAGGTTGAAGATAGATTTGAAGTTTAATTCATCACATCATCCACAGACTGATGGATAGATAGAGGTGGTGAATAGGAGTTTGGGGAATTTGTTGAGGTTTTTGGTTGGAGATAAGCTAATGAGATGGGATTTTATTTTACCACAGGTATAATTTTCATACAATAATTCTATCAATAGGAGCACTGGTAAATCACCATTCTAGATTGTATATGAAAGTAGTCCCAAAAATGCATCTAATTTGAGGAAGATAGATAAAGGAGAGATAAGTAGTACTAAAGATGAGGATTTTGCAGAACACTTGAAGAACATCCATGAGGAGGTGAGGGAGCACATTACCAAGATGAATGCACAGTATAAGGATAAGGTAGATGAGAAAAGGAGGCATAAGGAATGTTAGGTTGGGGATGAAGTCAAGGTTCATTTGTGGAAGGAGCGATTTCCAGTTGGTACATATAACAAGCTAAAAATGAAGAAGTTTGGGCCATGTAAGATAGTGAAGAAGCATGATTCAGGAAATGCATATGAGGTTGAGTTGCCTACTAAGCTGAATATTTCACTAATATTTAACATTTCATATCTGATAGAGTATCACGAGGGAGGTGTTGAAGATGAGATCATAGCAACATAGTGGAGTATTCTAGCAACTAGTTTATCTACCAAGGAGATTGAGGACATACTGGATTGTCGTGTTGGTAGAAGCACAAGGAATAGGGCATATGAAGAATATCTGGTCAAATGGAAATGATAACCTATTGAAGATTCATCATGGTTGACAAAGGAGGAGGTTAATCATCTTAGTTTTCCTGTGCACACCCGAGTCATGATAGGGTCACTTCTCAAATTACCCCGGGTGTCTGATGCAGGAGCATCTTGGGTGTAAGAGCAATCTTGCATTACCCAAAAATATTTCTAGTTTCTTTTCAATAAGGGATAACTTGTGCAGAGCTACTATTTATGGAAACTTACTATTTTTAGTAAGTTGGTCATATGATCTCAGAATGTTCTGATTTCACAATTGGAGGTTCATCTTAGTCATATCAGCCTACCAGTTGAGTTTCACTACCACATCATCTGTATTGTTGAAGTTATTGAGATTTTTGGGTACAAAATCTTTCACATCAATTTTGAAGGCCTTAGAAGCTTCAGATCACAATTGACCCCCGACTGATTGGAGCTTGCGCAAGTCAGGCATTGTAGATCTTGTCCTAATGTTTCTGAAAAGTAGTTGTAATAGAAAAATAGAGCTACGGTTAGAAAGTTATTGCCTCCAGAAGTTGGGCTACCTAAAAGCATATTTTGTATTTCTTTTGAGCTGACCCTATTTTAAAAATTGTGAAAATAAAATAATTCTACGTATAGTCAGCCTTAAGGGCTAAATTTTTGGAACCTTCTCGGGTGGTGGAAATTGCCTATATAAAGAAGGCCCGTAGTGTTGTCTACGGTTGTTCTGGGAGATTTCGGTAATGATTCAAGGCTTTTTCCTACAGAATATTATAAGGGGAATGCCCATGTGGCTTTGCATATTGTAATTCTAAAAATTTGTAATTCCACACTTGTGGAGATAATCAGAAGCCCATTTTCTATTCTTGCAAATTGTTGTTGTTTCTTTGTTTCTATTATGTGTTTGTAGTATTAAGGGGAGCACCCTTCATCATTCCTCCATGAGGAAGGATGCTATACTAAATGTGCATTTCCAACTAAATCCCTTAACCCATCAAGGATCTCTTCCCTCCCAAGGGTGAGTTTAGCCTTGCACACCCCAACAAAATAAGAACACAAAAACAAAATCAACAAATAAACTTAAACAAGAAGCCATGAAAGGAGAGCATAAAGATTTTAAAAAATCATATACATTATCACACAAAAATCTACACATTCTAACAAGTGAAAAAAATGAGTCTTCCATGATAGGGCACCAACCTTCTCCAAGCTATGGCAATGAGGTTTGAGAAGAGCTCCCTTCCTACACACCTTTCATTGTTAAGTTGACCAAAAACCTGCTAAGTCCACTAGAAGTCTCCAAAATTGGAGAGTGGCAAATCAACCTACCAAATTCCTCTTCTCCATCCCACTAAAAGGAAAACCTTAACTAACATCTTACCTAACCTCAAAGGTGACTGGACACACTATCCATAGGTTCTCTCTCCAACAATAGGGAAATTCAAAATTGCAAAAAGAGGAAGACATGACACACTTGCCAATTTTGTCACATTCTAAAAAGGCATTTTTAGAAGAGGCAAAAATAGGACAAAATCATCCTATTGGCCAAAATTTGACCCCCAACCCAAATTACACCTATGGGGTTGTCTCATTTTAACCCTAACTATCCCCTAGGGATACATTTAACCTCTCAAAAGTCGACTAAGAGTTGACCCACAAAAAATTTGAAATAAAATTCCCTCCCAAGGCTCAACAACTAATAAATAATGCACTTGGCCATGCCAACTCACAAACACGTGTCAATCAACACCACATAAAGTTACAACACATCACTACACACATGGCATGCCAAGTAGACATAAATATAAAATAAAAATAAACACAATTTAAATAATACACTCAAACATTACTTTACAACATTATTACATAACAATGAGGTTATTTCTCCCTTTGGAGTTAGCCTTGGCTTTACAATATTTTCTCATGCATCCATCTTTAATTTCCCTTTATTTAATCTATGGTCAATTTCCTGCACACTAGATAAAAATATCAATAGCTCATGAAAGATCAAATGACATATGCATATAACATACATCATAAATAATCACACACAAACACATTATATAATCCAACTGCATCCACACTACATCACAATAAATTCACATAATCTCAATAATACATTTCTTAATTTCTAATCAAGTTAATTCACAATAAATAATTATATCAATTAACCTAATTCATTATCCATGATCATCTCACATAAATATTTCTTTCAGCAACATGAAATTAAGCTATAATATTCTAAATTAAATAATTCATCAAATACCATAACATCAAGACCTAATAATCAAAGCATGGAAATATGTCTTAAATCATCATCCACATAATCATAGGTCATCACATAGTATCAAAATATAAAATCCCTGTCCAAATAGTCCAACATAACAAAATAATGTATCATCAAGATAATCATAAGGTTAAAATAGACTGATATGAAATGATTGTACAGGATGAGACCTCACATCCTCCCCCCCTAGGCATGAAATTCTTCTTGGAGTTCATCAAAAAGATGGGGATATTGTGCTCTCATCTATGTTGCATCCTCTCATGATGTTGTAACCTCATCATAGCAATCCCACTAGATCCTAACCTGGTCCATCTCTCGACCTCAAAGGGACAACATCTTGTGAGAAAAAATACATATGGGCTCCAGTGCTTGCTTCCCATCCAACTCCACCTGTAAAGCATCCCAATGAATAATATGAGACTGTTCATAAATATATTTCCTCAATACAGAGACATGAAACACATCATGGATACGTGACAGGCTAGGTGGAAGAGCTATATGATATGCAACTGGGCCTATCCTCTCTAAGATCTCAAAAGGTCAACAAAGCGAGGTGCGAGCTTAGAGACCTTTCCAAAATGGATTAGGATCTTATGCAGTCACACCCTCAAGAAGAATCTAACATCAACCATGTAGACATAATTAGTCTTCTTCGCATCTGCATACTTCTTCTGCCTATCTTGAGCCTCTCTAAGATGTTGCCTAATCAGGTCTACCTACTTCTCCATCTACCTGAACAACTACATCCCAACACCTACTCTATCGTCAATCCTATCCCAAATCAAAGGTGTCCTGCAAGGTCTACCCTACAAGGCCTGATAAGGTGGCATACCCAAAGATGAATGATGCCCATTATTATAGGCAAACTCAACCAAATATAAGTACTCCTCCCATCTGGTCTGATCATCTATCACATAAATGCGAAGCATATCCTCTAACACCTGGTTGCACTACTAAATTTGAGGCTATATTCCAATGACTATCTATCAAATTTTCAACAACTATTTGTCGACTCTTCGACAAATGTGTCCATCGTCATTTTTGCATTACAAATTGCTACGAAAGTGATAACTGTCGGTATTCTGACATTTGTTTCCGTTGAAAATTTCCACATTAATAGAAACTTCACTATGGGATTTCATATGGTATATCTATCAGAACTTTGACAAACCATGTGGAAGTCACATCGAAAAAATCTGTCGAATGTATAGAAGTCTCGTTACACATATCTGTCAAAAATGGGTTCTCTCTGATGTTATACCTATTGGGAGGATGACGGATATGCAGTGAATGTCTGACATGATAACTCATCGGACGTATAGTGCTACTATCGAAAAAAGTTTCACGTGCATCAAAAAAGTGATAGATATGCACATAAAAGACAACAAGGCTCAAGAGACCATCATAATTGGTCTATTTCTTCGGTCCATATTATTGACAAAATGGTTTACCTTTCATTAGCTCATCAAATGTGGGGATTTAAAATAATTTAATAGAATATTTTCATGATAACATATATTGTTTAAGTTGAAGTTGCATGAATTTATCTACTTCGTGCACTTGTAGACTACGAGGACAATGATAAAGAAGCATCTCCTCCCATGGCCTACATTATTCAAACCACGAGAGGGGATGCTTCTTTATGGCTGTCCTCCTAGTCTATAAGTGCAGGAAGTAGATAAATTTATTCAACGTCAGGGTATGTGCAGGATCATGAGAGGCCAAACTATTCCCTTAAGTGGCAATGAAAAATCAGACAATCAGGATTAGTCAACTTGGTGTGAAAAAATGAACTAGTTATCAACCTAATATCAAAAAGTTGTAAGAATATAATTTGTAGGAAATTGAATGTAGTTTCTAAACTACTAAGCCTTTTCTGAAAAAAAATTAATATGATTGGTAAAAAGTATAGATTGCAATGCAGCACTACAAACATTTCAGCAAAAAAATAAGAAGTACGTGTATGTCTGACCACCCTAATCAAAAGCAAATGATAATATTTTTTTATAATATTCTATATATAAGTAGCTGACTCATGCTCGGATGTGACGCATATTTTTTGGTATTTTTATTTCAAACAGATAATTAATTATGATTTTTTTAACGCTTTCAGAATTTAAAAACTCTCGTGTCTAACCAGCTTAACTTATTGAAAACTTATCATAATTCAATTTTTAAAATTTTTTTCTTATACTAGATGAAGCATAGAATGTGACACATCTTTCGGATTTCTAAAATGTTATACCATTTGAAAGATATAGTCATTTTTCAATTAGTATCTAAATCAGCACTTTAGAGGTAGCTTGATTAGAAAATAACTAATAATTACTTAATGAATTCAAAATTTGATAGCAATTATATCGATAGAAAGCTGATAATCTCCTTAAGATACCCTTTTTGTTTTATCAAATTTGTGTGAAAAAAAAGTCGTCAGCTACATGGTCGAAGTCTAGAACTGAGAGAAATAGAAGAAAAACACATTTTTGTGACACTTGAAGAGTTGACTAGGTAGGTTTGGTGCAAAGACCAATACCGAGCCTAATCGGGTACCCGATATTTTCGGGTACTCGAATCTGGCGGCAGAATTTCAAATTTTTGTTTTGCCTCCACTTTCTCTAATTTCTAATTTCGACATTTGGTTCCACTTTATCAATTATAGATATATAATTGATAGTTATATATTTGATATATATTTGATAGTTATTAGTTATATATTAAATATTATATAATATCAATTATATATTAATTGTTATATATTAGTTATATATTAAATATTATATAATATGAATTATATATTAAATGTTATATTTAATATTATTTAATATATATTAATAGTAAAAACTATATATTATATATAATATTATATATTATATAATATACATTTTACATTTTAAATATTATTTAATATGATTCAGAGCACGAGCATGAGTCCCTACAGTGGCATAGTAGTGCCTTTTACAGGTGCCAAAAACCCTAGCTACGCAGAAATGGAGGCTTTGAAGAATAATTCACTCAAGGCAGATTATAGAAGCAGAGGGCAAGAGAATCACTCTGTTTCCACCACTTGTGGCTATGAAATGGTATCTTTCCCTACTTTTTCAACCAAAATGCTAAATTGTAAAGGTTCTCGAAATAGATTCTAGTCGCGCCAAACAATTGTACCACGCCTATTGATAATCTGGTAGCTGAACAGAGTCATTGGGAGGTCAAACAAGAATAACCAGATGGATCTTTGAACTGGTCAAAGATTATGGAGAGCGGGGAAGGGTTTGGTAAAATGAGCAGTTGTACTAGAAATGATGCACGTGCCGTAGAACTGACTGCATTAATAAATTTAAAGAAGAGATCAGTGGCGACATGACATTATGAGGAAAGCCTTTCCATTTTGATGGTGCCCCCCCCCCTCGTGATATTATGAAGAATGTCTTACTGCTTCAATGTCGGCACCACCTTTGTCTCAGACTTTTTCCATTGCTTCTCATCAGTACTCTAAAATATGGCAGGGATTGTGGGCACATTATTACCCGTAGGGATTGAGATTGAGATATCACACGTTAGGACCCCTAGGGAGTCCCCATGACCCCTTATGACACATTGGAACGCTCAAATGTGTCTTAAGAGGTCTTAGGACCCCTTCAAACACACTTGAACATTCCAATGTGTCAAAAGGGGTCATTGGGACTCCCTAAGGGTTCTATTATGTCTTATCATGCGTTAGGACCCCTAGGGAGTCCCCATCACCCCTTTTGACACATTGGAATGCTCAAGTGTGTCTTAAGGGGTCCTACGTGTGTGTGTGAAAATTGTACTTGATCTGTAGACACAACACTCTGTAAAACATTAGAGGTTAGTGATAATCAAAATCATGCAAAATTAAAATCTAATCTAACCAAGCGATTTACTACCTTCTAATAGGTGCGAGATTGATGTTCTTAGATTGTAATCGAGATCAGTGACCTAGACGACACCTAAATGAAGGATTTGAATGCAAAAGATGGATATGAAATTGAATGCAATTAATCTATATTTTTGATATTTTCTATGCAATAAAAATGATAAAAATTGATATGAATCTATGAATGCTATTGAAAACTGATATGAAATGAATGCTAAATGATCTAACAATGAAGATTCTAACAATAATATGAAAACTATGAAATTATATGCTAAGATATAAAAACTATGCAATTGAAATTGATCTCACAAAGCTTTGAATTCGCAAGTTGATTCTTTCAAGCTCCAATTGTGCAAATTCTCCAAATCTAATATGCTATGATTCCTGTAGAGTAAGTTTGCAATTTGCGAGATGATTGAGAGATGAATGAGAGATGATTTATGAAGAGATGAGCCTTGATTTTATAGAAATCCAAGGCTTTGGAGGTGCATGGATAAAAGCCATAAATCACTCAAATAACTCAGGTTGATTTTTGAGTTATTTTTAAATAAAGGATAATTAACTCACAAAAACATGCAAAAGCTAAGTTTTAACTCAAAATAGAGTTTAGCTTTAATTGATAATTGATAGTTGTCTGCTTTTATGATTGTGCATATTTTATTTATGAATTAATTTAATAATAAAGTGATTTATTTCCAACTTAACTGCTTTTAAAAATAAAACAATTGATTTATGGGTTAATCAATTATTTAATCAAATTTTTATTAAAAATTATATTATTAAATAATGACAACTTGCTTTAATTAATTAAATAAAAATTTAATCAATTATTCATAGGATATTTGGATTTATTGTCAAAATTAAATAATACAATTAATAATAGATAGAATTAAATTTAATTACACAATTAAGTGGCAAGATATTAAATCTAATTAATTAAATATGAAAATATTCAATTAATCAAACTTTAGGATAAATGTGATTTATTTCCAAATAATTATAAAATTAAAGATAATTATGATGATTAGGAATATTACTAGGAATATTCCCCGATGCAGAATTTAAGATAATCAATTATGATTCGATGATGTTTAGATGTGCCTTAGATTAGGACTTTGATGTCAATTTCATTCGAATTGAAGATGTAGGAGATTAATGAACTTATAGCCCATTTTTGGGGTATTACATTTTGCCCCTCTTTGAATTACTGTGCGAAGCGCAGTGGTTCAAAGAAAGTCTGTGTTTGATAGAGATATGAAACTGATATTCGAAATTGATAATTGATATGAGACAGAAGCTGATTGATATTGAATTGATATGGAGATAATAGGTCCTGAATGACCAAAGATAATGTTCACTATAGGAGCAAATGAACCTATGATTGTGAAAAAGTGTCAAAATGTCTGATTCTGAACCTTAGGATTGATAAGAAGTGAGTGACCCGTTCTAGACTCGATTGTCTTAGCAGAACTAGCAAGTATCACATCTGAATCCTTCAGTTGCCGAAGAACCAAGGAAAGAACACTATGATCCGATGGTTGCAAAAACTGATACAGTTTACAAGATTAGGAGAATACCAGATTGATATGGATCGATGAATCTGATATGCCCCAAGTGATGATAGATTTTCCCTGAGCGATGAGGACTTTTGATGAATCAGTAACTAGACATGATTGTTTGTCTTGATTACTGATGAAAGATATTGATAGATTTGATCGATAGAATTTTGATTTACAGACTTTGAATTGATGTGCAATACCATGCCCTCTTCGGGACTAAAATTGAAATCTGACAAGAAAAGTCAGCGTTGATAGTTTAGAAGCATGTTAATTGATGGGAAAAGTGGTTATACACGTTGAAGAATGCATTCTGCATCGTCGGAAGGTCCTGAAGACCAAGTTTGACTAGGTTTGACCATGAGTTGACCATGGTTGACCAAGTTGAATTTTTGATAGTTTGATGTAAGATAATCAATTAAGTTGAATACTGGATTTTTGTGATGATTGAAGGTTGAATATGCAAGTAGTTAATAATATGAATGATCTCAGATTTGAATTTTGATCCTGAAAAAGGATTCTACTTGCTATTGCATTGGAGGAACCTTTGTGTGAGATTCAGCTCTTGTTAGATTTGAAGATGCGAGTGGAGAATTGTTTAAGCATTGAAGTTCGTTTAATCATTGTGAGATCATGCAAACATGCAAAATGCAATGAGACATGCAAAATGAAATGCAACCTACGACCTAGGACCTAGTCACTGATCATGTGTCGATTTGTTATCATCATTGAACTTTTAGGTAATCGGATAAATCCATACAATGCCCACTAGCCATGAAACCATAGACATATGAATATCGATTTGTATGTGCAAGAATCAATACAACACCCATTGGTCAACAACCATGGATATATGAATATTGATTTTATTTTCAGAATGTTGGATTAGATATAAGCACCAAGGCACAAACGCCAGGATGACCTGAATATCATGGCCATTTTGATATAGCAATTTGTATAAGCATCAAAACATAAACGTCGTGATGACCTGAATACACCTTGCATTGCAAACACATCAAATAGTCAAGAGATCATTCTAAATCCAATGTGAATTACCCGTAGTGACCCTTTATCATTCACATCCTTAGGCAAGATTGCATTCCGCAGTAGGAGAAAGAACTTACTCAAAAAGACAATAGTTAGATCAAACTTCCTTGAATTTTTTGGATATCAATGGTCGAGGTATGCATGGCCATCTAATTCAAGATAGAGGCTCTTACAGTCGGACACCATTTCAATCCAGAATTTCTAAAGTTATTAGATTTCACATACGAGCAGAAAATAAAGAAAAGATTATGCCCCCAGTCATCACTCTCTAAATCCTATAAAGGACATCATCGAAGAGCTCGAAGGGACACAATATGCAAAAGTTTCAATGCGAATCAGTAAGCATACAAGGAGATAAAAGCATGTAAAAAGCATAGATTGTTTTCAGTTGAGTTTTGATGTTTGATTGCATTGTTGTAGATGCAAAATCCTTTCCAGAGATGAGACAGACAAACTGACTCAACTTGAAGCTTCAAAGGACTCTGACTAGATAGGATACGTCTAAGATACATTGGAGGCCATAGGATATGACATTGATTGCCCCCAAGTTTGAACATTGATAGGATATAGACGTTTGAGCTGATTGGTGTACAGACCGACTTATTGAAAACTAAAAATGTTGAAACAAACCAGGAGATATGTACAAACTAAAGCAAGACTGAAAGCTGGGAAGACCAAGATTGTGCTGATAGATGGAGCATTTGGAACAAGTGGTGCCTGTTTGCCAGGTTTTCACCATCTTGTTAGAGATTCTATTTTTGCTACCAAGGCGTCTGTTTCCAAGTTTTCACCAAGGCACTTTTTCTTTTTTTCATTTTTTTTGTATTTTTTATTTTTTCAATTTTTTTGTGCTTTTGATATTTTTTAATTTTTTTTGTGAATCATCAAGGCGCCTATTGCTAGGTTTTCACCAAGATGTTCATTTTTTCAAGACATTTACCAAGCACTGAATGCCTTAGGCATAGAATTTCTTCAGATGGAGAACGTTGATTGGTTCTCGGAGCTGTTCTCCTTCAGTCATTGAGAGTTGATAGGCACCAGAGCCAAAAGTAGCAGTGATAACAAAGGGACCCAGCCAGTTGGGTTTGAACTTCCCCTTGCATTCTCGATGTGATTGATTTTTAGGATTCTCTCTCAAAACTATATCACCAACCTGAAATTCTCTGTGTCTGACTTTCTTGTTGTAGCCTCTAGACATTCTTTTCTGATACACTCTGAAATGATCATATGCTGCTTGTCTGCGCTCATCTAGTAATTCAAGTTCTTGTAACCTAGACACTCTGTAGTCATCATCAGTTACTAGACCATGCATTCTGATTCTTAGTGATGGGATTTCAACCTCAATAGGCAGTACCACTTCAGACCCATAAACTAAAGTGAAAGGTGTAGCCCCAGTAGGCATTCTGATACTTGTTCTGATACTAGTTCTGATACTGGGTCTGATATTGATTCTGATAATTGTTCTGATACTAGTTCTGATACTAATTCTGATACTGATTATGATAATTGTTCTGATACTGGTTCTAATATTGATTCTGATAATGATTCTGATAATTGTTCTGATACTGGTTCTGATACTGGGTATACTTGATAGCATATTTTTCTATTGCAAACTCCCAAGCAAGATCATATCGTGCAGTCCCAATGTCTAGCAAGGTGGAGAACAAGAGGGATTGGCAAGCTGGTGGAAGAGATGGAAGACAAGAGAATGAAGGAGAATGAAGGGAAGAAATCCTCAAGGGAAAACTCCTCAAGAATACTTAGGCTAGGGAAAAATTGTCATGTAAAGCATATTTGGATAAGTAGGGAAAGGCTAGTATAGGATAAGTCACAAAAGCGGAGTGCAAGAGCAGGAAAGAATGAAATCCAAAGGGGTAGACATTTCAAGAGGCTTCATAGCACTTTGTTTTACTCTTTCTTTTTTTTTTTATTAGATCAAGACCAAAGGGGAAAAGGATAGCGATAAGCGAAAATGAATGGAAGAAGATGGATATGAAGGCTAAACATGGAAGGAATGAAAGCAAGATCATCGTAAGATAGCTCACAAAATAGTCAAATGTTCGTGTATAGATCAACATTGTCAAGATCAAAGAGAGAAGACGGAATGGATGAAAATTGTACCTGATCTATAGACACAACACTCAGTAAAACATTAGAGGTTAGTGATAATCAAAATCATGCAAAATTGAAATTTAATCTAACCAAGCGATTTACTGCCTTCTAATAGGTGCGAGATTGATGTTCTCAGATTGTAATCGAGATCAGTGACCTAGACGACACCTAAATGAAGGATTTGAATGCAAAAGATGGATATGAAATTGAATGCAATTAATCTATATTTTTGATATTTTCTATGCAATAAGAATGATAAAAATTGATATGAATCTATGAATGCTATTGAAAACTGATATGAAATGAATACTAAATGATCTAACAATGAAGATTCTAACAATAATATGAAAACTATGAAATCCTATGCTAAGATATAAAAACTATGCAATTGAAATTGATCTCACAAAGCTTTGAATTCGCAAGTTGATTCTTTCAAGCTCCAATTGTGCAAATTTTCCAAATCTGATATGCTATGATTCCTGTAGAGTAAGTTTGCAATTTGCGAGATGATTGAGAGATGAATGAGAGATGATTTATGAAGAGATGAGCCTTGATTTTATAGAAATCGAAGGCTTTGGAGGTGCATGGATAAAAGCCATAAATCACTCAAATAACTCAGGTTGATTTTTGAGTTATTTTTAAATAAAAGATAATTAACTCACAAAAATATGCAAAAGCTAAGTTTTAACTCAAAATAGAGTTTAGCTTTAATTGATAATTGATAGTTGTCTACTTTTATGATTGTGCATGTTTTATTTATGAATTAATTTAATAATAAAGTGATTTATTTCCAACTTAACTGCTTTTAAAAATAAAACAATTGATTTATGGGTTAATCAATTATTTAATCAAATTTTTATTAAAAACTATATTATTAAATAATGACAACTTGTTTTAATTAATTAAATAAAAATTTAATCAATTATTCATAGGATATTTAGATTTATTGTCAAAATTAAATAATACAATTAATAATAGATAGAATTAAATTTAATTACACAATTAAGTGGCAAGATATTAAATCTAATTAATTAAATATGAAAATATTTAATTAATCAAACTTTAGGATAAATGTGATTTATTGCCAAATAATTATAAAATTAAAGATAATTATGATGATTAGGAATATTACTAGGAATATTCTCTGATGCAGAATTTAAGATAATCAATTATGATTCGATGATGTTTAGATGTGCCTTAGATTAGGACTTTGATGTCGATTTCATTCGAATTGAAGATGTAGGAGATTAACGAACTTATAGCCCATTTTTGGGGTATTACACTACGACCCCTTAAGACACACTTGAGCATTCCAATGTGTCAAAAGGGGTCATGGGGACTCCCTAGGGGTCCTAGTATGCCTTATCACATGTTAAGATCCATAAGGAGTCCCCATGACCCCTTATGACACATTGGAACACTCAAGTGTGTCTTAAGGGGTCCTACAACCCCTTAAGACACACTTGAGCATTCTAATGTGTCAAAAGGGGTCATTGGGACTCCCTAGGGGTCCTAGTATGCCTTATCACGCATTAAGACCCCTAGAGAGTCCTCATGACCCCTTTTGACACATTAGAATGCTCAAGTGTGTCTTAAAGGGTCCTACGACCCCTTAAGACACACTTGAGCATTTCAATGTGTCAAAAGGGGTCATTGGGACTCCCTAGGGGTCCTAGTATGCCTTATCACGTGTTAGGACCCCTAGAAAGTCCTCATGAACCCTTTTGACACATTGGAATGCTCAAGTGTGTCTTAAAGGGTCCTACGATCCCTTAAGACACACTTGAGTGTTCTAATGTGTCAAAAGGGGTCATTGGGACTCCCTAGGGGTCCCAATATGCCTTATCACACGTTAGAATCCATAGAGAGTCCCCATGAACCCTTTTGACACATTGCAATGATGTAGTGTGTCTTAAAGGGTCTTAGGACTCCTTAAGACATAATTGAGTGTTCCAATGTGTCAAAATGGATCATGGGAACACCCTAGGTGTTCTAATGCATGATAAGGTGTACTAGGACCCCTAGGCAGTTTCCATGACCCCTTTTGACACATTAGAATGTTCAAGTGTGTCTTAAGGGGTATTAAGACCCCTTAAGACACACTTGAGCATTCTAATGCATCAAAAAGGGTCATGGGGACTCCCTAGGTGTCCTAATGTGCCTTATCACGCATTAGGACATCCAGGGAGTCCCCATGACCCCTTTTGACGCATTATAACACTCAAGTGTGTCTTAAGGGGTCCTAATACCCCTTAAGACACACTTGAACATACCAATGTGTCAAAAGGGGTCATGGAGACTCTCCAGGGGTCCTAACATGTGATAAGGTGTACTAGGACCCCTAGGGAGTCCCCATGACCCATTTTGACATATTAGAATGCTCAAGTGTGTCTTAAGGGATCCTAATACCACTTAACACACACTTGAGCATTCTAATGTGTCAAAAGGGGTTTTGGGGACTCCCTAGGGGTACTAGTACACCTTATCATGCATTAGGGCACCTAGAGAATCCCTGGGTATGTACAGGATTATGAGGGGCCAAACTATGCCCTTAAGTGGCAATGAAAAATCAGACAATCAGGATTAGTCAACTTGGCGTGAAAAAATGAACTAGTTATCAACCTAATATCAAAAAGTTGTAAGAATATAATTTGTAGGAAATTGAATTTAGTTTCTAAACTACTAAGCCTTTTCTGGAAAAAAATTAATATGATCGGTAAAAAGTATAGATTGCAATGCAGCACTAAAACATTTCAGCAAAAAAATAAGTACGTGTATGTCTGACCACCCTAATCAAAAGCAAATGATAATATTTTTTTATAATATTCTATATATAAGTAGCTAACTCATGCCTGGATGTGACACATATTTTTTGGTATTTTTAGTCCAAATAGATAATTAATTATGATTTTTTTGCTACAGCGCTTTCAGAATTTAAAAACTCTCATGTCTAACCACCTTAACTCATTGAAAACTTATCATAATTCAATTTTTTAAATTTTTTTCTTATACTAGATGAAGCATAGAATGTGACGCATCTTTCAAATTTCAAAAATGTTATACGGTTTGAAAGTTATAGCTATTTTTCCATCAGTATGTCAATCAGGACTTTAGACGTAAGTGAACTAGAAAATAACTAATAAATACTTAACGAATTCAAAATCTGACAGCACTTATATCGATGGAAAGATGACAATCATCTGAAGAAACCCTTTTCATTTTATCAAAATCGGGTGGAAAAAAGTCATCAACCTAATGGTCGAAGTGTTGACATAAGAAAAACAGAGAAAAAACACATTTTTTGCACACCTTCAACTTTGACCATGGAGCTTTGGTTTCGAAAGCTATTACCCGATTTTTCTTTAATTTCAAATTTGAAAAGTTTCCCCCTCCTACTCTTTTTTTATTTCCCTTTAATTTTGATGTTTTTTTCTTTCACCCTGACAATGAATAATTTATATATTTTCTATTTAGGTTTTATATTTTATGTTTTATATTTTATATTTTATATTTTATATTATATAGTATATATATTATATATTATTTATTTATATTATATATTTGATAATATCAATTTAAACGGCCTAAGTATATAGTCTGTTCAGATTTATATTAAATGTAATATTTTTATATTATAATATAAATGTTACATAATATATATATGTATATATTATAAATTATATATTAAATATTATTGTGTATATAATATAATAAAATATAATATAATGTCTAATATATATAATATATAAAATGAATAGGACATTAATATATTGTATATTTGATAATATATATTAAATGTAATATCTAATATATCTTATAATATATATATTATATATTTAGTCTATTAAAGATTATATTTTTAAAAATATTTTATATATTATTTTAATATTTAATTTAAGTTATAACAGATCCTCTCATGAGACAACAGGTCGAATCGGGGTCGCTAGACATCTTAAAGGGGTAATTAGGGTTTGTGAGGTAACTTCGAATGTACAGTGACCATTTGGAAGGCAATAGGGCATGTCCGAGTACCAATGTACCAAATTTTAATGACTTTTTCCTAGTCCAACTTGAAAAGGGTCCATGGGGTGCTCTCAGGAGACCACATGTCCAATCAGTGTCGCTAGGCGTCTTAAGGGGTCATTAGGGCTCGTGAGACAACCTTTGATGCACGATGGCTATTTGGAATGCATTAGGACATGTCAGAGGACCTAACTCCACAATTTAGATGAATTTTGATTAGTCAAACTTGAAAAGGGTCCATGGGGTGCTCTTGGGAGACCATTGTGCGATTTGAGGTCGATAGGTGACGTAAGGGGTCATCGGGGTTCCAAATGAAACTTTCAATGAACGGTGATCCTTTGGAATGCATTAGGACATATCAGCTGACCTACGTACCAAATTTGGATAACTTTTTCCTAGTAGAACTCGAAAGGGGTCCATGGGGTGGTCTCGGGAGACCACATGTCAAATCAGGGTCGGTACCTTCCTATTAAGAGGTCATTAGGGTTCCAAATGAAACTTTGATGGAACAGTCACCCTTTGGAACACATTAAGATATGTCATAGGACCTATGTACCAAATTTGGATGACTTTTGCCTAGTAAAACTCAAAAGGGGTCCATGGTGTGCTCTCAGGAGACCACATGTTGAAATGGGGTTAGTAGGCCTATTAAGGGGTCATTAGGGTTCCAAATAAAACTTTGATAGAATTGTGACCCTTTGGAATGCATTAGGACATGTCATAGGACCTACGTACCAAATTTAGATGACTTTTTCCTATTAGAACTCGAAAGGGGTCCATGGGGTGCTCTCGGGAGACCTCATGTCGAATCGGGCTTGGTAGTCCTGTTAAGGGGGCATTAGGGTTTGAAATGAAACTTTGATGCAATGGTGACCATTTGGAACACATTAGGACATGTAAGAGGACCTAATTCCATGATTCATATGACTGTTTTCCCAAAATAACTTGAAAGGGGTCCATGGGTTGCTCTTGGGAGACCTCATATCGAATCGAGGTCGGTAGGTCTGTTAAGGGGTCATTGGGGTTACAAATGCAACTTAAATGGAATGGTGACCATTTTAAATATATTAGAACATGTCATAGGAACTACATACCAAATTTGGATGACTTTTTCCTAGTAGAACTCAAAAGGGGTCCATGGAGTGTTCTCGGGAGACCACATGTCGAATCGGGGTGGATTGGCTTGTTAAGGGGTCATTAGGGTTTGAAATGCAACTTTGATGAAATAGTGACCCTTTGGAATGTATTAAGACATGTCATAGGACCTACATACCAAATTTGGATGACTTTTTCCTAGTAGAACTCGAAAGGGGTCCACGGGGTGCTCTCGAGAGACCTTATGTTGAATCAGGGTCGGTAGGCCTGTTATGGGGTCATTAGGGTTCCAAATGCAACTTCTATGGAATGGTGAGCCTTTGGAACATATTATGACATATCATATGACCTATGTACAAAATTTGGATGACTTTTCCCTAGTAGAACTTGAAAGGGGTCCATGGGGTGCTCTCGGAAGACCTCATGTCGAATCAGGGTCGGTAGGCCTATTAAGGGGTCATTAGGGTTTGAAATGAAACTTTGATGGAATGGTGACCCTTATGAATGCATTAGGACATGTTAGAGGACCTATGTACCAAATTTGGATGGCTTTTTCCAAGTATAACTCGAAAGTGGTCTATGGGGTGCTCTCGGGAGACCACATGTCGAAACGGGGTCGGTAGGCCTATTAAAGGGTCATTAGGGTTCCAAATGCAACTTTTATAGAATGGTTACCATTTGGAACACATTACAACATGTCATAGGACCTATGTACCAAATTTAGACTAATTTTTCCTAGTACAACTCGAAAGGGGTCCTTGCGGTGCTCTCGGGAGACCTCGTGTCGAATCGGGGTATGTAGGCTTGTTAAGGGGTCATTAAGGTTCCAAATACAACTTTGATAGAAAAATGACCCTTTGGAATGCATTAGGACATGTCAACAGACCTACGTACCAAATTTGGGTGACATTTCCCTAGTAGAACTCGAAAGAGATCCATGGGGTGCTCTCGGGAGACCACATGTCGAATCGGGGTCGGTAGGCCTGTTAAGGTGTCATCCAAATGAAAATTTGATGGAATAGTGACCCTTTGGAACATATTAGGATATGTCATAGGACCTATGTACCAAATTTGGATGACTTTTTCCTACTAGATCTCATAAGGGGTCCATGGCGTGCTCTCAGAAGACCACATGTTGAAACAGGGTCGTTAGGCCTATTAAGGGGTCAATAGGGTTTGAAATGAAACTTCGATGGAATAGTGACCCATTGTAACAAAGTAGAACATGTCATAGGACTTATTTACCAAATTTGGATGACTTTTTCCTAGTAGAACTCAAAAGGGGTTAATGGGGTGCTCTCGGGAGACTACATGTCGAAACGGGGCCAGTAGGCCTGTTAAGGGGTCAATAACATTCGAAATGCAAATTTTATGGAATGGTGACCCTTTGGAACACATTATGAAATGTCAAAGGACCTAATTCCATGATTTAGATAAATTTTTCCTAGTAGAACTTGAAAGGGGTCCATGAGGTGCTCTCGGGAGACCACATGTCAAATCGGGGTCGGTAGGCCTGTTAAGGGGTTATTAGGGTTCCAAATGCAACTTCAATGGAATAGGGACCCTTTTCAATGCATTAGGACATGTCAAAGGACCTATGTACCAAATTTGGATAACTTTTTCTTAGTAGAACTCAAAAGGGGTCCATGGGGTGCTTTCGGGACACCACATGTCGAATCGGGGTCGGTAGGCCTGTTAAGGAGTCATTAGGGTTCCAAATGAAACTTATATGGAATAGTGACCCTTTGAAACCCATTAGGACATGTCAGAAGACCTACGTACCAAATTTTTAAGACTTTTACCTAGTAGAACTCAAAAGGGGTCCATGGGGTGCTCTCAGGACACCACATGTCGAATCAAGATTGGCAGGCCTGTTAAGGGGTCATTAGGGTTCCAAATGAAAATTTGATGGAATGGGGACCCTTTGCAATGCATTAGAACATGTCAGAGGACCTACGTACCAAATTTGGAGACTTTTTCCTAGTAGAAGTCAAAAGGGGTCCATGGAGTGGTCTACACCACATGTCGAATCGGGGTCGGTAGGCCCATTAAGGGGTCATTAGGGTTTCAAATGCAACTTCGATGGAATGATGACCTTTTAGAATGCATTAGGACATGTCAGAGGACCCCTTAAGACACACTTGAGCATGATAAGGAGTACTAGGACCCCTAGGGAGTCCCCATGACCCCTAGGAGTCCTAAGGCATGATAAGGCGTACTAGGACCCCTAGGAAGTCCCCATCACCCCTTTTGACGCATTGGAATGCTCAACTCTATCTTAAGGGGTCCTAAAACCCCTTAAGATAGACTTGAGCATCCCAATGCATCAAAAGTGGTCATGGGGACTCTCTAGGGGTCTTAACGTGTGATAAGGTGTACTAGGACCCCTAGAGAGTCCCCATAACCCCATTTGACACATTAGAACCCTCAAGTGTGTCCTACACTTGAGGGTTCCAATGTGTCAAAAGGGGTCATGGGGACTCTCTAGGGGTTCTAATGTATGATAAGGCTTACTAAGACACGTAGGGAGTCCCATGACCCCTTTCGATACATTGTAATGTTCAAGTGTGTCTTAAGGGGTCTTAGGACCTCTTAAGACACACTTGAGCATTTCAATTTGTCAAAAGGGGTCATGGGGACTCCTTAGGGGTCTTAAGGTGTGATAAGGCATACTAGGACCCTTAAGGAGTCCCAATGACCCCTTTTGACCTCTAAGACCCCTTAAGACACACTTGAGCATTCCAATGTGTCAAAAGGGGTCATTGAGACTCCCTAGGGGTCTTAACACATGATAAGGCATACTAGGACCCCTAGGGAGTCCTCATGACCCATTTTGACACATTGGAACACTCAAGTGTGTCTTAAGGGGTCCTAATACCCCTTAAGACACACTTGAGCATTCCAATGTGTCAAAAGGGGTCATGGGGACTCTTTAGGGGTCCTAATGTGTGATAAGGCGTACTGGGACCCCTAGGGGGTCCCCATGACCCCTTTTGACTCATTGGAATGCTCAAGTGTGTCTTAAGGGGTTGTAGGACCCCTTAAGATGTACTTGAGCATTCAAATGTGTCAAAAGGGGTCATGGGGACTCCCTAGAAGTCCTAGTATGCATTATCACACCTTAGGACACCTACAGAGTCCCCACGACCCCTTAAGACACATTGGAATACTCAAGTGTGTCTTAAGAGGTATTAGGACCCCTTAAGACACTTGAGCATTCCAATGTGTTAAAAGGGGTTATGGGGACTTCCTAGGGGTCTTAATATGCCTTATCATGCCTTAGGACCCCTAAGGAGTCCCCAGGACCCCTTTTGGCACATTGGAATGCTCAAGTATGTCTTAAGGGGTCCTAATACACCTTATCACACGTTAGGACCCCTAGAGAGTCTCCATGAACCCTTAAGACACATTGGAATGCTCAAGTGTGTCTTAAGGGGTTGTACGACCCCTTAAGACACACTTGAACATTCCAATGTGTCTTAAGGGGTCATGGGGACTCCCTAGGGGTCCTAGTATGCCTTATCACATGTTAGGACCCTTAGAGAGTCCCCATGACCCCTTAAGACACATTGGAATGCTCAAGTGTGTCTTAAGGGGTCATAGGACCCCTTAAGACACACTTGAGCATTCCAATGTGTCAAAAGGGGTTATGGGGACTCCCTAGGGGTCTTAATATGCTTTATCATTTCTTGGGACCCCTAAGGAGTCCCCAAGACCCCTTTTGACACATTGGAATGCTCAAGTATGTCTTAAGGGGTCCTAATACATTTTATCACACGTTAGGACCCCTAGAGAGTCTCCATGAACCCTTAAGACACATTGGAATGCTCAAGTGTGTCTTAAGGGGTCGTACGACCCCTTAAGACACACTTGAGCATTCCAATGTGTCTTAAGGGGTCATGGGGACTCCCTAGGGGTCCTAGTATGCCTTATCATGTGTTAGGACCCCTAGAGAGTCCCCATGACCCCTTAAGACACATTGGAATGCTCAAGTGTGTCTTAAGGGGTCATAGGACCCCTTAAGACACACTTGAGCATTCCAATGTGTCAAAAGGGGTTATGGGGACTCCCTAGAGGTCTTAATACACCTTTATCATGCCTTAGGACCCCTAAGGAGTCCCCAGGACCCTTTTTGACACATTGGAATGCTCAAGTATGTCTTAAGGGGTCCTAATATACCTTATCACACGTTAGGACCCCTAGAGAGTCTCCATGAACCCTTAAGACACATTGGAATGCTCAAGTGTGTCTTAAGGGGTCGTACAACCCCTTAAGACACACTTGAGCATTCCAATGTGTCTTAAGGGGTCATGGGGACTCCCTAGGGGTCCTAGTATGCTTTATCACATGTTAGGACCCCTAGAGAGTCCCCATGACCCCTTAAGAAACATTGGAATGCTCAAGTGTGTCTTAAGGGGTCATAGGACCCCTTAAGACACACTTGAATAATCCAATGTGTCAAAAGGCATCATGGGGACTCCCTAGAGGTCCTAGTAAGCCTTATCATGCGTTCGGACCTCTATAGAGTCCCCATGACCCCTTAAGACATATTGGAATTCTCAAGTGTGTCTTAAGAGGTTAGAGGACCCCTTAAGACACACTTGTGCATTCCAATGTGTCTTAAGGGGTCATGGGGACTCTCTAGGGGCCCTAGTATGTCTTAGGACCCCTAGGGAGTCCCCATGACCCCTTTTGACACATTGGAATGCTCAAGTGTGTCTTAAGGGGTATTAGGACCTCTTAAGACACACTTAAGTGTTCCATTGTATCAAAAAAGGTCATGGGGACTCCCTAGGGGTCCTAGTATGCCTTATCACACGTTAGGACCCCTAGGGAGTCCCCATGACCCCTTAAGACACATTGGAATACTAAAGTGTTCCAATGTCTCTTAAGGGGTCATGGGGACTCCCTAGGGGTCTTAGTATGCCTTATCATGCCTTAGGACCCCTAAGGAGTCCCCATGACCCCTTTTGACACATTGGAATGCTCAAGTGTTTCTTAAGGGGTCGTAGGACCCCTTAAGACACACTTGAGCATTCCAATGTGTCAAAAGGGGTCATGGGGACTCCCTAGGGGTCATAGTATGCCTTATCACACCTTAGGACTCCTAGAGATTCTCCATGACCCTTTAAGACACATTTGAGCATTCTAATGTGTCAAAAGGGGTCATGGAAACTCCTTACATGTCCTAATACATGTTAAGGCATACTAGGACCCCTAGGGAGTCCCCATGACCCCTTTTGACACATTGGAATTCTCAAGTGTCTCTTAAGGGGTATTAGGACCCCTTAAGACACACTTGAGCATTGCAATGCATCAAAAGGGGTCATGGGGACTCCCTAGGTGTCCTAATGTGCATTAAGACACCTAGGGAGTCCCCATGACCCCTTTTGACACATTGAAATGCTCAAGTGTGTCTTAAGGTGTCCTACGACCCCTTAAGACATACTTGAGCATTCCAATGTGTCAAGAGGGGTCATTGAGACTCCCTAGGGGTCGTAGTATGCCTTATCACATGTTATGACCCTTAGAGAGTCTCGATGACCCCTTTTGACATATTGGAATGCTCCAGTGTGTCTTAAGGAGTCCTACCCTAGAGAGTCTCGATGTTAGATAAGGTGTACTAGGATCCCTTAAGACACACTTGAGCATTCTAATGTGTCAAAAGGGGTGATGGGAACTCCCTACGTGTCCTAATACGTGATAAGGCATACTAGGACCCCTAGGGAGTCCCCATGACCCCTTTTGATGCATTGAAATGCTCAAGTGTGTCTTAAGCAGTCTTAGGACCCCTTAAGATACACTTGAGCATTCCAATGCATCAAAAAAACCCCTTAAGACACACTTGAGCATTCCAATGCATCAAAAGGGGTCATGGGGACTCCCTAGGTGTCCTAATGCGCATTAGGACACCCAAGGAGTCCCCATGACCCCTTTCGACACATTGGAATGGTCAAGTGTGTCTTAAGGGGTCCTACGACCCCTTAAGACATACTTGAGCATTCCAATGTGTCAAAATTGGTCATCGGGACTCCCTAGGGGTCTTAACATGTGATAAGGCATACTAAGAACCCTAGGGAGTCCTGATGACCCCTTTTGACACATTGAAATGCTCCAGTGTGTCTTAAGGGGTCCTATGACCCCTTAAGACATACTTGAGCTTTCCAATGTGTCAAAAGGGGTCATGGGAAGTCCCTAGGTGTCCTAATGCGTGATAAGGAGTACTAGGACCCCTAAGGAATCCCCATGACCCTTTTTGACACATTGAAATGCTCAAGTGTGTCTTAAGGGGTATTAGGACCCCATAAGACACACTTGAGCATTCTAATGCGTCAAAAGGGGTAATGGGGACTCTGTAGGCATCCTAAAGCGTGATAAGGCATACAAGGACACCTAGGGAGTCCCCATGACCCCTTTTGACATATTGAAATGCTCTAGTGTGTCTTAAGGGGTCCTAATACCCCTTAAGACACACTTGAGCATTCTAATGTGTCAGATAAGGTGTACTGGGACCCCTAGGGAGTCCCCATGACCCCTTTTGACACATTAGAATGCTCAAGTGTGTCTGAAGGGGTCCTACGACCCCTTAAGACATACTTGAGCATTCCAATGTGTCTGAAGCGATCATGGGGACTCTCTAGGGGTCCTAAGGCATGATAAGGCATACTATGACCCCTAGGGAGTCTCCATAACCTCTTAAGACACACTTGAGCATTCCAATGTGTCTTAAGGGTTCATGGGGACTCTAGATGTCCTAATGCATGATAAGGTGTACTAGTACCCCTAGGGAGTCCCCAGAACCCCTTTTGACATATTAGAATGCTCAAGTGTGTCTTAAGTGGTATTAAGATCCTAGGACCGCTTAAGACACACTTGAGCATTCCAATGGACCCCTAGGGAGTCTCTCTCTACCTCCAGTGAACTATTCTTCAAAGCCTCCATTTTTGCGTAGCTAGGGTTTATGACGCCTGTAAAAGGCACATTTAATACAAAGATTTAGCCGACGACCTTTAAAGACCTAAAAGAAATTAGAACAAAATTTAGGCCAAAAATACATACCGCATTTCTGTATGTAGTACCGTAAGCTTGAACAATCCAGCTGGCTTCCTCTACTAAGGAACGAAGAACTTCATTAATGTATGCTCTAGGAGGAACATTATAATTTCCATATTTCTGCAAGAGTTTCTCCTTAATTTGTAATATTATATATAATATATTAGTATACATTAGTATATGTATATATATATATATGTATATATGTATATATATATATATATATATATATATATATATATATATGTTAGTATATATTATACATTAGTATATATATAATATATTATATATATTAGTATATTTAATACATTAATATATATAATACATTAGTCTATTATAATACATTAGTACATATATAATATACATTATATATATCATATGCCTCTTTTTTATAGATATATTATATACATAAATATATGTAAAAGTTCAATTGTTTTCATTTGCTCCCACCGATTTTTCATTGACAGGAGAATATCGGGTACCCAATTTTTCCCAAGCATTATTTGACCAAAATATTCCCTGTCCCCATAGAGCAGACAATCATGGGATTTTATACTTTTTTCACATGTTGCAAAACAAAAAATGTGATTTGGGGCCCATTGTTTGATTTTTGTCGACTTGTGGTCTCACCATGGGAAGCACAAGTTGTCAAAAGGATAAATGAAAGAGGAAGCTGACAGATGATGAAATTCAGGCATATAGGGAAAAAGATAAGGAAAATCACTGAAGAAGGAGAGAAGGTATGTTGAACATTAATCAATGTGACCCCGTAAATGTAGTTGTAAGTGAAGAGGATGTTCAATTTGAAAATGCACAGATGGAGATTGAAAATGTAGACTTTGGGAATGAAAATGTTGCACAAGAACCACGTGAATGTTATACATCTCCAAATTATATGTGAAATGAAGTCCCTTGCAATAAAGATAATCAATCTTCAAATTTGGGGCTTTCAAGAACACCTAAATGGTTAATTGAAATTGAGGAGAACATTATGAATAATTGGGAAGGAAAGAGGTCACATAGAACCGTTAGGTTGTGGGCTTCAAGACTTTATGATCAATTTTTTCGAAACAAGACATTGGTTGAGAAATGTCAAATTTTTGTGCAGTTGTTAAAGATGCAAAAGATGAGACCTGTGCTTGTGAAATTGAAGATTCGTGTGAACAAGAAAATGGAGAGAAATGCCATTGTTGTGAAGAATCTTTTCAATGCTCTCACTAGCATTGGGAAGACTAGCAGAGAAAAAGACAAGAGAGTTGCTCGGAGGGTTATTACAACCTCCTTAGTAAGTCATCAGTTGAGAAAGACTCGTTTGATGAGACAAACTTGTGTTGACTTCAATATAGACTGTAAAACTTTGGGTAGAGCACTTGCAAGAAGAGAAAGACTTGATGATCCCCTTCAAATTGATACATGGGCTTATGGTGGGAGACTTCCACGTTTCGATAAGAAGCTAACAGATGTTGTCAAGGATGAAATTCAACAATTTTGGGATGCTAACTCAAGAGTGTCACCAAATGTGAAGGATGTCTTGAAGTTGAGAGTTGGCAATCAAGACCGCACTCCACATCCTAAACATTATGTGGAGGTAAGTCAAACAATGTTGTATAAAAAATTTTGTGAGACACATCCAACATTGAAAATATCACAAAGGTCTTTTGAATCCATGAAGCCATTTTATTGTGTACCCCTTAAGATTCGAAATACATGTTGTTGCAAATATCATGTTGAGTTTTCAATGCATCATGAATTATTATAGTCCATTCATTCTACTTTGCATACTAATGAAATGCTAGAGGATTGTGGTGCAAGTGGTCTTCCCAAATCATCAAGAGACTTGCTATATCAATTTTTATGTCAAAGAGATGATGGTTGTTTATTTTATAAAAAAGATTGCTTAAATGCCAAGTGCTCAGAATGTTGTGGCTTGTCCAAGTTTAGAACATGTTTTCATGAGGGTTTGGAACACAATTTTGGAAAGACACTCATCCGAAAAAAGGTATATGAAATAGTGAAATATACATTGAAGAGTGGAGGTGAAGGCTCTAGATGTGAGTTAGTTGCAAATGAATACAATGTTACTGATTTTATCTCAGATTTCAAGACAAATGTTTTTTACAAGTATGCAAGGCATAGTCACAGGTCTCAATGGTTGGATCAACAATTCAGGACATGTAAGGACACTTTCCCCATTGGAACTATTATATCTATTGTAGACTTTGCGGAGAACTATACATTGCAGCCCCAAAATGAGACTCAAGCTCAATATTACAATTTGATTCAGGTTGCTATTTTTTGTACACATCACATATAGAAATTCACCTGATAGCACAAAAGATGAGTGAAAGATAATAAGAGAGTACCATTTTTATATGAGCAATGACATGTCTCACTCTCATGAGTTTGTTCAACATTGTTTCCAGAACTATTTTGACTTCTTGCAAGAAAATGGTATTGCTATGGATAGGCATCTCATTTGGTCGGATAATTGCATCGGTCAATTTAAGAATGCCAGAATGTTTTATTGGTTGTGTAGAATGCATGTGGAGAGAGGTGTACCTCATATTTGGAGTTTTTTTGAGTCAGGGCATGGGAAAGGGGAGCATGACGGAGCAGGTGCGTGTGTGAAGAGAGCTCTAGTTAAGGAGCAATTGAGGATTTCAGGTGCTGTACTTCTTGCTGCTCATTCTATTGTTGATTGGTGTACTTTAGCATTGTCACAGGGGGGGACTCTTGATTCTACAGTGCGTAGATTCTTTTGGTTGGTTGAGGAGGGAACTATAGGAGATAGATTGGATTGTCAAATAGTGAAAGACTCTTAAAAAATGCATTCATTCCGAAGCTCCAATAGTAGTACATGGACCATTTGGACATGAGAGTTGGATTGTTTTTGCCCCATGTGTTTTCAGTATGATTGGGGTCATTGCGAGTCAAGTGAGTGGGTGGATACATGGGTTCCATAGTATCTGACTCCTTTATCTTTGACACTCTCTATAAGAAATGATGACATGGACACTTCAGTTGACTATGACCATCTTTCAGATCTTTTGAAGCCAGGAGATGTTTTTGCATTGGTTGCACCATAGGGGAATGATGAGAGGTCAGATTATTGGTTAGCACATTGTGTACAAGGTAAACAAAAGCTTGTACAACCGATGACAGATGGTGATGGGTTCACATATCCTATTGGTTCAGTTGTTGTTGCGGGAACATGGTTGTGAACATACATGATTAGAAAGAATGGAGTTCCTGCATTTGAAGACTATGAGAAGCACAAAACTATTCTAATGTATTCACACCTTGTTATAGCAACAAATGTCAAGTTGTCAAAGCATCATGGAAGACCAAAGACAAAAGAACTTTGGACTATTACTATTGTTGATCATGAAGCACTATTGGAGACCCTGAAGCAAAGAGATGACCCTTCAAGAACACTTGACTAGGTAATAAGTTAACTTAGTGCATTATTTTCTAAGTTTGTTAAGCTTAATTTCAATACATTAATTTGACCTTTCTTAGATTGTATTTTGAGTCAATAAACTTGGTTTTGTATGTGGAATGTAACTTGTGCAGGAGCACCTATGAAGATGCCTATGGTCACCATGGATCCAATCAGAGATAGAAGGACAAAAGGATCCTTAATGGTTAATTGAGATCTTTTGAAACCTATAATGGAAATTTGTAACAATCAATTTGATTTAAAATTTAAATGTCCTTAAAATCTTCATAAGGACTTATGACCAAAATCATGTATGGGTGGCCAATAGTGCCAAGAAGAGATATTACATGTCATATACTTATGTCATTTGCATGGTTTGAATTCTTACATGTTTGATTGTTGTTTGTAATGCTTTAAGGATATTATTTTTTATCATTTCAAAAAATCTATAAAAGTTAAACCTCAAACATAATAAGCTCCACAGTTCAAATTTAAGAAGCTTAATCATGATTAATTTCATAGTTCAAATTTCAAACATACCACTAACAGTCAGTTGAAAGTAGCTCATATCTCAAACCTCGTGAGAGGTATTGAAAAATTGTCAGGTGCTACAAGATCATGTTTTTGAGGTCTACAATAACCTCTCTCAGTTTTGGGTGATTCGACTTCATTTGCATTTGGCAAGGCAATCTCAGTCGATGCCAAAACTTGCAGTGAGGGTCAGTTGAAAGTGGCTTGGCAGCGTATCTTTCAAACCATCTGACCTGGCATCGAACTGTCTACTCCATCAGCTCTGGTTGGCCAGGTAAACACCAATGAAAACCTCATTCTGTCCACAGAGTCACTGGAACACTCAGGACCACGCTCGACCCAAGTGACCCCAAGGTGCACTAAGCACGATTGGGCTGTGATCTTCTGGGGCTCATATCTTGGACCTCGTGAGAGGTATTGACAAACTATCAGGTGTTTCAAGATCATGCTTTTGAGGTCTACAATAACGTCTCTCAACTTTGGGCGATTTGACTTCGTTTGCATTTGGCAAGGTGATCTCAGTTGATGCCAAAACTTGCAGTGAGGGTCAATTGAAAGTGGCTCAGCAGTGTATCTTTCAAACCGTCTGACCTGGCATCAAATCATCTTCTCCATTAGCTCTGGTTGGCTGGGTAAACACCGGTGACAACCCCATTCTTCCCACAGAGTCACCAGAACGCTCGCGACCATGCTCGCCCCAAGTGACCCCAAGGTGCACTAAGCACGATTGGGCAGTGATCTTCTGTGGCTCATATCTTGGACCTCGTGAGAGGTATTGAAAAACTGTCAAGTGTTACAGCATCATGTTTTTGAGCTCTACAATAACCTCTCTCAATTTTGGGTGATTCAACTTCATTTGCATTCGGCAAAGTGATCTCAGTCGATGCCAAAACTTGCATTGAGGGTCAGTTGAAAGTGGCTCAGCAGCGTATCTTTCAAACCGTCTAACCTAGCATCAAACCATCTACTCCATTGGCTCTAGTTGGCTAGGTAAATGCCAATGAAAACCCTGTTCTATCCACAGAGTCACCGGAACACTCACGACCACACTCGACCCAAGTGACCCCAAGGTGCACTAAGCATGATTGGGCAGCGATCTTCTGGGGCTCATATCTTGGACCTCATGAGAGATATCAACAAACTATCAGGTGTTATAGGATCATTCTTTGGAGGTCTACAATAACCTCTCTCAATTTTGGGCGATTTGACTTCCTTTGCATTTGGCAAGGTGATCTCAGTCGATGCCAAAACTTGTAGTTGGGGTCAATTGAAAGTGGCTCAGCAGCGTATCTTTCAAACCATCTTACTTGGCATCGAATCGTCTGCTCCATCAGCTCTGGTTGGTTGGGTAAACACCAGTGACAAACCCATTTTGCCCATAGAGTCACCAGAACACTCGCGACCACGCTCGACCCAAGTGACCCCAAGGTGCACTAAGCATGATTGGGCAGTGATCTTCTGGGGCTCGTATCTCAGACCTCGTGAGAGCTATCAAAAAACTATTAGGTGCTATGAGATTGTGTTTTTGAGGTCTACAATAACCTCTCTCAGTTTTGGGCGATTTGACTTTGTTTGCATTTGGCAAGGCAATCTCAGTCGATGCCAAAACTTGCAGTCAAGGTTAGTTGAAAGTGGCTTAGCAGTGTATCTTTCAAACCGTCTGACCTGGCATTGAATCATCTACTCCATTGGATCTAGTTGGCTAGGTAAACACTAGTGACAACCCTGTTCTACCCACAGAGTCACCGGAACGCTCGCGACCATGCTTGACCCAAGTGACCCCAAGGTGCACTAAGCACGATTGGAAAGCGATCTTCTGGGGCTCGTATCTTGGACCTCATGAGAGGTATTGACAAACTATCAATGTTATAGGATCATTTTTTCAAGGTCTACAATAACCTCTCTCATTTTTGGGCGATTCGACTTCGTTTGCATTTGGCAAGGCGATCTCATTCGATGCCAAAACTTGCAGTCAGGGTCAGTTGAAAGTGGCTTAGCAGCGTATCTTTCAAACCATCTAACTTGGCATTGAATCATCTACTCCATCAGCTCTGTTTGGCTAGGTAAATGCTAGTGACAACCCTATTCTACCCACAGAGTCATCGAAATGCTTGTGACCATGCTTGACCCAAGTGACCCCAAGGTGCACTAAGCACGATTGGGCAGTGATCTTCTAGGGCTCGTATCTTGGACCTCGTGAGAGGTATCAACAAATTTTTAGGTGTTACAAGATCATTTTTTTGAGGTTTACAATAACCTCTCTCAGTTTTGGGTGATTTGACTTCATCTGCATTTTTCAAGGCGATCTTAGTCGATGCCAAAACTTGCAGTCAGGGTTAGTTAAAAGTGGCTCAGCAGCGTATCTTTCAAACCGTTTGACCTGGCATCAAACCATCTACTCCATCAACTCTAGTTGGCTAGGTAAATGCCAATGACAACCCCATTCTTCCCATAGAGTCACCGAAATTCTCATGACCACACTGGACCCAAGTGACCCCAAGGTGCACTAAGCATGATTGGGCAACGATCTTCTGGGACTCGTATCTCAAACCTCGTGAGAGCTATCAAAAAATTGTTAGGTGCTACGAGATCATTTTTTTAGGTCTACAATAACCTCTCTCAATTTTGGGTGATTCAAATTCATTTTCATTTGGCAAGGCGATCTCAGTCGATGCCAAAACTTGCAGTCAGGGTCAGTTGAAAGTGGCTCAGTAGCGTATCTTTCAAACTGTCTGACCTGGAATTGAACCATCTACTCCATCGACTCTGGTTGGCTGGGTAAACATCAGTGACAACCCTGTTCTACCCACAGAGTCACCGAAATGCTCGCGACCACGCTCGACCCAAGTGACCCCAAGGTGCACTAAGCATGATTGGACAGTGATCTTCTGGGGCTTGTATCTCAGACCTCGTGAGAGCTATCAACAAATTGTTAGGTGCTACAAGATCATGTTTTTGAGGTCTAAAATAATCTCTCTCATCTTTGGGCAATTCGACTTTGTTTGCATTTGGCAAGGCGATCTTAGTCGATGCCAAAACTTGCAGTCAGGGTCAATTGAAAGTGGCTCAGCAGCGTATCTTTCAAACCGTATAACCTAGCATCAAATCATCTACTCCATTGGCTCTAGTTGGCTGAGTAAAGGCCAGTGACAACCTCATTCTACCCATAGAGTCACTGGAACGCTCGCGACCACACTCGACCCAAGTGACCCCAAGGTGCACTTAGCATGATTGGGCAGCGATCTTCTGGGGCTCGTATCTTGGACCTTGTGAGAGGTATCAACAAAATGTCAGGTGTTACAAGATCATGCTTTTGAGGTCTACAATAACCTCTCTTAGTTTTGGGCTATTCAACTTCATTTGCATTTGGCAAGGCGATCTCAGTCGATGCCAAAACTTGCAGTGAGGGTCAGTTAAAAGTGGCTCAACATCGTATCTTTCAAACTGTCTAACCTGGCATCGAATCATCTACTCCATTGGCTCTGGTTTGCCAAGTAAACACTAGTGACAACCTTGTTCTACCCACAGAGTCACCAGAACACTTGCGACCACACTCGACCCAAGTGACCCCAAGGTGCACTTAGCACGATTGGGCAGCGATCTTTTGGGACTTGTATCTCAGACCTCGTGAGAGCTAACAACAAACTATTAGGTGCTACAGGATCATGTTTTTTAGGTCTACAATAACCTCTCTCAGTTTTGGGCGATTCGACTTCGTTTGCATTTGGCAAGGTGATCTCAGTAGATGCCAAAACTTGCAGTCAGGGTTAGTTGAAAGTGGCTTAGCAGCGTATCTTTCAAACTATTTGACTTGGCATCAAACCATCTACTCCATCAGCTCTAGTTGGCTGGATAAACACTAGTGACAACCCCGTTCTACCCACAGAGTCATCGGAACACTCACGACCATGCTTGACCCAAGTGACCCCAAGGTGCACTAAGCACGATTGGGCAGCGATCTTCTGGGGCTCATATCTTGGACCTCATGAGAGGTATTGAAAAAATATTAGGTGCTATGAGATCATGTTTTTGAGGTCTACAATAACCTCTCTTAGTTTTGGGCGATTCGACTTCATTTGCATTTGGCAAGGCAATCTCAGTTGATGCCAAAACTTGTAGTGAGGGTTAGTTGAAAGTAGCTCAGTAGTGTATCTTTCAAACCGTCTGACCTAGCATTGAACCATCTACTCCATCAACTCTAGTTGGCCAGGTAAACACTAATGACAACCCCATTCTACCCACAGAGTCACCAGAATGCTCGCGACCACACTCGACCCAAGTGACCCCAAGGTGCACTAAGCACGATTGGGAAGCGATCTTTTGGGGCTCGTATCTTGGACCTCATGAGTGGTATCGACAAATTGTTAGGTGTTACAAGATCATGTTTTTGAGGTCTAAAATAACCTCTCTCAGTTTTGGGTGATTCGACTTCGTTTGCATTTGGCAAGGCGATCTCAGTCGATGCCAAAACTTGCAGTGAGGGTCAGTTGAAAGTGGCTTAGCAGCGTATCTTTCACACCATCTAACTTGGCATCAAATCATCTACTCCATTGGCTCTAGTTGGCTGGGTAAATGCTAGTGACAACCCTATTCTACCCATAGAGTCACCGGAACGCTCGCGACCACGCTCGACCCAAGTGACCCCAAGGTGCACTATTCATGATTGGGCCGTGATCTTCTGGGTCTTGTATCTCGGACCTCATGAGAGATATCAAAAAATTGTTAGGTGCTATGAGATCATGTTTTTGAGGTCTACAATAACCTCTCTTAGCTTTGGGTGATTTGACTTTATTTGCATTTGGCAAGGCGATCTCAGTCGATGCCAAAACTTGCAGTCAGGGTCAGTTGAAAGTGGCTTAGTAGTGTATCTTTCAAACCGTCTGACCTGGCATCGAACTATCTACTCCATCGGCTCTGGTTGGCTGGGTAAATGCCAATGACAACCCCATTCTGCCTACAAAGTCACCGAAACACTCGCGACCACGCTCGACCCAAGTGACCCCAAGGTGCACTAAGCACGATTGGGTAGTGATCTTTCGGGGCTCGTGGATCAAGTAGAAATTTTTCTGAGTAGACATTGTCCTATTTGGTATGGTTATTAAGGTAGACTAAAATGGTTGGAGAGGCTATCAATGCCACTGTCTATCCAAGGACATGCCATCATCCTTAGGGTTGGTTATAATTTTAACTATCGAGTCCCATAAAAACTGTGACTTGGAAGCATAGACAATATATGTAAACTATTCAACAAAATGCCCGCAAGCAGAGCATGACATATGGAATTGCAGATAGGAGTAGTAGAACTAGTAAAAGGTATCCAAAAATGAAGTTTCCAAAGCTTTGTCAGGTTAGACTGGTCGATGACAATGAGAATTAGTTTTTCACATCGACAGTATTGGCATTCGAGAACATGATAATCTATAACGCAATTTTAATATTAAGACATTATCACTTCCTGAGAATGCCCCAACACCGAATGTCAAGGAGGACCCGACATCTTCCTTGATGGATAGAACCTTGTTTCATGCTCAGTTGTTGGATTCATAGAGGTCTGGGACTATATCAGTGGGAAACTTAAGAGCAATTTTCAATACCAAGCTGATGATGCCTTCATGATGCATGATAATGCAATTCTTTGTGTTGACATCAGTCATGATTCAGAGATGTTGGCTTTAGGTTCACAGGGTGGGAAAATTGAGGAGGACGTGCTCGCAATTGAATCCCAAAATACATATGTATGATGGCTTTGACAAAATGTTTCTTGGTGTCACTTGCATGAAGTGGTATGTTTGTAGAGAGCTAGAAATGACATGCTCTAGTTATAGCACCAAGTGTCCAATCAAAACATAGAGGCATTAACACTTGTGTTGCAATAAGATCCAGATGGCACTATTCTATAAGAATAGATCCATTTTGAAAGATGTAGAGCACCAAGTAACATAGACTTTCATAACAAAATATTACTAAGGCACTCACAAAGGGATACTTTAATGTATTTGAGAAAGAAGATGTGGATAGACACGTCCTCAAGAATTAGTTATTATAACAGGAAAGAAACTAGCCGAAAGGGGAAAATAAGTAAGGCTTGTAGAGGAGATTTTGGGGGTTCCGGATTCTGCCTGACCCAAGAGACTTGGTGCCAGGGGAGGGATAGATTAGGATTTTTATTGTAATGCAGGGAAAGAGGGATTTTATTTTTAGATAATGATTAATGTACAGGAACATCAGAATCTTTGTTGTTTGCTATGTTTAAAGAAGGATATGTCAGCATATTAAAACTTTGATTTTAGATGCTCACTTTCTGATTGATATTCATCTTTGAATGATATTGGTTTCTTTTGAATGCATATCTGTTATGTCTGATCATTAGCATGATCATCTGTGGACTTTATGCTATAGTTTTTCATGTATTTGGAAAGAACCATTCATCTTTCTCTCTTAGTTTCTTTCTGTAATGCATTGTTTAGGCAAATGAAATTTGTAGCATTTTCTGTCCTTTTCTTTTCAGTAAATTAGTCCCTTTGCGTCTATCTCGTGTTTATGAATAGATGTTTGTAAGCCTTTATTGCTTTTAGGTTAAAAGCATTATCATTTATAGTTTAGTTGATTCATTGTAAATCCTGCATAGGGAGCTGTACCCAGATAATTCAAAGGGTGCTTACGCTTCTCAATAGTGAAGTGACCCAACTATTGGTGTTGGTTGAGTCTTTTTTTTTGGGCTTTAAGGGTCATTTTGTAAGCATTTCTTTCAAAGACAAATCTGTTCACCAACAAGAAGTTAAACCTCAAACATAATAAGCTCCATGAACATGGTATTCTAGAGTAAAGAAAAACAAATGTAACTTCAACAAGATATAATTTAAATCATAATGATAATCATAGTCAAGATATAACTTCACCATTCAATTCCATAAACATGAATAATAAATATGTATATACAAAAGATGATGCAAATATAACATATAAATGAATATGTTCTATATATGTATCAAATGTATCAAAAGTATGTCCATATACAAATATGGCACATGCCATTTCAAAATGTTTACAAAATCAATGTTTTAAGGTGTACAATGTGGCATATATGCCATCTCAAAATGTGCCAAGTGTCATCTCTAAATGACCACAAAACTAAAACTGCATCCTATGTTGTAGGGGGGTCATCAAAATGTAGCCTCTTTGAAGGAGTGTTGGGCTCTGATTGATCCTGCATAAAAAATGAGTTCAAACCAAAGTTAGATTGCTTACTTTATATGATTTGTACACACACACACACACACAGATATATATATATATATATATATATATATATATATATATATAATTCATAATTTTCAAACACTAATTTAATTAAAATTATAGCTGAATACAAATAAATTTGCACCTGGTCTCTTGATCGCCTACCATGATCAGGTGTCCTAGCATAAGTCCTGGGTAGCAAAGGGACCATGCCAACAATACCAACTCTGACCTATAAATATATATTTGCAATAATGAGATTAGTAGACTGGTGCAACATAGAGTAATAAATCTACAAAATAGGATGATAGCATAATAAAATTAAAAATTGATTGAACTAAAATTAAAACTTACATTTGGTGATCCCTCCTCTGGAATAGTGGGCTAGGTCAACAAAGAAACAAAAGATTCTCATGGGACCTCCCTCACAGTCGGAGTAACCTATGAGAGTAAAAAGATTGTCAATTATATATCAATGTACTTCATCATAGCAACCCTAGTTACAAAATACAAATAACAATATGCAAAAGTCTACGTACAATTGGGCTATCACTCCGAATCGAGATGCCTGTAACCCTACGCCGCCGAACTGGTGTCGGGACATCATCAATAGCCACACCCTATATAATAAAGTGCAAGTAAAATATTTATTACTACACACAAGTGGCATACATATGCATGCATAATTAATCTTAAACAATTAACTAACTTTCCTTTGTCGACACCTGATGAAGGAACCCCCTCACGCCCCCCATTGATGTCAGCTGTAGCCTGCAAGAACACAATAAGATGACAATATATATTAGTAAATGTATGAATTTTATTGCTCTAATTGATAGAGATTTAAGCATGTACACCAAATGATATAAAAAAAAACTAATGGGTACATAATTTATAATATATCATATAGTCATCAAGGCCAAATGAAATGGCCAAAAGTGTGGACTCATCCACCTATCTCACCTCCTCCTGTGTCATCGACTGAACATAAATGGAAAAAATATATATACATAAGTGCATGCAATCATTAAAACTAATCTAAATAAATAAATTATTTTAAAATTAAATAAGTCATGTGACAAATTTATTTATAATATTTACTCTTACTGTATCAACAGGAGTCAATGGCTCTACGTGCACCTCCTGAGCACTCTCATGAGATGTAGATGCTCCATGAGGTGTTGCAGCCTCTGTAGCAGCCTCTCCTATATCTCCCTCATCAATATCATGAAACTAATATATATCAGAATCAGTAAGTGGTCCGAGGCACATATGCCTGCACATAATGTACATATGGGGCTCACATACATGTGAACTCTAATGAGATGTCGATGCGCCAGTAGCATCCATAGGAGGCAACACTGACCTAGTCTGTGTGATCAACTGATCACTTAGTAAATGAATGGCCCTAATAGTTAGTTTAGCAGCCTCATAAATGATATCGGGATGTTGCACTGGAGGAGGGGGGTGTGACATCAGTGGGAGGGACAAAGGTAGTGCCTTTCAGTGCTGCGAAGATGGCCTAGTCTGAGGAGCTCCTCTGCCTATGCCCATGTTGGGCCTCACACTCCAATAATCAACATGGTGACCAAGCACAAACTCAGCATACAATTTTTTAAGGAAATAAAATGGGACCTCCAAATTTCTATGTGGTGGTTTATCAAAAACCATCCACCAATGATCCCAAAAGTTTGTGCGCATTGCTTCATTTGTGCACCATTTTATTGATAATTTGGGCTTTTTGGGGTCAACTGGTATTCCGGTTTTAGGATCGACAAAAAGGGTGGCTATATCTTCCTTACTTATATTAAGGGCCGCAATCCCATCATGGTCAAGCCCATCATCAAATTGGGCGTGCATATCATCATGCCAATGAAGAGTAGCATTATGTTGCTGCATGAGTGTGTCAATATTTCCAACAATTGTATTTAGTGTGGCAAGCATGGGACCTAATGTAGGTATATTTTGATACGTGTTTTGGAAACCTTGTATCGTGTTCAAATTTTCTTCTATCAAATCTTGTAAAGATTTAGGGTTTAGATATGGGGGATTGTTTTCAGGATTGTTATTTGGAGGGTTATTTTCTCCATTGTTGTCAGCCATGCCTGATTAAATAAAAAACAAATCTAAGTTTCAAATATTATTACAAATATAAATACAAAACCCTATTTTTTTAAAAAATGCTACATTTATAATGAAAATGAAATAAATTAATAAAAATATGCAATTAACTACTTACCGAATATGCTCGGAGTCAAATTTGGGGTTTCCAATATCAAGTATCTGAAAATATATCGGGTATCAGAAAAATGCGGTTAGAAACTTGAAGAAATTGCACTAGGAAATGAAGAATAGGGCTCACAGGTGTTAGATATATGCCACAGTTATCGGGTACCTGAAAATATCGGGTACCTGATATTTTTGGGTACCTGATTAGGTATGTGCTTTGGTGGTAGCTTTGCCTAGGTGTACTGACACCCAGGCCTACTAAAAATTCAACAAGCACTTTCATGCGCTTTTGGACGAGTGAAAAGTGAATATTTTTCACATCGCCACTTTTTGGCCCCTCATGATCTTGCACAGACCCGTCAAACTAAAATAATGTACGTTAGTGATGAAAATGTCATCTATTAAATTCTTTCAAATCCTCGCATTTGATGAGCTAATGAAAGGTAAAACATTTTTTTAGTAATATGGATCGAAGAAAGAGACCAACTATGATGGTATCTTGAGCTCTGTTATCTTTACTCCTAGCTACTTAGTAAGGCCTGGAAGACTTATACCTGTCCATCATTGAGAATAATCACCGCCTTGCCTTTATGTACACTGCACAGTATCCAATATAAGAGAAGGAAAAAAATATGAATGGATAAAATAAATGCAAGATACAATAATATTATCTTCTTGTTTAGCTTCTCATAATTGATCCCAGTCTCACAAAAGTAATTTTATATGATCATTAGCACATTTCGTGTATCGATGAGAAATAGTATCCAAAGTTTCTAGATTATGAGAAGAGGTATAAGTGGAGACCAAAGAAGGGATATTTGTGAAAGTTTTATAGATGTAGATTATTGAATCATCATCTCTACACTGGTACTCAATCTGGAAACCCTCGTATGTATATAGCCACTCTAGAAAATCTCAACATCTAGAAAATCTCCACAAAAATCTCTTCTGGCCTCCATTGCATATACGTCTTCTCAGAATCTAAAAACTCTCCATCATTGATTCCCATCATTTTTTTAGTATCTCCATGGAATGAGACCTTAAATTATTGAGCTTCTCTTTGTTTCGAGAATAGTTTAACATTCTCTACTTAACAGGGCCAACCATGTGCAGGTGGAAGCTCATCTGGCCCCTCCTAGGAGCCTCTTATGACCCTTTATGACATTTTAAGGCCTCTAAGATGTATTCTTAGGAATCATAAAGGGTTGTAAAGGTTCATAAGGGGTCCTGGGACACAACAACTAAGAAACATAAATGTAGGCATCATGGTCACAATTTTTTGGAGACAACATAATTGAGTGGTATACCCAGATGATGCAAAGCAACCACTACTCCTCTGGTTCCAAGTCAACACTACGGGATCCAAAAACCATAGATAAGGAATAAATTTAGAGAGCAGAGGAGGGCCATAATGACCAAAATAATATAGGACCCTATATTATTTTGGTGGTTATGGCCCTCCTCCACTCTCTAAATTTATTCCTTATCTATGGTTTTTGGATCCTGCAGTGTCAACTTGGAACTGAAGGAGTAGTCATTTCTTTGCATCATTTGGGTATACCACTCAATTATTTCGTGTCTCCAAAAAATTGTGACCATGATGCCTATATTTATGTTTCTTAGCTGTTGTGATATCTACATTTATGTTTCTTAGTTGTGTTTATGTGCATGTTTTTTATGTTTCCCAATAGATCTCTTTCTAGAAAAAAAATGCTTTGGTTTTAGGTTCACTATCACTCTATCAGCCTCTCCCTTGTGAGCATCCTTGTTTCTCTTCTTTGATGCCTTCTTTCCAAGTGTAATAGCCTTCAGTTTCTGAGCTGAATCCTTGAAACTATCTCCTAGAACAACTTCACCACGAGGCCTAGACCTAGATCTTGACCATGATAATAGATGTTGCTTCTTGTTTGGATGATTAATATCCATGGCATCAATATTTTCATCCACTCCACTGGACCTCTCTCATTTGTGTCCTTTTCACGAAACTGACCTACTTCAAATTCTCTCTATTTCTACTGAAGGATCCAAGCCCATGCTAGAAAGATGTATTCCCATTCTCTATTCCTCTATTGTAGAGTGATATATTTGAAACAATAAGGGTAAGGCTTAAAGAATTTAATTTTGCATTGCAGTCTATAGATTTTGTAGCAGAAAAGCATTAGGTGCCACCTTCAACACAATATGATCACTAGACATGTATGTATGTTTTATGAAACACCTATCCACAACAGAATGGGAAGACATCTTTCTAGCCTAGGCCTGGATCCTTCAGCAATTAGCTTCATAATAATTGAACTAGATGAGAGCTGAACAATTAGCTTCCTAGGAAAAATCTCATAAATGAACTATGTGTACCCCAATTCCTGTGCCCTTTGTGCGTACCTAAATGATATATTTGAAACAACAAGGGTAAGGCTTAAAGAAATTAATTTTGCATCACAGTTTGTAGTTGTTGCAGTACCAGAGCATCAGGTGCCACCTTTCTAGTCTAGGAGAGTTAGACCAGAAACTCCATGTACTCTATATTCCCTAGATACAGACCATGTATGCATCTCTATTTGGATATGGTTGTGTGTGGTTAATAAACAACTTGTATATATGGTCAATACAAGATTTGAGCTGTATATTTTGCCAAAAGAAATGAAAATGGAAATGTTCAAATAGTCAAAGACACACAAAGAAAAATAGTTTACAGAGAGAGGAAAACACTTATCATGTCATGCATATGACTCATCATTAAACTTAAAAGTGGAAGCCTTGTCTGAGATTTTCTGTCTGGATATTCTACATAGTTTGTTATCTTTTACACACTATTTTTTGTACTGACATCTATCTCATATCCAAGACTTTTAAATTTTTTTAGAATGTATTGGATGCCTTATCTTTCCAGTGTCACTATTTTACATACACCCAAATTTGAAGTGAAAACTATTTATATTTATAAATCAAGTGATACATGTAAATGTATGGACCCATAACCTAGAGGTAAGGCCCAGATCTCAGCATGTGGACCTAAATTAGGCCCTTATCCAAACATGTGGACCTCAAAAATTGAACACCCAGCCCCAAATTGCAAAATGTATAGGCCTTACTATGTAACATATGGCCCTAAAATCAAACTTGTAGGCTCTCAATTCTAGCCTAAAATCAAGGTGGAACCTTCAATGCTTAACGTCTCACCTTAAATTAAATGTATGGACCTCAAAATGGGCACTAAATTCAAACACATGACCCCTAAATAAGAATGTATGGCCTTAAATTTAATGACCTAGGCATCATATACCAAACATGTGGGCCTATAATTCAATATGTCAACCTGTAGCTTAAGGATGAGACTCAAAACTGGACGTGTGGACTAAAATTTAGTAGGCCTGGCCCCAAATTAGTAATGTATAACATAAATCCAAATACATGATGCCCCAAGTCTCAAACAAATGGGATGTGGTGGGCTTGAATTCAATGAGATAGGCCCTAAACCTCTAATGTGTGGGCTTGACTTTAATAAGGCAGGCCCAAACTTAACATGTATGGACTGAAATTCAAATGTGTGGGCTTGATATCAGATGTATGGGCTAAAGACTTAATGCAGGCCCTAAATCTAATTAATAGAGAATATAGGCCTAGATCCTAATGTATAGGGCCTTAATTAAAATGAGGAGGCCTCAAATCCAATGAATCTCTGCACCAAATAATTTAGTCCGAGCCTCATGAATCGAAATAAATGAGAGACTTAATATTGACTAAAATTTGGTTGAATCGGCAAGGAGATTAAATTTTAATTGTTTTGAATATTTCAAACCTACATTTTGGTGATAAAGAGGATGATTCAACTATGAGAGAAATTAGTATGATAGAGTGTTTATAAAAATTCAATGGTATTCATAAGAGGAAGGAGAGTCACAATGAGATATCATTGTTTTGGACCAGTTCAGGGTTCTCTGACTGTACCCCTACAAATGGACTAGAATAATGGTGGATTTACAAAGAAACCAAAAGTTAGAAACATTCCCAAGGTCTCAACTCTTGGAAAGTATTTTCTTATGATCCAAAATGATCAAATCTAAGAGGAATTAACCCCAAACTCACTGCAACACTGAAACCCTCAAATTAGCCTCTCAAAACCCTCAATCGTAGGGCTTCTCAAATCTCATGTCTCCAATCACTTCTAGGTCTAAAAAATAATTGTATCACCATTATAAAAATGTTCTAAGAGGATTCAAACCCTTAGGCATACCCTTTGTTTGAGTCAAATGGTCACTTCTACACTCTAGCCACCACTCCCACTAGTTTCCTTTCACCGTCTCATGACAAAAATCCAATACCTGCACTTATTCCTGCATTTCATCTGTTAATATAATATTTTACATGTTAAGTCAATACATCCATGAAGTCTGGGCCCTTAGAGTTCATGGGATGGCCATAATTTAATGAAAATTCAAGACTATTTTAAAAAAAAACACCAGAATCAGAATAGTTTGTTCAAACCAAGTGTACAGATTTTGAAATCTAAGTAAAATCTATTCAATCATGATCAAATGTGAATGATAAAATACTTCAATGAATTCTTACAACTCCCCAAATACCACAATGCTTCAAGGAATCAGGGGTTCAATACCAATTGCATGAAATAAGAGTTTTTATTGATTCTTTGTATCCAGTCCGTACACCCAGGCTTCTTCTCCCCCGTACAATAAACTTTCACTAGTAAAATAGAACTTCCAATAACCATATCAACCAAATTTTATCATTTATTTGAGTGGTTAAGGCTTAAAACAAAACAAAACACTATTTCCCTCTAAACATCATGTAACCGTTACTTTTTTAAATATTTGAATTTTTAAACCATAAAAATGGCTTTATTGAATACTTACCCTTTCTTAGTAATTCCTAATTCCCTAGACTTATCCCATGACCCATCCTAGACTCTTAAAACATTATTTATACTTCACCCCTACATATCAGAGGTCATTCAAGACCAGTAACTCTTGGGACAAGAGTTTCATTGCTGGTGGGGAGTATGGTGCAAGGGCACCAAGGATCAACAAGAAATCTATAAAGACATTCAAGAAATTGAAGACACCTAATGAGGATCAAAGGGAAAAGGAGGTAAAAGGTAAAAGGATGTCAAAGGGATTATAAAAGATGTAAATCACATTAATTATCATGTGTTGACACCTATAATGTTTTAATGCCATGAAATGGCATTCAAATGTATGGACTTCAATTATAAATTTGTAAGGGTCATTTGGATGTAATATGGATCATTAGTTTCCAAGAGTGTCTTAGGGTAGTTAGGATTATAGGAATGAAGAAATTGAGTCTCCTAGGTGTTTGGAAACCTTTAGAGTTCTTAAAATTCCTATTAATAAGGTTTTTAAAGCATTTTCATAGTTTAAGTTTTCAAATATTTAAAATACAACGGCTAATAGCCATTTACGAGGGAAGTTAGGATTTTGATATCTAAACACTCAACTAATCCTTCTAATTGATCATGAGAGGTTGGAGAAGTTGAGATTATGATTCCTATTTTTAATCAAAACCCTTAGTATGGGTATGATAAACCTGGTGTGTATGGGCTGAACAGAGAATAACAAAGAAAGGTAGATTTATCTGCAATATTGGTGTTGAATTTGTATTTCATTTATATGAGATCTTTTTAGAAGTGTTAGAGATGCATTAGGAGTTTTTTTTAATCCATTTTCAATCTCTACTACTAAAAATATATCCTTTTTTAAGAGCTTACACGCCTGGCATTGATTCACAGTCCGGATTAATAGACTTTTTTGGTAACAGTCTAAGTTTTCTTTGAAGATGCAATCATCACATGAACTTTAAGGGCCCAGACTTCATGGGATGAATAAATATAACATGTATGATAACCTTTTAACTTATTAAATGCAGGAACAAGTGCATATTTGACTGATCTTCATGGGACAATGAAAGTAACCTGGTGAATTTTCTTGGTACAATACAACAATGGGAGTTTGGTCTGAAGGGCATGGTATTTTTATGATCCAAATAGTCTTACCATGTTGTATGGATGGTGATTAAATCACCAATTGGTTCTGAAAGTGTCTCCATAAATAAAGATTAGGAAAATCTTCTTCTAAAGAATGAAAAAAAGATAAATGCCAATATTGAATAAAAGACATACATAGAGGATGACATGTCTGAACATGACGAAGAATTAATAACCAAATCACTTATTTATTGGTTTAATGAATCAAATATAATCAAATATTTTGATACAACTAATATTGGAATTTTCCCATCGAAAGGCTTTAAGCCTCTAGGTATTTTTCAAGACACTTATTTAGTAGAGATGAACTTCTAAACTCTATTGTATGGATCTCCTCAGCCAATTGATGTTGCAAATAAATTATCCTACCAAAAAAAAGGGGAGCTCATACATAAAAATAATGAATTTTCAATGCACATAACAAATTTTTTCTTTAAAGCAATTAAAATCATTATTCAACAAATACCTTTGTTTGCATGGATTTGCATAAGAAAAGTTGAGTTAAAAGGTTGAAAGCTATTTGTTAAGGATGTGCACACTCCTATGTAAATCTGGAGAAAATACTAAGATGTTCATTGGGCTTTAGATCTTTGAGAATTATTTGCATATCTCCACATTATTTAGAGAACACAAAAAATAACATATTTGTAATGATAAGACAATAGGGACCTCCAACCTTTTTTGTAACATTGACAAGTGAAGAACATTTTTGGGAGCCATTATGCAAGGCCTTATTACGTATATCTAATAGGCCCAAGAAGTCAAGTATTTTGACAATATAGAGGATAGAGACCTAGAATTTGAAATTAGAAAAAAACCATTACTTTGTAGTCGCTACTTCTACTATAGGGTCAATGCATTTTAAATAATGATGCTAAAAAATGATCAACTCTTAGGCTATTTTTTTGTCACAAAATTTTAGAATCGAGGAAATGAACATGTACATTTTATGTTATGGATAAAAGATGCACCTATCTATAGAAAGTGCATGAACATTGAAATTGAAAATTTTGTGGACAAATGCATCACATGTGATTCTTCATTTCTTGATGCAAATCTTATCAAAATACAAACTTATCATAGTACAAAAACCTATAAAAAAAACTTTTGAAGTTTTCTATTGCCTCCAATAAGAAGAATGACAATATTAGAGCCCTTGCCAAATCCAAATTCTACAATGAAAGATAATTAAAGAGACTTCTTCAAACAATTCAGAACCAAAAAATACACAATAGAAGATACATTGGACTATTTCTTTGATGAATTCAAATTAGATGAAGCAAATTATATTGCAATGCTACAATCAACATTGTCACGAAAAATTGTAATGCTAAAAATATATCCAACTAATATATGGATAAATTAAATTAAATATATAACCTAAATATATTATTTTAATTTAAATTAAATATATAAATTAAATATTAATTTAAGTTAATAAATTATAATGCTAGAATCTGAATCTAGCTATTAAAAATTAACAAAAACTCCTACTAACTATATTAATTGCAGAGAATCACCAAGTACATTATGTTGTTAGAATGCAAGCTATTCCTTTCTCTTTTAATGGCATTCAAAATAATCTCGGCCTCAAAAAATCATTATGAATAGTTGAATCCTTTTTTCTTTGATCAATACAACTTTTCTTGAATCTTCCTATATATTTTGACATTATAAAGCTCTATTTATACAACTTCTAAAGATATAAAATTCTCCCTGCCCCAAGAAGAATTCCCATGGATACTAGATGTCAAAAAGGCATATGTTCATTTCAAAGTTCTGAGTTAGATAGTCAAATGACACTAGCACAGTTGCAGAATAGTCCTGCTTTGTTTTCTAAGAAACCTATTATGTCTCTGTCTAGGTTCAAAATACATCTTACTGTTTGCATTTTATAAACATAAATCTCTATGACCCATTAATATTATAAATACAAATAAATTTTTAATTGCTTTATCCAAGAATCCAAATTTTTTACAAAAAATTATCCATTAAAAGTTTGAATTTCAATCTTAATACTTACTTTAAACATAGTTTTATGTTTTCCTTTATATGGAATTGCTCAGAAATCCACACTTTTCTTACCTTCTTTCCCTATGCCAAATTACTTACAAAGTTTGGTTCTTGCACCATCTTCATTTGTACTTGTTCTTGGCCTAACAATTATTGGTCTTCAATGTGAAATGATGTTTTGAAGAGACCAAAAAGAAAAATGGGAGGAGAGAATATGTGTCTTGTACATAGTTGAGGCAATTAAACCAGAAAAGACATATTTTTAGAGGGAAAATTCCACAAATATTTCAACATCAGCTTCTTTACAAGACTTGTTCAAAGAAGAGACAATCAAGGAAACAAGGAAGTTCATCAAATTAAACAATAGAAGATTCATAATCAAAAAATGAAATGATAGGGTATGCTATCCCTAGGCTATCTGAGTCATAGTGTAGTCCAAGTATATTCAGGGTCGCCCAAGGCATTGCCCAAATGTGTATATTCTAAGTCCTAATATGGTCTCAGACCTGGGTGATTCCAGTATACCCCCAAGTTCACCCAAGGTACTACTTGAGTTGATCTTTTCAGTTCCTAAATTGATCCATTCAGGCCCTATCCAAACTCTCCCTAGGCTGGGGAATAAAGAGGCACCTGGTCGAAGGGGATACACTTAGGTTTTTTCCAAAATTTTGCAAAAAGCTATGTAAAAAAAATGATTGCCATGGCTGGATAGCCACCACCCAGACATGACGTAGTTGGGAGAAGCCCAAAATAACGGTGGAAAAGGGCAAAGCCAAATTAAGCATTAAGAGTATGGATGATTGAAATGCTCAGTTTTGGAGGCTCACATACCTCAAAATTTGTCAAGGGTCTTCGTCTATCACTTCGTCCCGCTCCTAAAACTATCTTTGTGGGCTGCAATCAAAATAAAAATGGTCTTCATCAATCGCTTCGTCCCACTCTAACACTCTCTTCGTAGGCAATCAAAATAAAAATGATTTGGCCGTTTCACTTTTTTTTTCATGTATACCCTGAAACTATCAGAATTCTGATGGTCTATTTAAAACACATCAGAATTCTGACACCATCGGGGACTATTACAAAAGAAAACCCAAATTCATAAAAAAGAATTATCCGTCAAAAGTTTTCATCGAAATTGGGCCCCAAATGTAGTAGTGTTGACTCTCTCATTCTGACCATCTATCTCCAAATGATAAGTTGTACTGAAATTGAGCCTGGTGCCCAAAGTTATCTGTAACTCTCTCCAAAAGGAAGAAGTAAAGAGAGAATCTCTATCAGATATAATCTTATGAGGAACACCATGGAGTCTAACAATATCTCATAAGAATACCTATGCAACTGTAGGTGTTGTGAAAGTAGTATGAATGAATGAGAAGTGGGCTACCTTGGTCAACCTATCCACTGTCACTATAATATCATCGTGGCAATGAGATGACATAGGAAGACCAACAATAAAGTACATGGATATAATTTCCCACTTCCACTTGAGTACCTCATGTGGCTGAAGAAGCCCATCTGGATGGCGGTGCTCCACCGTAACTCTCTGACACTCCAAACATCTAGCCACAATCTCAGCAATGTGCAAACTCATACCTGGCCAATGGAAAAGTTGTCTCAAATCTGCATGTAACTTCTTGAATATAGGGTGCACTACATAGGGTTATCTATGAGCCTCAGGAATAATGAAGTCATGCAACCCACTAGAAGAAGGTACATAAATGCATCCCCTATGAAAAAGAAGACCATCAAACTCTAGAGTATAATTTGAGAACTTTCCCTCAAGGGGTCTCTAAGCTTGAACCATCTGAAAAACCTCTAAATAGAATCTATCCACAGGGAAGTGATGAAAAATACGCCCTCTCAAATCAATACTAGAATTCATAGATGAAAGCTCATGATGTCTCCTACTCAAGGCATCTGCAACCACGTTCTCCTTACCCTTGATGTAGTGAACATCAAGGTCATACTCGCATAGGAAATCCATCCACCTCCTTTGCCAAGCATTAAGATTCAACTGAGTGAATATGTATTGCAAATTTTGATGATCTGAGTGAAGCTTAAATCGATGAACCAAAAGGAAATGTCACCATCTCACAAAAGCATGCACCAATGCTGCAATCTCAAGGTCATGGGTAGGATAGTTAAGCTTATGAGTCTTGAGTTTCTTAGACTCATAAGAAATAGCTCTACTAGCCTACATAAGGACTACTCTAATACCATCTAATGATGCATCTATGGAAACTAAAAACTCTATTGAAGGATCTGAAACTGCAAGGATAGGTGTGTTGGTGAGTTCTCTCTTGAGGTCCTTAAAATCTCTCTCACACCTCTATATCCACTGAAACTTCTTCCCCTTTATCTCAAGGGAAGTGCTAAGATGTGCCACTCTAGAAAACCCCTCAATAAACCCTATATAGTAGCCTACAAGACCCATGAAGCTCCTAACCTCGGTCACAGTGGTAGGTGTTGGCTGATCCATGATAGTTCTAATCTTAGATGGATCAAATGCAATCCCATCTCCTGATATCACATGGCCAAGATAGTTAACCTCTGACCTAAAGAAAGCACACTTTGGCAAGCTTATGAAGAACTGATTATCCCTCAAACACTACAAAATGTATCTCAAGTGCTCCTCATGCTCCTACTCATCTCATGAGTAGATCAAAATATCATCTAGGAACACCATCAAAAATATGTCTAAGAATGAGAGGAATAATCCATTCAAGAGACTCATGAATACAACTAGAGAATTCATGAGTCTAAAAGGAACCACGGTGAACTCATAGTAGACATAATATGTACAAAATGTAGTCTTGTGGATATCACTCTCCACAATCCTCAATTGATGGTACCCTGAATTCAAATCAATATTAGAGAATAAATGGGCACTCTGAAGCTGATCAAACAAATCATCAAACCTAGGAGGTGGATAAAAATTATTAATGGTCACTTTATTCAACTATCGATAATCCATGCACAACCTAAGAGGTTCATCCTTCTTCTTAACAAAGATGATAGGTGCACCCCATGGTGATACACTAGGATGAATATGCCCTTTTTCCAAGAGTTCCTCCAACTGAATCTTGATCTCATTAAGCTCATGGGTAGTCATCATGTAAGGTGATCTAAATACAGGCTCTTCTCCTGGCACAAGGTCGATACAAAAATCCACTACTCTAGGTAGTGGCATGCTAGGTAGCTCTGAAGGAAAAACATCTGCAAACTCCTATAAAATGGGATGGTCATCGAGGGAAGGCTCCTTCTCCACTTCCTCCTCTCTATCACTGATAGTGATAGAAAATAACGAGCACCCCTTTCACATGCACCACTTAAGATGTATAGCAGAAATCACACAAAGGGATATGGGTCTCTGAACTCCTGAAATCACAGAGGACATACCAAAATCATCTACTCACTCAACCCTCTTCTACATACAATCCATCTTGGCACTGTGGTCATAAAGCCAATCCATGCCAAGAACAACATCATAGGATCTGAGTGGTGTGATATGAAGGTCAACTGTGGTGGTCATGTCCCATATCTACATCTAACATCTTGTCACCAAGGAACTAACTAAAACCCTAGCACTTGAGGCTAACTCAACCTCCCAACTCACATCCTTCCTAGTTGCCACTAGCTGGCAATGCTCCACTATAAAAGGAGTAATGAAAGAATCAGTGGCTCCTAAATAAAAAAGAATGTAAATGCTACTACCTCTAATCCTACCTATGACCTCAATAACCATGGCCTGATGCTCAACCTGGCGATTATCAACCACTACAAAAACTTGGTGAGATCTTCCCATGTCTCCCACTGTAGGCTCTGAAGTTGCCGCCCTTTGACTACCAGCTAGATGACTTGATGGAAAATCTCTAGCAATGTGTCCCATAGCACCACAAGCTCTACATGGGCCTCAAGCTTGAATCTGAATCCCCTATGGCCTGGACTGATGTTGTCCCCCTGTCATGCTAGATCCACTAAAACCACCTCTAGAAGACTAGTGAGTCCTATCTGGGGCGTATACTATTTCTAAGATCTCTGATCCCGTTGAGGATCCTGTGACTATAACTACTTGGGCTTATAGCCATGCTAACCCTAAGGAGGCCTCTATCTCTAACACTATTGTGACTACTTTTTTTTGGGTGGCTGAGGGGCTCTAAAAGATCTAGATGAATTCCTTTGATTTCCTTTCCAATGGGATCTCTAAAAACCAAAAGACTGAGGTGCGGGATTATAGTTTTGTGACCTATCCCATACATCATGAGATCTATTATGGATCTCATCGGCTATCATGGCCCTCTCTATAGTGTAACATAGATCTCCTGGAGGTACCATGCACACTCTATCAGAAATAGCATGGTTCAACCCCTTAATGAAGCAGTTGACCTATAGTTTCTTGTCCTTCATATAATCAACGTATGGAAGGAGCTTAAGAAACTTTCTCTCATACTGTTCCCCTGTAAGACCCCTCTACTGAAGGTCATGAAACTCATTGATCTGATACTTCCTAAAGTGCTCTGACATGTATCTGGATTTGAATCTCTCTAGAAAGGTCTCCCAAGAGAGGGTATCTATCACAAAGTGGTTCTTATACTCCTCCTACTTCCACCATGTTGAAGCATTCCCTCTCAGCATGTGCACTACAAAGCATGCCTTTAGGTTTCTCTCATAAGGATGCAACCCAAAGAAATGCTCAAGGCCCAAAAGCCATACCTTAGCCTCAATCCCATCTATAGATCATGTAAAAGGTGGTGGCTGTAGGTGAAGAAGCTCTCTAATTTGATCCCCTACATCATGGGGCTCTCTATGCACTACCTCAGGTGGTGGCTTTGGCACGTGAACTGGCTCACCCTCAAGATTTGCCTATCACTCAACATGTCTAGGAGGAGAGCTCCTACTCTGCTCTCGAGTCTTAGTTCACCGACCCCTTGGAGGTAATCTATCCATGATAATAGCATCGAGATTTTGAAGTGTATTCAGAATGTCCTGGTTGGGATTTAGTGGCAACATAGGGGGATGTCCCTTCTCACTACCTACTCCATGTGTTGACTTTTCAACATCCTCTGCTATTGCACAGGAAACCCTAGCATCTCGCCAATAGCCATGACCATGACTACTATGCATGATTGGAGGTATCCTACATAAGGGTAAAAACAAAAGATGAGTTGAAAACACAATGGGTTTAGGTTCCTAGAGTTGAAACTGTGCTCTGATACCAAAATGTCATGCCCAAAAATTACGGTAAAAAACACAACAATTTTTTTATATCACAAATAAACAATAAGGCTACACACTAAGGAACATTCAACATGAAATGAAACACATCAACCAACACATGTTAACTTACAAGAGGTATCATGGCATCCGCTGGCTTGCCAACATCCCTTGATCGTTAACCGCATCAGTTAACTCAAAACCCTAACTAGGTCTCTAAGAAACCCTAACTGGGTTTAAAACAAGAGTTAATAAAAGAGGGTAAACCAAGGTGAAAATTTAAACTTAGAAAATAGAGAAAGGTCAAAGTTTGGGTCAACACACCCATAAAGGGTTAATTCAAAATAAAGATTAATTCAATTGTAATCGTAACCCTAATGGTTCCTAACGTGAACCAAGTTACCAACTAGGATCGAAAATGCCAAATATCAATAAAGAGATAAAATGATAAAATAAGATCAAGATAATAATCCTAAGTGAAGACTAAGGTTAAGAAATTATTACACATTAAAAATAATAATATTCAAATATTATAATTTTACTTACGACATAAAGTTATAAAGTTTTTTAAATAAATTTAATTTATACATTAAAGGATTTAAAAACTATATAAAAATATTAATATTAAATTTGACATTAATGCTAAGGGAGAAATAATTTACCTAAGTCCCTCCTTGGACATTTAAATTAATCTCCCCTAACTAATCTATTTATTATAGAAAATAATAAAATGAATTTAAATAATAAATATTAAAATTATCACCAACTTGATATTACAACATTAATAAAAATCAATAAGAATTAAATATTAAATGATAAATAAAAAAATGACAAATCTCAAGAAATAATATTAAAATATTAAAGGGACCACTTAATTAATATTTTAACATTATTAATTTTGAAAATAAAATAAAATCAATCTTCCAATATTCAGACATTTAAAATCGCAATAAAATAATAAAAGGGAATCTTTTTGAAATCTCAAGATTAAAATAAAATAATATTATTAAATCAAAAATCCAAAAAGGTGACTGTGTAAAGTCAACAGGCATTAATTAAATATTATTACAATAGTTGCCATTATTCTCTTCTCTTATACTCACATTTAAATCTCTATTCAAATGATAGAGTTATTCTCTGTTGGGTTTTATAGTTATATATTTGTAGTTTATTGTTTACTACATTTACCATACTATAGATTAGTACTTCTTATTTAAATCTACGAATGCCCTATTATTTTTTTTGTTTTAAGAAAACATTTTTTTATTTTTTTTTGATCGGTCAAAGGCCGAAGCCCTGTAAATTATTTCATTAATATATATAAAATTTTACATTGTGACCCCGCTCGCTGTAGGCACTGGTAAGAAAGAGCAGGGTTGAGAAAACCTCCAGCCTCGCCTGGGACCATTGGTCCTGTACTAATACAAAATTCTGTGGGCATACCCATGACTCGGCACAGGCCGAGATTTGTTGTGTACATAATTTATGTGGGCATACCCACATCTTGACAAAATTCAAGATTTGATCCTAGATAATACATATTTTAGTGATCTCTCTACTACCCTGTGGATTTCTTAAACAATTACATTTTTACCGTGGGCATACCCACCTTTCTAATGGAATCATAAAATGCCTTTGGTACCGTTCTAGCTCTAAATAATTGCTTTTGCACAATAAGAACTTTGCCTTTCGATGTCTGGATGCATTAGAATCCCATGTGATTTTACGCCTTATTATTATAAAAAAGAAATACATTAAAAAGATTTGAGGTGGGCAGCCGACTACCGTATGTAGGCCATCTCCCATTCTTTGTGACCTACAGAGGGGAAAAGTATTGCTCCACTTCCACCGCAATGGTATGCAGGGAGCCCAGCCACCCACACCCATTGGGTGGCGGGGTGCCTTCTCATCACTTCCCCCAAGAGGGTGGCAATGGAAAGTCCACAGTCCCCAATGGGGAGCGGTGGCTGTGCTCACTGCATATCCCTTTGGGAACTACGGTGGGTACAGTCCTGCCGAGGGTCAATGTTTTAATTTTTTTTAAGTTTATTTTTAATACATTTTTTATATAGTTTTTATTAATATTTATTGATATAATATTTATTATTATATATTATTATATATGTAGTACATATATATATTATTAAAAGGAAGAATGAAGAGTCTATTGTATAACCATACTAGAGTATACACATTGTATATATATGTCTATATGTATGAATTAATATATACATATATTTTTTAAAATATATATATACACTCATAGGTATATGTTAGATAAATGAGAGGGGGGGTGAATCTGTTAATTCCAGTTATCCTACAGTCCCATACTACCAGATGTATATATTGAAAATTTTTCAAACAAATAACCAACTTGGTAAGATAGCAATAACAATCTTTATGTTCATTTACTGAATACCAGTAAAATCAATATTGTGTTTACCAATTAATCCAAAATATAAAATGTGTAAAGTAAACTATCAATCCAATCACATCAAATAACACAACACAAGGATTTTAACGTAGATAACCTGGGACTAGTAACCCAAAATATTTCACTCTTCTGAAGTGAGCTTGGTTAGGAGCCAACTCTATTAAAGCTTACTATGCACACTGTAAGGTGTGACCTGGTTAAAGGATTTATCACTACCAGTTAACTCTTGACCAACATTCACTACGGGGTCAAAAATAAAACTATCAACATTCATAGAATGTCATATTGAAATACAAATAAGATTGTTAAGTCTACTCGGTTAAGAGATTTAGTTGTAACAATGGTTAAAATAAAACAGTAGTGATTTGATTCAAATACAACTAAGATTGCAGATTTTCATATCTAAGCTAAGCTCATAATACCTCCTCTGATCAATAATCACTTCAATCCTTCATCATATTCAGCTTGTTCAACAATACTCTGATGCTCGGTTATGCCTGTAGTACTACTCGGTTATGTTTGTAACTAGTTTGATCAATGGTGCATGAAAAATTCCTTCCATGTGATTTCTCCTACAGATTCAATTAGCTCATTTTTTTCAACAATGAATTGCATGTCACTTTAAATAGACGTCATAAATTATTTTCATCTCATCTATTAGATTTTTCCTCTTAATCTCCATCACCACTTCAAGCTTCCTCGGTAGATGTGTCAATAACACATTTCATCCTTCTCCATTCGATCATCTCTGAAATTTGGTAGTCGTTAGATCCTTATAACTAACTTTATATTTTACCTTAGAATCATACGTGCAATTTTCTAGCTCATCAATTTAGTTGATTGTTATAACATTTAATTGTTTCACTCACTCAGTTAATACAAAATGTGTCGATGAATACTAACTTGGTTATTACTGATACTCAGTATACACTGCACTAGCTTGGTGTATACAAAAATCTTCAATTACCGACCATATTAACTTGGTCATTTTTTATCTTCAATACATAACAAATTCATGTAATACAATCAAGTCAACAAAATGATTCCATAGACTCATCAATAAGTTACCCAATGTATACCTTAGCCATATCTCCATATCCATCTCTTCTTCATGTAAATATCTCTTTCCTTTACCATTTTTATTCTTCAGATGTTTGTAACTGTCATGATAAGTATAGTCAAAACTAGTTGACATAAATGACAACATATTGACTGATTTAATTTCCTTACATATCACTTTAATAGCTCGGTGATCTCAAATCAGTGTCTTTCATTTGTTCATTCAATTTATCAGGTTATTCAATCAATTGTAGATTATCAGTCTCTTCCTTTGGCTTTGATGGCAACACAATATGAAATATGCCATAGAATACCAAATATCTATACTACAATTCTATCAGTAAATATTGTAGCTCGGTAAGCTCTCACTAGCTTGATCATTTAATATGTTTAATCACTACATAGCATCTCAACATTTCAATAGACTCTCCCTATGGATTTGATCTTCTTCTTCCTTTCTGATATGTCTCTCCCACTGGAAAGATATTAGACTTTCTCTCCCTTCTTTGTGTTCTCTTTAACTGATATTTCATTGAATCTTTCTATCCCTTTGATAGAAATGGAAAAAAGAATAAATTACTCTCCAATAGCCAAAAATATCTCTGTTGTTTGGTTCAGATCATGTACCTTAATGTACAAATATACACTTTTCTTGTTCCATCTTTCACAACTGTAGAAAAACCTAAAGTGTGAACAATATGCATCAACATCATTTGATTTTCTGATAAAGTATAGGTTGATGCAACCTCTTGATCACCTTAGTGACCGACAGATAGGGGATGGACCCCTAGTCTAATCCTCAAGTACTCAAATGTATCCTTTGGTAAGGGTTTAGTAAATATGTCTACAAGTTGCTCTTTAGATTTCACAAACTCTAATTTCACTTTCTTTTTTTGTACTTATTCCCTGAAATAGTGATACTTAATAGATATATGATTTGTCTAGTTATAATACATCACCAGTTTCTTGGAAATGTTTATAGCACTTGTGTTGTCACAATATATAATCATTGGATCATTGATCTCATTCATGCCTTTCAATGGTTATTTTATCCATGCAATATTTGAACAATTAGCAGCAATAGAAATATATTCTACTTTAGTAGTAAACTAAGAAATACATGCATGTTTCTTACTTATCCAAGTAACGAACCTTTCTCCCAAAAAGAATGCTCCACCAATTGTGCTCTTCCAATCATCTATATTTCCAACCCAATCTACATCGGTGTAAAATTGTAGTTCAAAATTGCCCTTTTTCTTATATCATAAATCATAATTCTTAGTGTTCTTCAATTATCTCAGAATCCTCTTAACAATAGTCATATGTGATTCCTTAGGATTAGGAGAAAATCTTGCTACAATCCCAACAACATGTGCAATATCTGGTCTACCATGCACAACATACATCAGTTTTGCAATCATTGATCTATATAATGTTTGATTTACCTCGGTTGACTGATCATCCTTTGTCAATTTACATCATGTGACCATCAGTGTACCCACCGGTTTTGAATCTTCCATACCAAAAGTCTTCAATACTTCTTTGATGTACTTTGATTGTGTTATAAATATCCCTTCATTTTGTTCTACAATTTGCAGACCTAGAAAGAATTTAATCTCTCCAAACATTGACCTCTCAAATTCCTTTCTCATTTTAGCAGCAAATTCTTTGCAAAGATTATCATGTCCTCCAAATATAATATCATAAACAAAAAATTCAGCAATAAGAATCTTGTCATCAGTTTCTCCTTTCAAATACAAATTGCTATTGTCATTTGTCCTCACAAATCCAATACTAATAAGATAAGCATGCAGTCTTTCATACCATGCTCTCGATGCTTATTTCAGTCCATACAGTTCTTTGTGCAATCTACATACCATGTTCTACTTATTCGGATCAACAAAGCCTTAAGGTTGTTCAATATAAACCTCTTCCTCAAGTATTCCATTTAAAAATGCAGTTTTAACATCTATTTGATATACTTTAAATCCTTTATGTGCAACATATGCAAGTAGTATTCTAACTCCTTCAAGTCTAGAAATTGGTGCAAAACTCTCACCATAATCTATACCTTCCTTTTGTGCATATCCATTACAAACAAGTCTTGCTTTGTTCCTAGTGACTTCACCTTTCTCATTCAGCTTGTTTCTTAATATCTATTTGGTTCCAATTACATTTTTTTCACTCGGTCTCGATACCAATGTCCATGTTTTGCTTTTCTCTATTTTCTCAATTTCTTCATTCATGGCTTTAATCCATTCCTCATTATCAAGTGCATCTCTAACATTTTTAGGTTCAAATTCACAAACTAAACATGTGTTCTATCTCAACTTACTTTTTATCATCATGCCAGATTGCTTGTCTCCAATAATTTGGTTTGGTGGATGGCGTCTTCTCACAAATTTAGCTGACACTTGTTCTCTTCTTTGTTCATCAGTTAGTACAAGTTCAATTTCTTCCTCGATAGAAATTTCTTGATTCTCAGTGTTTATAGGCTGATGCTTAGTGTCTTTATCTTGTTGCTCAATAGCTTCTACCTGTCGCTTAGGTAGAGGGTTAGGTAACTCAATGAATGTATATCTACCATAGTCATCTGGTTCTTTCTCACTTTCTTCATCATTTTTCTCAAGAAAACCATCAACTTTCACATTAACACTTTCAATCATTTTGTTAGAAACCTTATTCAAACATTTTTAAGCTTTGCTCTTAGTAGAATATCCCAAAAATATTCCTTCATCACCTTTAGAATCAAATTTCCCATTTCTATCATCTTTTAGAATGTAACATCTACTTCCAAAAAATTATGAAATAACTTACATTAGGTGTGTACACAAACCATAACTCATAGGGTGCCTTGTTTGAATCTTTCTTCAACTTTACTTGGTTCAATGTGTAGATAGAAATGCTAACAACTTGTCTCTAGTACATTTGTGCAACATCTTTCTCAATCATCAATGTTCTAGCACAATCAACTATGGATCTATTCCTCCTTTCGACAATACCATTCTATTGTAGTGTTCTCAATGCAGAAACATGTCTTTTAATTCCATTCTCATTACAAAAGTTAGTGAATTCATCAAAAATAAACTCACCTCTTCTATTAGATCTTAAGCATTTTAACTCTTCCACTTTCCTTTTCTACTTTATCTTTATACCATTTAAATATTTTAAAAGCTTTAGATTTTTCTTTCAAAAACATAATTGTCATCATCCTAGAATAGTCATCAACAAATAGAATAAAGTATTTGTCACCATAATAACTCTGAGTTCTCATAGGTCCACATAATTCGGTATGAACCAACTCCAAAATAGCTTTAGATGATTAGGTCTTTCTCTTGAAACTAGATTTTGACATTTTTCCTATTTGACATTGGCACATGACATGGTCAGGTTTAGATAAGCTCGGTAAAACTATAAATTTTCTCTTCTTATTGATCTTAACCATGTTGTCAAAATTCACATGACATAACCTTTTATGCCACAGCCACACATCTTCAGTTCTATCCATTAAACAAGGTGTCTCATCATTGTCAAGATAAAATAGATTACCTTTAGATTGTTCACCAGTACCGAGCAAATTTCTTGTTTCATCATAGATCTTCACCTTTCTACTTTCAAATACAACTCGGTGACCTGAGTTATTCAACTGTGCTACACTTAAAAATTTATAGTTAAGTCCCTTCACCCAATATGCATTTTCACATTTAATCTGATTGTTCAACATGATACATCCTTTTCCTTTTACTTGACAAGTTGTATCATTACCCATTTTAACAGATCCTCCATTATAATGTTCAAGATATTCAAATTTATCCTCATCACTAGTCATGTGATGTGTACAACCACTATCAATAATCCATGTATCATTCTTGCTAGCTTTAGAGATAAGTGGTGTTTCTACATACCTTTCTTCTTCTTCTTCTTATTCTGAATATTCTTTCAAAGCTACGAATACCACCTCAATGTCTTCATCAGTGTTGGTGTCAGTGACAACATCATCATCTCCAACAAGGTAACATGCCTTCTTTCCTTTGTCTTTATAGTCTCAATTTTTTCTTCTTTCATAGTGTCAGTTGCCTCTATGATCTCAGTTATCTCTTTTGTCATGCTTCTTTTCACCAGATCGGTCATTGTCTTTGAAATCATCTTTCATGTTCGGACAACTAGCTACAATATGACCAATTTATTTATAGTTAAAACATGCTAGAGGTAATTTTCCCTGATACCTTCCTTTACCTTTCTCCAACCTTCTAGCCATAAGTGCTTCAAGCTCATCAAGTCCATCTTCATCAATGTCACTGTCACTTTCATTCCTTATCATATGTTTACTGCTTGACTTTCCAATTATCAAAGATGACATAAATGCAGACTCAACACTCAATACAATACTATTATCATAGTTATTCAGCTCAAAAGTAGTCAATTTACTGATTAGACTATCAAGTGTAAGAACATTAATCAGTGCAGATCTCATTTCATGAATTGCAGAGATTCTAATAGCATAGATTAGTAGCAAGGTTCTAAGAATTTTACTCACAACAATGTCTCCATCAATAACACCTCCTTGTCCTTGGATAGCATTGACAACCTCCTTGATTTGGTTACTGTACTATGAAATGTTTTCACCTTCTTTCATTTTCATGTCATCAAATCTTCCTCTTAGGCTTTCAACTCTTGCTCTCATCACATTCACATATTCTCTGTAGACTATTTTTAGTTTGTCCCACTTTGATTTTGTTGAAGTATATGCTTTGATATCTTCAAATTCTGCATTAGGTAGGGAAACAACAATCTCTATGATTGTCATGTTGTGTTCATGTCTCTCTCTCAATTGATCCACTATCAAAGTTCCAATAGATGGTTGTATGTAGTCATTAGTCAAATAGAATAGTGAAAATTATCCAATTCCTTATATGTGCAACTTCATTTTGATTTTCCATGTTGTGAAGTTATCCTTGTTCAACTTTGGAACCTCTCTCTTTACATATTGTCATCTTTAGCTCAAGTCCTTCAAATTTCCTTTCAAACAGACAAGCTCTGATACCAATTCTTAGATAATTGAGAGGGGGGGTGAATCAGTTAATTCCAGTTATCCTATAGTCCCATACTGCCCAATGTATATATCAAAACTTTTTCAAACAAATAACCAACTCGGTAAGATAGAAATAACAATCTTTCTATTCATTTACCGAATACCAGTAAAATCAATAATGTGTTTACCGATTAATCCAAAATATGAAATGTGTAAAGTAAAATATCAATCCAATCACATCAAATAATACATAACACAAGGATTTTAATGTGGAAACCCTACTATAGGAAAAACCACCTGGGATCGGTAACCCAAAATATTTCACTCTTTTGAAGTGAGCTCAGTTAGGAGCCAACCCTGTTAAAGGTTACAATGCACACTGTAAGGTGTGACCTGGTTAAAGGATTTATCACTACCAGTTAACTCTTGACCAGCATTCACTATGGGGTCAAAAAGAAAACCATCAAAATTCATAGAATATCATATTGAAATACAAATAAGATTGTTAAGTCCACTCGGTTAAGAGATTTAGCTATAAAAATGGTTAAACTGATAAAGTAGTGATCTAATTCAAATTCAACTAAGATTGTAGATTTTTAGATCTAAGTTAAGTTCATAATACCTCCTCTGGTCAATAATCACTTCAATCCTTCATCATATTCAGCTTGGTCAATAATATTCTGATGCTCAGTTATGCCTGTAGTTCTACTCAGTTCTGTCTATAACAAGTTTGATCAGTAGTGCATGAAAAAATCTTTCCATGTGATTTCTCCTGCAGATTCAATTAGCTCCTTTTCTTCAATAATGAATCTTATGTCTCTTTAAATAGACGTCATAAATCATTTTCATCTCATCCATTAGATTTTGCCTCTTAATCTCCATCGTCCATTTTGCTACTTCAAGCTTCCTTGATGGATGTGTCAATAACATGTTTCATCCTTCTCCATTTGATCATCTCAGTCATTAGATCCTTATAACTAACTTTATCTTTTACCTTGGAATCATATGCAATTTGTCAGCTCATCAATTTAGTCAGTTTTTATAACATTTAATTGTTTCACTCACTCAGTTAATACAGAATGTGTCGGTGAATATTAACTTGGTTATTATTGATACTCGGTATACACTACACTACCTCAGTGTATTAAAAAATCTTCAATTACTGACCACATTAACTTGTTCAGTTTTCATCTTTAATACATAACAAATTCATGTAATACAATCAAGTCAACAAAATGATGCCATAGACTCATCAATAAGTCACCCAATGTATACCTTAGCCATATCTCCATATCCATCTCTTCTTCATGTAGATATCTCTTTCCCTTACCATTTTTCTTCTTCAGATGTTTGTAACTATCATGATAAGTATAGTCAAAACTAGTTGACATGAATGACAACATATTGACTAATTTAATTGCCTTACATATTACTTTAATAAATCAGTGATCTCTAATCACTGTCTTTCATTTGTTCATTCATTTAATCAATTTATTCAATTAGTTTTAGATTATCAATGTATGCATATATACATAATGATGTATATACCTCCTAGAGGCAAAACATGAAGTAGAAGAAGAAGATAGTCTATTTTTCTAAAGTAGCAACATAGAAATATTTTTCAATAGGCTATATGCATCTATATATATATACACAAGTATATATACATAGGTGTATCTACAGTTCTTTTTATATTGAACTTAACATCACATGAAAATGGATTCATGTCTATCTTAGACTATTAAGAAAGTAAAACCTACATTCTTTTCCTTTTCAAATACATGCTTGAAATAAACTTTGTCTACATAGGAAGGAGTTTTGCAATCAATTATAATCTAACTTTTTTTTCATGCATATAGAAAAATAAACCAGCAAGTTAACTTTTACATTTCAAGCTTAAGGGATACACTTTTTTGTCATTTTCTTGCTTAAGAATACATAGAAATCTTAGGGGAACATTTTACATTAAGTACAATCTTTACAAGAATTTTGCATGCTATTAGGCATTTACATGGCCTTTTACACAACTCTACACATGAATTTTTAGCCATTTTTCAACATAAAAAGTACAAGTAGGAAAATGTCTAAATCTTCTTTTTCTTCAACAAAACCAGCAAGCTTTATCCAAGGAAAATCTACAAAAGAAAACCACTTGATCATGGAGGCTCACCTCCCAACCTAAGCCATTACATAGCCACCCACAAGCTTGGGGAAACAAAGATGGATGTGGGTACATACATGCTTCAAACACACATACAACATAAAAATCAGCAAGCACATAATCACATAAAACTCCCATCCCAAGGGTTTTACACAATGGGTCACCTTGGACCGATAAGAGGGGTGGAGGTGGAAAATACCCAAGTAGTAGAAGCTATACAAATATGAAACCATGCCTTCAAAAAGGCCCAAAAATGTAAACCAAGTGCCTTCACAAGGCCATAACCAAAAATATCATTCCTTCCATTTCCATACACAAGTAACAACCCTTATGGCCCCCAAATATGTAGATAAAAAAATGGCAACATGGAGCCCATACATCCATGCCTCATCCCCTTCTTCCATGAGGAAGGACTGTACACTAAATGGGCATTCACAACTAAAGCCCTTCACCCATCAAGGCTCGTCTCCCTCCCAAGGGTGATTTTAGCCTTGCACACCCCAATAAAACAAGAACACAAAAACAAAACCAACAAATAAACTTAAACAAGAAGCCATGAAAGGTAAGCATAAAGCTTAACAAAAACCATATACATTATCACACAAAAATCTAGATATTCTAACAAGTGAACAAAATGAGTCTTCCGTGATAGGGCACCAAACTTTCTCCAAGCTATGAAAATGAGGTTTGAGAAGACCTCCCTTCCTACATGTCTTCCATTTCTAAGTCCACCAAAAACCTGCTAAGTCCACTAGAAGTCTCCAAAATTTGAGAGTGGGAAATCAACCTACCAAATTCCTCTCCATTCCAATAAAAGGAAAAACTTAACTAACATCTTACCTAACCTGAAAGGTGATTGGACACACTATCCAAGGGTTCTCTCTCCAACAAGAGGGAAATTCAAAATTGTAAAGAGAGGAAGACATGGCACACTTCCCCATTTCATCACATTAAAAAAATGTATGTTTAGAAGAGACAAAAATGGGACAAAAACATCTTATTGGCCAAAATTTGACCCCCAATCCAAATTACACCTATGGGTTTATCTCATTTTAACCCTAACTAACCCCTAGGGCTATATTTAACTTCTCAAAAGTTCACTAAGAGTTGACCCACAAAAATTTGAAATAAGATTCCCTCCCAAGGCTCAACAACCAAGATACCTAACCTTGGGATTCTACAAGGTAACTCAAGGGTGGAAGAAAACCAATAAAAAATTTACTTGGCCATGCCAACTCACATACACATGTTACAATTGACACCACATAAAGTTACAACATATCACTACACACATGACATGCCAAGTAGACATAGATATAAAATAAAAATAAACACAATTTAAATAATACACTCAAACATTACTTTACAACATTATTACATAACAACAAGGTTATTTCTCCCTTTGGAGTTAACCTTGTCTTTACAATATTTTCACATGCATCGATCTTTAATTTCCCCTTATTTAATCTATGGTCAATTTCCTGCACACTAGATAAAATTATCAGTAGCTCATGAAAGAGAAAATGACATATACATATAAAATACATCATAAATACTCATACACAAATAAATTATATAATCCAACTACATCCACACTACATCACAAGAAATTCACATAATCTCAATAATACATTTCTTAATTTTAAATCAAGTTAATTCAGAAGACATAATTATATCAATTAACCTAATTCATTAACAATGATCATCTCACATAAACATTTCTTGCATCAACGTGAAATTAAGGCATAATATTCTAAATTAAATAATTCATTAAATACCTTAACATCAAGACCTAATAATCAAAGCATGGAAATAGGTCTTAAATCATCATCCACATAATCATAGGTCATCACATAGTATCAAAATATAAAATCCCTATCCAAATAGTCCAACATAACAAAATAATGTATCATTAAGATAATCATAAGGTGAAAATATACTACTATAAAATGATGGTATAGGGTGAGGCCTCACAATCCTTGAATCATCTATGTGAACACCTCTTGTTGGTAAAGTAAACTCTAGGAACAAACTCATTCAGTTTTGTAAATCACTCAAATGTTATGGACCACATTGTGCCAGTGCGTCCCTTAAGGTGCATAGAGTGAAAAAAATATCAAAATTTTATAGAGAATTTCTCAAATGTCATTAAACATATCAAAAATATATTGAGTTCTATAGGATCATGTTATTGACACCCACAAAGTCATCTCTCACTTTCATGAGATTCAACCCCACTCAAAAGTGGTGACCACACCTTGGTTCTTGCCAAATCTTGCAATGTCACTTAGTTGAAAGTTGCAACATTGTGTATCTTTGAAACTTCTCATCATAGCCTCATACTATCTATGCCAAAACCTCCAATTGGGAAATTAAATGATAGGAACAAAATTATTTTCTTTTCAAATTTCTTGAACGTTCCATACCACATCGTACAGGTGTGTCCATTAAGGTGCATGTTACATATTTTTCCCCTCTAGGTCAAAATAATCCACCTAGGTCCTAGTTGGTCTAAATCCTTGTGTTTTAAAGGTTATTTTAATTGCTTTGATGATTCAAAAGTTTATTAAATTTACTCTTCAAAATATGAGTTCTCTTTAGTAGTTCAAATGTTAAAAGGGGAGACTTTTTTATAAGCATTTTTTGTTCAAGCATATTCATTTACATGGAGTCTCACTAATTTTATTAGATAAATGATTTTTTTGTCATATGAAATCATTGTTTTGGTAGATTATTTGATTCTCCATTGATATTAGGTTGTCCTTCACTGTGTATGCATTGTCTAGAGCAAAGACATTCATTGTTTTTTAGATACATCCACTGTCATGTGTTATAAAGTTAAAAATAATGATGATTTCATATGGAAGAAAGTAAATGAAAAGATGAAAAAAATATTTAATGGCCATTAGGAAGGACACCACACTTCATATAAGATAAAAATAGTAATTCATCAAAGGAAGCTTAAGAATTATGTTTGTGTCTCCATAGAATATAAAAACCTTGATTCATCAAAGGCATGTTAAAAATCATTGAGTCTTCAATGACTACTATAGGACTAGATAAACCACAAGATTTTCCAACCATTTTTTTAACAAATAATGACCTAAAAATCCAACAAAGAATAGTACATTATATTATATACTCATATATTTATGTACATCATCACATTCTGTTAGGAATAAGGTGTCTCAACCTTGGATAATTCCTATTCTTATTATTTGTTTTGTAAATGTATTTTTTGCAAATAATGTAATTAAGTGTGAGTGTACATGTCTAGTTGGCATGTTGATGTGTCACTCCACTTGATGTGTCAACATCTTGTGTGTAAGGAGATCATGAATGAAACGGTCATGACAGATTCCTATGACACATAAGAACTATTTAAGAAATGTGCTATGACAGGTGTAAGAGCATCTTATGACTTGGGCCTATTTGGGCACCCAAGAAGAAGTGGTTGGCGTGTGTAAGAGAATATGCCAAAAATAGATTGGTATGATAGATTCTCTTACACTTCTCTTGTGACCGTTATTTTTGGCAGATTCTATGACAAGCTGTCATAGTCTATTCTAGGGATGGACGCCTATTCTTGGGATTGCATGTAACAACTATGTACATGTGGCTTTGTGCATGGGTCTTGGAGGTTGTGCCTATTTTTGGGTCCAAAGGAGTCTATATATATGATGCTGCTCCTATGGGAGAGATATAACAGAAATTTAAGTCTTGTTGGCTTGGTCTCTCATTTCCTAAAAGAACTTGCATTGCAAGTGTATTGTAATCTTTGTGTTGAAGATAATACATTGTGCAGGTTTTGGAGTGCTGGGGTTTTTTACCGAAAGGTTTTCCCCAGGGTATATCATTGTGTCATTCTCTATTTTTTTGTATGCTTTGTATGTGGTTGCAATATCTTTGTTAAAGTAGTTAACGAATCTGAAATTGTAAGGATTTATAAGAATTTTCACAATACTCTCCTATAGAGATTAGTGTAGGAAGCTATTTTCGCACCTGAGTTTCCTTACAAGTGGTATCAGAGCTTGATCAACTTTTGATCCTAGTTGTTGGGTAGGGTTTTTTGAGCTAATCTCAAGTTTGAGTGGGAGTTTTTTGCAGAGCATTCTGAATCTTATTTGCAGATTGAGATGGAAAGTTCATCATATGGAAGAATGGAGGTGGAGAAATTTAATGGCACTAATTTTGAGTTGTGGAAACTCAAGATGGAAGACATGTTGGAAGATCATGACCTATGGGAAGTGACTTCAAATGCTACAAGACCAGCAACTATAGCTCAAGCAAATTGGGATATCAAAGACCGTAAAGCTAAGGGTCTCATAAGACTTTGTTTAACTGATGCAGTCCTTCTGAATGTTCTAGATGAGAAAACCACAAATAGTTTGTGGGAAAGACTTACGGCCATGTATCAGGCCAAATATCTGGTGAACAAGTTGTTCCTGAGGAAGAATTTGTACTCTCTATGAATGGAGGAAGGTGGATCCTTAACGGATCATTTAAATGCATTTAATCTGTTGGCTGCATAATTGACATCAGCTGGTGTCAAGTTAGAGGAGGAGGATCGTTGCTACACACTTTTGTGTTCTTTACCAGATTCATGAGACCATCTTGTGATGGCTCTCGGAAGCACTTTAGTCACCTTCAAAATGGATGATGTGGTGTCTTCACTGCTATTAGAGGAGATGTGGAGAAAGGCTTTCGTTTTGAAAAAAGAAGCCCTTGCTATTTGTGGGAGATCCACTGAAAGAGGGAAGAAAAATGACAATAAGTTTGACAATAAGGTTAGATCCAAATCCCGTGGGAAGTCAAAGACTTCCAATAAGTCCAAGGCAAAATGTTGGAACTATGATAAATCTGGGCACTTTCGTAAAGACTGCAAAGAGCCGAAGAAGAAGAAGAAAGGTTCAGATTTAGCTTTAGAAAGATCTCAAGAAGATGGTGATGCATTCATCGTAGCTTTGGCAGCCCATGCATCTGATGATGTGTGATTGGTTGACTCAGGTGCATCTTTTCACATGACCTCTCATCGAAATTGGTTCTCAAAATATGAAGAGTTCGATGGTGGAAAGGTGTACTTGGGTGATGATTCTCACCTAAAGATAGTTGGACGGGTCACTATCAAATTTCCTAATGGATGAGTAAAGGGAATCAATAGAGTTATGCACATTTTGAGTCTGGCACAAAACCTATTATCTGTAAGTATGCTGAATGATGTAGGTGTGCTAGTTGTTTTTTTGAAAGAAGGATGCAAGATGATAAGAGGATCAATAGTGCTTGCAAGGGGTACTAGGAGAGGTACCTTATTTTAGCTAGATGCATGTATTCCTCTATGTAATAGTTCTTCATCCTCACCATCTCAACAAGTAGTGAAGAAGTCTGTGGCTATTGGTTCTGATGGTAGTGTAAATACTTTGGAAGGTAAGCTTCCTGTAGAAAAGACAATGTTGTGGCATATGAGATTTGGCCACATTGGTGAAAAGGGTCTCAGAACCCTGAAAAATAAAAATCTCATTGAGGGGTTAAATGATTGCAATCTCAAGTTCAACTTCTGTGAACACTGTGTTTATGGTAAACAAAATCATGTTCAGTTTTACTCTAGTTCTCACAAATCTTCTGATGTTTTGGATCTTATTCATTCTGATGTATTTGGTCCTATAAAAGTTCCTTCAATCTCCAAGTCTGTATTTTTTGTATCTTTCATAGATGATTACAGTAGAAAGATGTGAATTTATTTCCTTAAAAGTAAGACACAAGTCTTTAGTCGGTTCAAGGAATTTAAAGCTCTTGTAGAGAATCAGACTAGTAAGAAGATTAAGTGTGTGAGAACTGGCAATGGTGGTGAGTTTTGCTTAGTAGAGTTTGAACAGTTCTATAAAGAACAAGGTATCGAGAGGCATAAGACAACTCCTTATACCCCATGGCAAAATGGAGTTGCAGAGAGAATGAACAGGACACTGATGGAGAAGGCTAGGAGTATGCTTAGTGGAGCTAGTTTAGAATAAAGGTTTTGGGCCGAAGCTGTGGCCACTGCTTGCTATCTGGTTAACAGATCTCCTACATCAGCCCTTGTTGGTAAGACACCCATGGAGGTGTGGTCTGGTAAGAAGCCTTCAATTAGACATCTTCATGTTTTTGGTTGTGAAGCTTATGCACATGTTCCAAAGGAGAAAAGATCTAAGTTGGAAAACAAAGCTATTAAATGTATTTTCATCGGATACAGTGCTGGTGTGAAAGGATACAAGCTTTGGGATCCCATGACTAGTAAGGTGTTGTATAGTAGAAATGTTATTTTTAGAGAGCTAACATCTTCTCCTATTGTGCTACAACCAGATGAAAAAGAAAAGGAAAAAGATGTTGTTCAATTGCCTCCTACCCCTGAGAAGACTGAATAGAGAGACCGTGTTGGGCCTAATGATGAGGAGAGCTCTAGTAGCTCTGATAGTTTAGAAGAAGAGGAAGAACAACCTCAACCGCAGCCCTTGAGGAGATCCACGAGAGAAAGAAAGCAACCAAAAAGGTTTGGTTATTCTATGTTAGATTCCAGTTGTGCCTTTGCTTTGATTACTAACACTGATGAGCCTAGATCTGTGAAAGAGGCTTTGGGCATGGAAGATGCAGGTTCCTAGATTGAGGCTATGGATGATGAGATGGCTTCATTGGAGAAAACAAAACTTGGGACCTTGTACCTTTGCCTAAAGGGAGAAAATCTGTTGGCTGTAAATGGGTGTTCAAGAAGAAATTCTATGCAGATGGCAGTGTTGAAAGGTATAAAGCTAGATTGGTTGCAAAGGGGTATTCACAAGTAGAGGGAATAGATTATGGTGAAATATTCTCTCCTGTTGCAAAGTTGACATCCATTAGATTTCTGTTATCTCTTGCTACATCATATGATTTAGAGATAGAACAGATGGATGTGAAGACAACTTTCCTTCATGGTGATTTGGAGGAAGAGATTTATATGTCACAGCCTGAGCACTACATTGTTGAAGGTAAAGAATCCTTAGTTTGCATATTAAAGAAATCTCTATATGGTTTGAAGCAATCTCCTAGAATGTGGTACCTTAAGTTTGATGCCTTTGTGTTGTCAATTGGATTTGTAAGATCAAAATTAGATCATTGTGTTTATTTCAGAGTTGAAAATGATCGCCTTCTTATTGTTGCATTATATGTTGATGATATGTTACTGTTTGGGAAGGGTAAGGGTATGATTTCTAATTTTAAATCTCAGTTGTTAGCATAGTTTGAGATGAAAGATCTTGGGGCAGCTAGGTATATCTTGGGTATGGAAATTAGTAGAGACAGGTCTAATAGAAAACTTTGATTGAGTCAGAGTAAGTATGTGAAGTCTGTGTTGGATAGGTTCAGCATGGCAGATTGTAGACCACTTGTACACACTAAAATGGTGCACTTCTATGAACCATTACATGCAAGGTTGCTCAAGAATGAGGCCTCACAAAGCGGCTCATAGCTCTTTATGCATGGAGTTGCAAGGGACTATGAGTTTTGCTCTCAGCTAGAGCTACAAGAAAGTGACCTTGCTAGTCAACCATACAATGAGAGATTCAAGTGAAGACAAGGGCAAGAGTGCCAATATCCTCAAGAATCTAAATGGAAATGAAATGCAAATGCAACTAGTATGAATGTGCAAGACTTAAGCTATGAAAGGAAAGTACAATGCAACTAATCTATGAAAGGAAATAGCAATGGATTACAATGCTTCCTATTTAGACTATGTGAGCTTATTCTATTGCATAAAAGGAAATCTATACTAAGATGCCATGAATGCAACTATGAAAGCAAACTAAATGAAATGCAACCACAATGATGAAAGCAACAAGTCTTCAATGTCTTCAAAAAGCTCCAAATGTACCTAGAAAACCTGCAGCATAACAATAGCATAAAATATGGATATGCAAATGAAGGAGAGAGCTCTCCTTTTATAAGAAATGAGGTGAAATGGACCATGGAGATTAAGAGGCAAAAGTCTTAATCAACGGTGGAGCATCAAAGAAGAGCAATCCATGTGCACAAACATCCTCCAATGAGAGTGAAGTGTTTGACTTTTGAGCCTCATGTGAGACAAAAGTGCTTTTTCCCTTTTTATAAAATAGGAATAATGTTTTATTTGTGCAACTTAGGATAAGAGGAAAAGGTGGGCTTTTTATTTAATTGAAAGGGGAGGAAATATTCCTTTTAATCAAATAAAGACTTAGGATAAATGGTTAGCCCAAGGATAAAAATCCAATATATGATCGAAATTAGGATTTGATCAAGAAATTGATATTGTTGAAAATATTGATTATTGATCAAAATGATTCAGGATTGATAAATCAAATAAATGGGGCCCAAAGTCTAGGCGACCATTTTAGGGTGCATACATTTGCCCCTCTTTGACTAATGTGTGATCGATCTGGAAACACATGTAGTCAAAGAATGAAGTTGAAATGTGAGATCGATCTGGGATCACAAAACAACTCAGATATGAGGTCGATTCGGGATCACATCTGGACAAACATAAACAAAAGCTTAGACCAACACCGTCGCTGCTAGGTGCAAATCAAGCTTTAGACAAAACCATCACCGTCGCTGCTAGGCAATAATCAATGTCTAAAAATGGGAGATAAGAATCTCAAATTTTGAGCAAAAGCTCACAAAAGATGTCTGAATCAAGAGAATCAAGGAAATCAGGGATGAGAATCCCACAAATACTGCCCCCTCGGAATCGAAATCGAAATCAGGTAGAGGAGAGACAGAAAATTGATAAAGTTAATCAAATCATAATCGAATGTAAGGGTCAATAGGTTAACCATTAGGCAATGAAACATGCCCCAGCCTGACTGGAAAGATGTAGTCAACGTGAGAAATGAGGGAGTGGAATGAAGATGAATGAAAGACTAGAAGTTTGGAAGACATGGAAAGGAAGGAATGACGATGCCCCAGCAAAGATTAAAAGATTAGGCCTCAAAAGATCAGCCAACTGCGCAGAAGGGGGGAAAGAATTTGAAACGTGATTTTGACTATGAAGATGATCTCGGATTTCAATTTCGAGTCCGAAAATAGATCCAGGACGTCGAAATTAGCTAGGGGTGCAATTTTCGCGCAATTCTGAAGTGTTTTGAAAGTTAGGTCAAAAAGTCAAAATGCTATAAAAAGGGGTCAAAATGTCATTTTCAAAAATCATTTGTCTTTTAGTGATTTGAAAATTTCAGAGCTTTAGAGAGAGAAAATAGCTCAGCAAGCAGGAGTTCCCGTCCACAGGCATCGATTTGAGTGCGCCCGGCTGCACAACCGGCCACCACACTATCCTGCCCCGGTATGTTTTCAAAAAACTCGAGCTTTTTGGTCATTTCTAGCATTTAATAGCTTTTTTTAGCACCTTTTTTTCAAATTTTAAATTTCAAAATTTTCTGTTGTGCGAAATATCGCGCGATACTTTAGAAGTATCGCGCGCTTTGGGGAGAAGTATCGCGCGATACTTTGCGTGCCCCAAAAGTATCGCACGCTTTAGACACCAGTATCGCACGATACTAGGCGAAAGATCGCGCGATACTGGGCGAAGTATCGCTCGACATAAGGTTTATCGCCCCACTATAGGGAGAAGTATCGCACGATACTTCTCTAAAAAAGAATATCGCCCAGTTGAAAAATTTGATATTTAATACATTTTTGAGAAAAAATGACATGGGTCTAGACAATGTTACATTTTTAAGATATTTTATACTGAGTTTTTTGGACATCCATCATGATATGTACTAACAACGGGTTTGGTTTTGGCTTGCAGGAGGTTTTTCCGGCGCTCATCATCAGAGCGCCGAAGGTGACTAGGTTGCGGTGTGTCCGAGATCTGGATGATCCGGGCAATGCCGATATCAGGGCTATGGGATTCCGGTATCTGTTGCGGTACCCATATATCCGAGCAGACCATGGGTTGTTGACTGCGCTGGCCGAGAGATGGCACAGCGAGCACAACACCTTCCACCTTCCTACAGGTGAGGCATCCATCACACTGGAGGATGTCTATAGGATCCTTCGAGTTCCATGCCACGGAGAGCCTGTAAGTATAATCATGTTTTTAAGATAGTCATGTAAAATGTAATGTTTCCAAAAGATGAAAACTAACATGATTTATGTGTTGTCACAGGTATACTATGATCAAGACGTCACTAAGGGGCGTCGATTGATTCAGGAGATGTTTCAGGATGTGACCATCCTAGACAGGCATGTCAGCTGGGAGCGACTGCTTGATGACTTCGGCCGAGACTATCCGGTGCCATGTATTGTGGCATCGATTATTTCACAGATCCTGATGACTGATTGCAGTCAGAAGGGATTCCCGCTCGGATGGGGCAGGCTACTGGTAGACTTGGTAGGCAGACCCCGACGGATGGCATGGGGGCCTGCGATCCTAGCAGAGATGTATCATGAGCTGCATGAGATCGTCTACAGGGACGGTCGAACATGGGCATGTGGTGCCATCCTGGCACAGGTATGGGCATGGGAGCACATTGCTGTGGTGCGCCCCAGGGTTCAGTCGAGGGAGAGGAGGTACCCCTTCATTTACAGGTACATCGGGTTTATATCACATGCCCATTCAGGGGATGTGACCTATTATCGGCGGATTCTGGATGAGATAGCCTCATTCACATGGAGGCTGTATAGGGAGGTTGAGGTTTGGGGGGATGCCGCAGAGGAGCTGAGTTATATGCTGTGCAGTCGGCCACTGGTAGGTCGATATGCAGATATCATAGAGAGGTTTTGCATCAGTCGGGTGTGGTGGCAGTTCGGGAGGCAGCAGCGAGTCTCGACAGAGACTACCACATATGCCAGGGCCAGAGACGAGGAGGGGCATGGGTGGCTACCCATGTTGGATTATCAGCAGGCTCAGCAGGCTGTCACAGAGACAGCAGCTATCAGGAGCGAGCCCTGGGATTATTTCCCAGATGTGGCAGACGCAGGGGCTGATGGAGCCTACAGAGCAGAGCGGCGGAGGGTACCATTCCCTCGATTTACAGTACCAGATGCTCAGGTGCCAGCACCGGGAGGAGAGGGAGGAGACGGAGGGGACGGAGAGGACGGAGGAGAGGAGGGAGGAGATGGAGGAGATGGCGGGAGGGGGAGAGGGAGGAGGATGGAGAGAGGAGAGGGGTTGGGATCAGGTGGCCGGAAATGGCCACGGGGACAGAGATCAGCCACTCCTGAGGAGGAGGCGAGACCAGCTCGCCGGCAGGCAGAGGTACAGCAGGAGCAGCCTGCGGGGGGAGAGGACCTGAGAGCCCAAATACAGGCTCAGGAGATAGAGATACAGCAGCTGCGGACCACTATAGCTGTGAGAGATCAGCAGCTCCTGGATCTGAGGGCAGAGCGAGATCAGTAGATAGCTGATCTTAGAGCAGAGATAGCACGCCGTGAGGTGATGGCACAGGCCGAGGCATTGGAGCTCCGACGGGAGTCAGCGAGAGCTGCTTACTATCACGGGTTATATCTGCAGGCCGTCCCAGAGGGTGAGAGAGCACCATCATACTCTCAGCGGGCAGGGGTATCAGACGTGGTACTCGATAGGAGAGCCATGCCTCCTCCACCACCACGAGTTCCTCACGAGGGTGGTAGCGAGTCTTAGGGTTAGGTTTTAGATGTTTGGACATATTTTGAGACTGTTGATCCAGATTTTGGGATCTCATATTGTATATCATGACATTTATTGATTTATGAGATTACTGGATGTTCGATGTATCATGTGTATTTGTCTCACTTGTGATGGATGTATCAGTTTATGTATATTGTCTTGTCATTTTGCTCAAAATGCTTATGTATGTGCTTATGTATGTTCTCTCTCATAGTTGTATGTTTAATTCTCATATGTATGATGTGGACTTATGTTTTTAAAAATGACGGTTTTTGATATGGATATGATGATGTTATTAACCCCTTGTGATGAACAGGAACAGGTTCGAGATGAAAAAGACAAGGAGCGAAAGACATGATCAAGAAGAAGAGAAGGTGAGCGCAGTTGACTAACAGGTCCATGTAGGATGAAAAGGAGAGCTCTCTCCTTGTGCAAGATGCAAGACTAGACTAACATGACCCTAAAAATGCAAGCTACTATGAAAGTGGTTGACTTGCAAGGTCACAACGCTTATAGACATCTAATTATCATCATTGAGCATTATTGGTAGCGTCATAAGATCATACAATGCACACTAGCATAACTATGTGGATATGAATATGATCTTTATCAGATAGAAATGTGGGAATCTCACCTAGGCATCAAAAGACATATAGGTCAAGATGACTAGTGCAGTGAGATCACCTAAGTTTGATATGGCGAGATTATGCTTATACCAAGACACATGAAAGTCAGGATAGCTAAAAGCATGCACTCGCATAACAGTCAATGATAATACCTCGTCAACCCATAGTGTCAAGTAAGACTAGCATAAATGCTCATGATAATTAGGATCAACAAAATATACCCACAAGCAGATAAAGAAAGAAAACATGTTCTCATTCCCTCAGTCTTCTAGCTATGCATCATTGAAAACTTCTCAGGGAGAGACCACTCATCAAAGAAATTCTCATAGATAGCACACAAAGAAAAATAAAGTCATCATATCATCAGCGAGTTGATTGTTTAAGTGCGTGTGTGTTGGTCATAGAGTCAGACTCTGAGTATCGCATCTGCACATGAGCACTATCGCATTATACTAGACTGTAGGGTAAGACATCTGATAAGTGTTAAGAAACACTCAACGCAAGGGTAGTGTTGAGAAACACTGTTGGGGTGGTGTTGAAAACACCTGTTATGAAATGCCCCTAGAGACAAACGCACCTAAAAGACCAATGCTAACAGTTATGCCCCCTAGACAAAGACAAAGACCAATTCCAGACTAGGCCAAATAAGGTCAAGGCATGATGGAAAGTGGCTAAGTGTCGAGGACGCATGCTAACAAATAGGGGTACAAAGGCCTCAAGTAGCGCCTATTTCCAGGTTTTCACCACTTGGATTCTTTTTTCATTTTTTCATTTTTTTTTTTTTTTTTTTTTTTTTAATAATTTTTGCTACCAAGGCACCTATTGCTAGGTTTTCACCAAGGTACTTTTTCAATTTTTTTGATTTTTTGAATATTTTGATTTTTTTGTATTTTTTTCAGGACTTTATATGCTTTTTAGAATTTTTTCAGCATCATATATCATTTTTTTTGGAATTTTTTCAGGACCAATAAGATATATACAAAGGATGCCCCCAGACAGAATGGGCATCAAGGGTAGAACTTCTTAAGGTGCACAATGTTGATGGGATCAGGGAGCTGTTCTCCATCAGGATCTGACAGTAAATACGCACCAGTACCAAAAGCAGCTGTGATGACATATGGTCTAAGCCAGTTAGGTTCAAACTTGCCCTTTTGCTCTCTGTTTTGTTGGTTCTTAGGGTTTTCTCGTAAAACAAGATCACCTATTTGAAATTCTCTAGGGCGAACCTTCTTGTTGAATGCCTTGGACATACATTTCTGATACGCTCTCATATGATCAAAGGAAGCCTTACGCTTCTCATCTAGAAGTTCTAGTTCCTGCAACCTCATGGCGCGGTAATCCTCATCTGTAATCAAACCTTTGAGTGAGACTCTGAGGGATGGTATCTCGACTTCTAAAAGCAATATTGCTTCAGTGCCATAGGTGAGAGAGAAAGGAGTGGCTCCTGTAGGTGTGCGAATACTTGTTCGGTAAGCCCATAGTGCTGGATTGATTTGTAAGTGCCAATCCCTACCATTCTTGTGTACTGTTCTATGAAGAATCTTAAGAATGGTTTTGTTAGAAGCTTCTGCCTGTCCGTTTCCTTGTGGGAAATATATGGAGGACCAATGTTGCTTGATTTTAAACTTTTTGCATAGGTGCTTTAGGTTTTTATTCTTAAATTGACCTCCATTGTCAGTAATGATCTCAGAAGGCACTCCAAATCGGCAAATGATATGGTTTAAGATGAACAAAGAAATGGTCCTTCCTGAAGCAACAGAAAGTGGTACGGCCTCCACCCATTTTGTGAAGTAGTCAGTGGCAGTAATAATGAACTTGTGTCCACCTGATGAGTTGGGATGAATCTGCCCAACCAGATCAAAGGCCCAGCGCTGAAATGGCCAATGAGAAATAGAAGGCCCACGGTGGGCGCCAGAAATGTACACACTAAAATGGTGCACTTCTATGAACCATTACATGCAAGGTTGCTCAAGAATGAGGCCTCACAAAGCGGCTCATAGCTCTCTATGCATGGAGTTGCAAGGGACTATGAGTTTTGCTCTCAGCTAGAGCTACAAGAAAGTGACCTTGCTAGTCAACCATACAATGAGAGATTCAAGTGAAGACAAGGGCAAGAGTGCCAATATCCTCAAGAATCTAAATGGAAATGAAATGCAAATGCAACTAGTATGAATGTGCAAGATTTAAGCTATGAAAGGAAAGTACAATGCAACTAATCTATGAAAGGAAATAGCAATGGATTACAATGCCTCCTATTTAGACTATGTGAGCTTATTCTATTGCATAAAAGGAAATCTATACTAAGATGCCATGAATGCAACTATGAAAGCAAACTAAATGAAATGCAACCACAATGATGAAAGCAACAAGTCTTCAATGTCTTCAAAAAGCTCCAAATGTACCTAGAAAACCTGCAGCATAACAATAGCATAAAATATGGATATGCAAATGAAGGAGAGAGCTCTCCTTTTATAAGAAATGAGGTGAAATGGACCATGGAGATTAAGAGGCAAAAGTCTTAATCAGCGGTGGAGCATCAAAGAAGAGAAATCCATGTGCACAAACATCCTCCAATGAGAGTGAAGTGTTTGACTTTTGAGCCTCATGTGAGACAAAAGTGCTTTTTCCCTTTTTATAAAATAGGAATAATGTTTTATTTGTGCAACTTAGGATAAGAGGAAAAGGTGGGCTTTTTATTTAATTGAAAGGGGAGGAAATATTCCTTTTAATCAAATAAAGACTTAGGATAAATGGTTAGCCCAAGGATAAAAATCCAATATATGATCGAAATTAGGATTTGATCAAGAAATTGATATTGTTGAAAATATTGATTATTGATCAAAATGATTCAGGATTGATAAATCAAATAAATGGGGCCCAAAGTCTAGGCGACCATTTTAGGGTGCATACACCACTATGTGTTCCTATTTCTGTGGGAACAAAGTTATCTGTAGATGATTGTCCAAAATCTCCTAGTGAGGTGGAGGACATGAGTAGAGTACCTTATGCTAGTGCAGTTGGCAGTCTTATGTATGCTATGGTCTATACTAGACCAGACATTGCCCAAGCAGTGGGAGTCCTGAGTCAGTTTATGGCTAATCTTGGACGGGTACATTGGGATGTAGTTAAGCGAGTATTCAGATATTTGAAGGGTACATTAGATTACTCCATATGTTATCATGGTAACTCTTTTGGATCTCTGCATTTAGTTTGTATTCATGGGTTTGTGGATTCAGATTGGGCAGGTGATATTGATAGCAAGAGATCCACCAGTGCTTATGTGTTCACTATGTTTGGTGGTGCCATCAGTTGGATGAGTAAGCGACAACCTGTGGTTGCTTTGTCCACTACAGAAGCTGAGTACATGGCTGCTACTCATGCTTGTAAAGAAGCCATTTGGCTTAGAATATTGTGTTTTGATGTTGGTGTTGGTGCAGAATATATTACTATTTGGTGTGACAGTCAAAGCGCTATTTGCCTTGCAAAGAATCCAACTTTCCATGCTAGAACGAAGCACATTGATGTACAGTTTCACTTTGTGAGAGCTATGGTGGAAGATGGAAAGGTAAATTTGGAGAAGGTAGATACTGTGAAGAATGTTGCAGATGCATTAACGAAACCAGTGGGCACTGTGAAGTTCAGATGGTGTTCAGAGTCTATGGGCCTTTTGGCCTATAGCGGTTAAAGTTCCTGTTATGTTCCTGTTGCTCTTACAAGGTGTTCGACAAGTGGGCGAATGTTAGGAATAAGGTGTCTCAACCTTGGATAATTCCTATTCTTATTATTTGTTTTGTAAATGTATTTTTTGCAAATAATGTAATTAAGTGCGAGTGTACATGTCTAGTTGGCATGTTGATGTGTCACTCCACTTGATGTGTCAGCATCTTGTGCGTAAGGAGATCATGACTGAAATGGTCATGATGGATTCCTATGATGCATAAGAACTATTTAAGGAATGTGCTATGACAGGTGTAAGAGCATCTTATGACTTGGGCCTATTTGGGCACCCAAGAAGAATTGGTTGGCATGTGTAAGAGAATATGCCAAAAATAGGTTGGTATGATAGATTCTCTTACACTTCTCTTGTGACCGTTATTTTTGGTGGATTCTATGACAAGCTATCATAGTCTATTCTAGGGAGGGATGCCTATTCTTGGGATTGCATGTAACAACTATGTACATGTGGCTTTGTGCATGGGTCTTGGTGGTTGTGCCTATTTTTGGGTCCAGAGGAGTCTATATATATGATGCTACTCCTATGGGAGAGATATAACAGAAATTTAAGTCTTGTTGGCTTGGTCTCTCATTTCCTAAAAGAACTTGCATTGCAAGTGTATTGTAATCTTTGTGTTGAAGATAATACATTGTGCAGGTTTTGGAGTGCTGGGGTTTTTTACCGAAAGGTTTTCCCTAGGGTATATCATTGTGTCATTCTCTATTTTTTTTATGCTTTGTATGTGGTTGCAATATCTTTGTTAAAGTAGTTAACGAATCTGAAATTGTAAGGATTTATAAGAATTTTCACAATACTCTCCTATAGAGATTAGCGTAGGAAGCTATTTTCGCACCTGAGTTTCCTTACACATTCTACATAAATTGATTAAGTTGAAAGTAGTGGAACTAAAGTTGTATGGAATGAAACACACATATTGTCATAAAGCATGAATCATACAATAAAAATATACATAGATACATGAAAGCACAAATATATGCAAGGCATGTGAAATCTACAAATCATAATACATCCACATAAACATGAAGTAGTATACATCAATACATATTAGACAAGAACTGGATATATACAACATGAACTCTAAATACTCATAGGGCATGAAGCCAGATATATATCCAATAATGTCATAGATGTAATATATCCAATACAATTAGACAAACATACAATATATGTCCCTAATCTAGTCATTTCCCTCTAGGGGAAGAAAAAAAATCCTGAGCTAACTTTGAATTTTTTGTGGATGGAGATGTAGTAGATGTTGGAGTCTTCCGAGTGTGCTCACTCATCCTCCTCTCTAGACTCCTTTAGAGCTCCAACTGATAAAATCACAAGTATAAGCATCAATAACTAATATACATCACAATTTAATTATAGGATGACATATAATAGAATATTCTATTACCACTAACAAATAGTCATTGTCTTCATCCACGAGAGGGTCATGTTGACGATCCCTACAAAAAAAATAAAAATTCACAATTAAAATACATACATGAATATCATTAAAAATTTCAATATGAACCATGAAAACAACAAATAAAATTAAGTAGTATCTTTCATACCTCGGTCAATTATTTAGAACTCGCTACAACTACAACAACCCCACAATCCAAGGAGTCATGAACAATAAGAAGAGTGTCTAATATCAAAAAATAAAAACAAAACAAAAAGAGTATTATGTAGTTATCAAAATTAACTATATTTTTTTACAACACCACTATTGAATAAATGATACTTCTATGAAAGTGGCATGATGTCCTCCACTATGTGGTGTCAACATAAAGGGTCTAGTAGTAAAGTAATGCACATGCATAGTGAGTTATGAGGCAACCATTCATATAATTATGTAGTACTCATGTGTAATAATTATAATGGTTTATTAGATATATACTTGTGGAATAAAAAATGTCATGACAAAGGGGGGTGAAGGAACATTGCCACTACCATGAACACTTTGACTCTAAAATTTGATCATAATTATTCTACTAATTTAGATATTCATATATTTATTAATTAAATATAATCAAGTAAATTAGATGAACTTGCAAATAAAGATACCTCCATGAAAGTGCCATGATGTCCTTCACTGTGTGGTGTGAACATTGAGGGTCTAGTAGTAAACTAATGCACATGCATAGTGAGTTATGAGACAAAAATTCATATAATTATATACTAATCACATGTAATAATTATAATTCTTTATTAGATACATACATGTGGACTCAATGATATCCTAAAAAAGGGGGTCAAGGGAACACAACCACTACCATGGACACTTTGACCCTAGATTTTGATCATTATCATTAGATACTAATTTATTTATTTATTCATTTATAAATTAAATATAATCAAATAAATTAAATGAACTAGCAAATAATTACCTTTATATCAATGCCAAATGTTGCATTGATAAATTCAACAACCATCAATCACCTATCCACCATCATCACAACCATATGTGCATACGACTCCACATGAATGACAAAAATGGGCCCTTGAAGACTCACCCCTCTCACTCTAGACTAAAGGACTAGCATGCTGTATGATATTCTGAGTGAGTGCTCTAATTGTTCCTAGTGTGTCCACCTCAACATGTTCCTTCACAACACAAGGAATAATAAATTTCTCAACATGCATTTGGAAATGGGCCTCTCGACTATGTTAGGGTCATGTTGTGTCCTTGGTATATATCATGTGATGACCCCCCAACTCAACCCTGAAATCCTAAAAATCAAAATAATTTGGGACCTCATTGAGAAAAAACTCACAATAGAGTTTCCTCAAAAAATATAATGGAACCTCGTGATTATTACGAGGGCTATAAAAAATCATCAACCATATATTCCAAAAGTTATTTTCTATTCCTTGATGGTGGCACCAATGGATGGGAAACCTCTTACAACTAGGATAAAGAGATTCATTTGTTTTAGGATCTGTAAAGAGCTTGCAAATTAAATTTGTGTTTATTATTTTTCTTTTTTACCTCCTCATGATAATTTTCTTGCATAGTATTTTTTTTCTCATCTCTTTTGTTTGACCTTATATTTAGTTGCCCACTAACAATGCCTATGTGGATCAAAATTGATTCCATTAATTGGAAAGTGATGGACTTTAAGGATTTGTTCCAATAGATTGTTTCAACCTGCCAATCACAAACTCTAATTGAATTTTATTATTCTTTGTTTGATTTAAAATATTTTAGTGTGTTCTTGGTTGATTTCTTTTGAATGATGAAGGAAGTTGAGGTACATTTTCTTCATTATCTTCTTCATGACCTTATTCATAAGGTGGTGGCTCAGAATTTTCTTGAGGTGGATTTATATTTGGTGAAAATATTAAAAAAATTAATTTAAAACCTTAATTAAACATATATTTTAACAAAAAAGAAGCTAAAAATATAAATAACTCACCTCTTCGATATCCTTGATGTCTTGGTGATATTTTTGAGATGATAAAACACACCAGTAGATAGAAGAATGCTCATTAAATGGCATACACCCTTCTAAAATGTTGCTCTTCACCTCCAATTCGTGGCTGCAAGTCAAAATGGGTGTTTTAGAATTTTCTTTTGGAATTTATAATGTGTTTTAGGTATGGTGTGTGTCATATATGGCACACGCCATATATGGAATGTGGCATATAGTATTGGTATTTCCAAGCCTTAGGCTTGACATACGAAGCCATATGTCATGCACTTTATATGGAGAACATTGTATGCTTTTTGGGGGACCAAAAAGATGAGTGGAATAGTTTTTCCCCCCCATATTTGTGCACTTACCCATAGTCACATTGGGATGTCCTAGGTTCATTATGATGACCCTATTTTCATAAACATGTAACTTGTCACATAGAAGAGGAGTTGTAAGACCAAGATCTTTGTTCAATTAGTTCTCGAGAGTTGGGGTGTGAAGAACAAAAATTCATAGCATAGATGTGTCCATGTAGACATGTTGGCACTGTCACTTTGTGCCTATGACTAATAGAACAAAAATTATGCTACCTTGTGCTAGTACAAATTTTCATTGCATGCATATGACAATTTTCATATAAACACAAAATTATTGCCCTAAGAAAATGGATTGGATTCTTGAAATTCCAAGATATTTTATCATAAGGGGGCTTCATGTGACCCTCTAGGTTTGAACAATACATTTTTATGTGTCAAAAATTCTAAGAAATATCATGTCAAAGTCTACTAATTTTTTGAACTTAAGACACTTAAGTGATAGTGCCACTACAATATGGCCCTGAGTGTTTGGGAAAGTTGGAAAGAAAAATAGGACCTTCACTAACATACATCCACCTACCTAAATATGTTGGTGCTAATGGATCATGACTATGGTTAACATAACAATAATTATGCCACCTTGCAACTTTTCATTGCATGCATCTCACAATTTTTGCATTAACATAAAAATTGCTACCCTAAGAAAAGTTATGATTATTGAAAACATGAGATAGAGTATTGTAGAGAAACTGAGTCACATGACCCTATAGGATCAAATGGTGTGTTTGTATGTGCCACTAATTATGAGAAACAACTCATCAAAGTTCAACAAATTTTTAAACAAAGGGAACTTAAGAGATAACATAGCTATGGTATGGCCCTGAATATTAAAGAAAGTTGAGAAGAAAAATAGGACCATGCCTAGCATAAACCCATGTACCTAGATACGTTGGAACTGATGGATTATTTCCATGATAAATAGAACAAAATTAGGATACCTTGCAACTTTTGTAGCTTTAGACACCTTTTACAACTTATGCAACTTTTGTAACATTTTACAAATTTTAAATTTTTTTTGCAATGTTTTGTGAATTTTGACATTTTTGCAACTTTTGTAACATTCTTCAATGTTTTGCAACTTTTACAAAATTTTGACATATTTTGACAAATCTCTAAACCTAATAGGTTCATAATGAATCTAGGACAACCCTAATGTATCAAGGTCATTCATAATGAACCTAAGTCAGTCCTAATGAATGTATAACATGAACTAAAAATGTATACTATGTAATAGATGTGACTCTAAATGGTAAATGAATCCAAATAAAAATGATAATTAGTAGAAATAAAAATACTAATAAGTCTAGATTAAGCCTTGATGTAATATAGATGTGCCCCACCTTGTTTAGGTATCTTATTGCTTCTGTAAACGTGACTGTGATAACAAATTTGCTAAGTAAATTTTTTAGTTATAGGCTTGCTAAATAATGTGTTTGATTATGTAATGAAATTTTTAAAAGAGAAAAGAAAGTAGAACATGATAATATGTTTGTCAACATAAGATCTCACTCATATTTAAAAGTTTCATGTATAATTACTTATTACATTTACATAAATTGAATATTAGGAAATCCTATTGACAATGTGTTTATATGTTCAAATATGTCAAAGAGGAAAGGAGGTAGAATTGAATCCAATTTTGAGTACTTGTCATCCATCATTATTAAGTATCCATGTTATTATTAATAACAATAAAAAATGATCAGAACATTTGGTGAAGTTTCCTAAGGAAACCAAATTCAACACCTATAATTTAGATGGAATACCAATTTTAATTCATAAGTTATATTGAAGTTAAATATCATCAATATATAAGATTCCATTGTTCAAAACTTAAGCATTCTTAACTAATTCTACATTCAAAATATAATTTTCAAAGTAGGAGGACATGCATACAATGAATAAACTAGATTGATTATCAACTTTTATATTACAAAATATAGAATAATTGTGTATGTACATTTAAAAAATTGACATATATGTCGAATTAATATTTTTTTACAAAAATGTAGTATATGTCATCTCAAAATTGATATACAATAAAATTATCAAATAACTACATATGTAAGTCCCCCAATGACTATAACACACACTATATCACTCTACCAAATATTATAGTTGCATGGTGGATCATCAAAATTGAGCCTATTCAAAGAATTATGTGTCTCTTTAGATGGTTGCACAACAATAATTCAATCAAAAAAATAGATTAATTATGTAAAAAAAAATTCAATTATCAAATTAACATCAAACTAACTATATTGAGCTATAGTTTCTCTAAAATTAAATTGTTTCTTACCTCACATTTTTTATTTTTAACTAAAGGGTTTTCTACAATTGATGGTCTCTTTTGATTATTTGGAGTCCTACCATACCAATGAGGAAGAGTGTTGGTGTCATAACCAAATTGTTAATAAGGCTATATTACATAAAATAAATTTTATACAAGCTAGAGTATATGTGTATGCCTGTGTGCACGCTTGCATATGCACACACACACGTGTACACACACATGCTTATATAAAATTTATTTTACCTAATATAGCCCTATTCACAATTTTTTTATGATACAAAACCTCTATCTCATTGATATGGTAGGACTCCAGATCATCAGAAGGGACTGTCATTTCTAGAACTCACTTTAGTAAAAAATAATTTAAGCGACGAGGTATTCACAAATTTAATTTTAGAGAAATGATAATTCAATATAAATTTATAGGTACAATATAAAATAAACATATATTTACTTATATTAAAATGTATAAGGTCTACAATATAAAATCAACATATACCTAATCCTCTGATGGTTTTCCTATTATCTCAAGAGAGATTGTCAGTGATGAAATAGGTAATGACCATTTCCTATATAAATACATGACAAGATTGCAATACATGAATTTACATGTGAATATAATTATGATATTGAGAAAATAAGAAAAAAGAGATGTATGTTTTTCCTCTCTTCTTCCAATGTATGAGGTGAAAACATCATTTCTATTAATCCCATTGTTTGTATATAGAATAAAAAAATGTAAAACTATCAATCTAGATGTACATGTATAGTAATAATACATTTGAATAATTAATAGCTATATGGGTCTAAAATAACTCACATAAGCTATTTAAATTGTTCTTCCAATTAAAATTATATTCTAGATATTACCTTTCCTTGGTCACATGATCTCAATAGAGAAGTTGTCATGTGTTTTTCCTCAACCAAACTTGGTGTAGCCTCTAAGAGTAAAATAAGATCAACATATGATTTTAAAATATTATTTAATTAATCACACTTTAAATGATATGCATATTTAATTTAAGAATTATAACTTTACATATGTGCAAAAAAGAATACCATATAACTTTCTAGGCCAAATGAAGTAGCCATAAGGGTAGCATCATAGACGCATAAAATCTAGTAGATATTTTCATCACTTGTTAAACCACACATAAATATACATTAGTAAGTAAACATATCTTATAAAAAAATATTTTTAATGAAAGGTCTTAATCTATTTTGACATGTTATAAACTTTTACCTTTGATGAAGATGTAATTGTACACGTTGTAGTATATAGGAATGGTCAATGATGTATTGAATTCTATTGCTACATCTTCAAAGCATAGTGATTGCACTAGTTTAATTTAATCTATGATTAATAATCAATTTAAATTAGGAAATTAAGAATTCAATAAATAAAACATAAAAAATCAATTCAAATACATGTGTCTCAAGCCCATACACTTTCTACAACAAGTCATCTATCAATACCACATCATCTAATATGTCAACTTGATGACCTTCACTACTCCCATAACATCTATAATAACAATTTCCAAACACATGGGAGGTTGCACCATCTGCACGTGCATCAATATGTCTCTCAAAGCATTGATGGTAACAACTAGAGCACATGTGGGAGCTACATGCACTAGAGGTAGATGGTCCAAATGATACACCACCAAATGATGCAAGAGGTTGGGATACTTGTGTGCCATGTTAGATGATGGATACACTCCATGTGGTAACTTCCTAAAGGGTTTTTACCTCCATAAACTCCTTTAAGGATAGTAGGACCATAACATGAAAAATAGGTTTGACTAATAGTGGTTTCTAATTTTGATGGTTCTATACTTTTTGTATAGGATAAAATATGGATGGGGTCCTATAACAATGGTTTACACATAAAAGAGACCCCAAAACTAATATTTTACACTTACATTTGAATTGTATTGATATGGAAAGTAAATGTAAATGACTAATGTTGAAATGAAGAGATAAAGGTACTTACCTCCAAAAAAGAATCGGCTAAAAACCCTATCAATTGATCTAAAAAATTGTTGATTTCCACGTTCTTGAACCGAAACTGCGAGATCTACAAAACCCATAAATATTTTTCCAAGATGAGCTCACGTCAAGTTTGACCCTCATAAAAGGTCAAATACTACATTCTTTATTCGAAGTCTGATTCAAATTCTGTTTGCAAATCCCGAAAGTTCACTGAAAAGGGTATCCAAATCTACTCTCAGATCTGAAATTTTGCACCTGTACCTACAAGAAAAAGAGGGTTTTTGTTGTTTTTTTGAGGGGTTTGCCTTGGTCAAACCCCGGTTTTGAATTAACCTTAATATTGAAATTGAAATGGAGAATGCTAGCAAGTAGTAGAAGTAGATCTAACAACGAAGCTATGATATTCAATAGATATGCAAATTGTATTTGAAATGTAATCAAGTATATTGATATGAAAGATTGAACATGTAAATCAAACCTCCATGATTGTATGCTTGGAATCCACTTTGAGAGAAGAATGAATAGATCTTGAAGATAGACAAAGGATCTTGAAGGAAGATCACACCATCATGATGGCTAGATCTAGGGTTTAGAATGATGAATCTTGAATGCTTGAATCCTTGATCTTCAATGGAGAACTTGGATGGAGAAAAGGACTTGAATTCTTGAATGGATGCTTGCTTGAATGATCACCTTGAGAGCTTGAGAGAGCTTGAGCATGAAAACTTGATTGAGAAAATGTTAGAGAAAGGCTCCCTTTTATAGTGATCTAGGGCACAAGGGGGGCCTCGTAGAAAACAATAATTAAGGGCCCATGGCACAAAACTCTAGGAGGGGACCACCCTTAATATAGAAATAAAATAATTATTTAAGAGCCTTGTTACAAAATTTGAGGTAGGGCCAACCCCAAAGTTAATTTGAGCATTAGGCACAAAACTTGAGAAAGGCTAATCTTTAATAATAAATTAGGAATCCTATACAAATATTGAGAAAGGTCCACCTCAACTATTAATTTGAGAATTTGACACTTAATCCAAGAAATAGTGGCCCCAAAGAGGGAAAATGCAAGATTTTGATGAAATCTCAAAACTGGAAGCTAACCCTAAAGATCCCAAACCCTAGGGTCAAGGTCAAGCTCAAACCTGACTAGGTCAAGGTCAAGGTCAATCTGGACCTAGTTAGGATCAAGGTCAACTTTGACCTTATGGTCAAAAACCTCAGGTTCATAGTCCAAAATACCATGAAAATGCCAGGAAGAAGTGGGAAATGGGGTAGAATAGGGGAAAAGCCAGATCCAAGCTGAATATCCATTCAAGGCGTTCAACATGACCCCAAACCACTTACTTGAAGGGCTAAATGCTCTTAACATGGAAGTGCTTCCATTTTAAGATGATACATTAAGCCCCCACTTTAGCAAGAGTATGGAATCAATGCAAACTCTTGGTAAAGGAGAAGAAAGAGGAGATCCAAGCGGATTCACAAAGAGATAAAATAACACTTAGCTAAGGACACAAGCCCCTAGACTAAGGATTCTAACTTGACATACATGCATGAGGGTGTGAAAAGAACAAGGGTTAGTACTAAACAACCCAAATCAATTAGCATAAGAAACCTTGCTAAAAAATATTTCTCATACTAATATCATATTTGGAAAGCTATCATAAAAGCATAAATGATTACATAAAAAAGAAAAGAGCAACACTATAAATAACATAGCTTCATGATCTCGTCCTACTAGCATGAAAGAAAAAAGAGAGAAAAGAGAAAGTGATTACCTCACCCAGTAAGATGCCCACCTTACCGTGAATCACCCTAGAGGGAGAGCCCAATAGGTTCACCCATAAACTATGCTTGCAATTGTAATGCATATTTTGATGGCTTCTGGAATACTCATAGATCCACCTTCTTGTATCACTATGAATATAAAATGTGTGTCTCCTCAGGATTTAGCAACTTATGTGTGTTACCTTTGGAAGATTTAGCATATAGGTGTGTGTCTTTTCAGGATTGAGCAACTTATGTGCATTACCTTCCAAGATTTAGCATATTTGAAATTGGAAATGTTTATCCCTTCAAGATTTAGCAACTTATGTGCATTACCTTCTAGGATTTAGCATATTGAAAATTTTGAAAAATGCATGTCTCCTCAGGATTTAGCAACTTATGTGTGTTACCATCGAAAGATTTAGCATATAAATGTGTGTCTCTTTAGGATTTAGCAACTTATGTGCATTACCTTCCAAAATTTAGCATGTAAAAATAAAAAACTATAGTACAAGGGAGGCCCTATATATGCCCCCCTCCTTAATATGGCAAAAAAATACTATTTTGTCATGTTAAGGAAAGAAAAGAACAAGGATAAAGCCTTCTTCAACATCAAGACAATATCCATAGACAACACCCAGTACAAGCCAAGAAGGTCATAGCTCCTATGAGGCCATGGAAGGGACAAATGTAAAGAGATATCATGCAAGAAGTGAAAAGAAAGTAACCCTTATGAGGGATAGCACACTATTCAATTTCCAAGGCAAGAGATATATCAACCATGGAAACCCAATGTCAAACAACAAAAGAGGTTATTATCAAGGACATAGATCCTCAATGCAAACCATAATTTTCATGTATGATTGGATGTCACATAATAGATAAATAATTCTTAACCAAGGAAAGAGGTGAATCCCAGAAAGATAGAAGGAGATGGAATCCTTGCCCCCCAAGTGTAGGAATAGAGATGTAAGAGGATACCTACTTCGCAATGCAAGGGGATATCTTGTTTAGCAACAATGTATACCATATTCTTAGTGAGGGATATTGACCCCTACATTGAAGAGTATAGATAATCATGAAAAGGATATGTCACTCATGGAAAAAGGATCCTTGAAGAAAGAGATCTTATCAACAAGACCCCCACCAAAGAGGAGTGCTTTAAATAAAATATCATCTTTCAAAGGTGGGAATAAAGATTCAATCATCAAGCCCCTTGTAAACAAGAGGAAGAGGAATCTTTGTAATGAGGGAAACAACTCTAACACCAAAGCAAGGGTGAGAGTTTATAAAGAACATAATTTGCAAAATAGAGAAGAAGTGACGACTTAGGAAAACAACTTCTCATATAAGAAGGTTATCCATAGTCAAAACATCTATCAATATGTTGAAATAATATTGCAATATAAACAAATACCACTAAGCTAAGGAAAGATGCTTCCTAGAAAAAGAGAAAGAAAGAGATACCTTGCCCCCCAGGGATAAAAGGAAAGGGATATCTTTGCAAAACACATGTCTTATAAAAGATATCTTGAGTAATAGAAGAGAGTAATGGATGAAAAACTATCATAATACAAACCATGAAAACATAACCAATTAAGCTCATAATGGATTCTAAAAGATAGGATGAAATATACCTCTTGCCCCCCAGTTTAGAGGAGAAAAGATCTATGTTATATTAGAGTGGGGTAAAATTATGAAGAAATCTCAAAGGAGAAATTTGTTTTCTTTTATATTTATGGATTTAATAATAAGGAGAAGGTACTTTGAAGAATATTTGCACATCTACATCATGAACCATAGTTTGAACCTCAACATAAGTCTGGGAGGAACTAGGAATACCAGATGGAGAATTAGGAATCGGATTAGGAAAGATAGGATTATGATTAGGAAGATTAGGAACACTGGTAAAAGTGTAGGAAGTGATATGAATGGAAGACACCACCGGAGGAACACTTGGAACCACAGTTGGAAAAGGGTTTGAATAGATATAAGTAATATTATGGTAAGAAGGTTGTAAGGTAGGATCATGATTTCCCATAAGATCACCACTAAGAGGAAGAGCATTAAGGGAATTCTTATCTTTCTCCACTAATGCTTCATCACTAGAAGGAATCCCAAATAGAGTCATCTTCTTTCACATAAGGGGAGTGTGTTCTAGAGAATATGTCATCCTTTTGTATCAAAATTTCTTCACAAGGAGGGGATAAATCAATGTATTTATCCAAGGGTTCATCCCAAAAAGTAGACTTATCCACAATGGCTTCATGAGGAAGAGAGTAATCAACATCCAAATCCAAAGGTTCATCCCAAATAGGAGGATTGTCCATAATGGTTTCATGAGGAAGAGAGTAATCAACATCCAAATCCAAAGGTTCATCCCAAATAAGAGGACTATCATCCCTATCCATAAAGCACATTGTAGGAGTGCCATGAGTCATTAAAGCTTGATCCCTAAAGGTAAAAAAAGGTAAATTGTACTCTAAAGTAGGCTCATAGAAAAGACATATATTAGGAGAAGAATTAACATCAATCCCTAACTTATCTTTGTAAAGGTCAATTGAAGAGGTTGTAGAGGAAGATGAAATAGGAATAGGATCAATGGAGATCTCATTCGAACAATTTTCATCCTCACTTCCATGTACCTCATTAAGGGATCTATCCTCTTGAACAACAAAAGCCTCATCAAAGTACTCAAAACAAGAATCATACATGTTGAATACTAAAAGCATGAAAATGTAAATGTTTTTGTATTTTTAAAGGAATTTTGCAATTTTTTTGTATTTTTTAAATATAAATGCAAGAGCATAAAAGAAACCTAATCTTAAAGAAAGAAAATATTAATCACAATTCTAACACAATAGGGCATCTAAATTGACAAAAGAATAGGGGTAAGTATGTCGGGCTCACCAAAATGTATAGGATAAAATATGGATGGGGTCCTAGAACAATGGTTTGCACATAAAAGAGACCCCAAAACTAATATTTTACACTTACATTTGAATTGTATTGATATGGAAAGTAAATGTAAATGACTAATTTTGAAATGAAGAGATAAAGGTACTTACCTCCAAAAAAGAATCGACTAAAAACCCTATCAAACGATCTAAAAAACTGTTGATTATCGTGCTCTTGAACCGAAACTATGAGATCTACAAAACCCATAAATATTTTTCCAAGATGAGCTCAGGTAAGGTTTGACCCTCATAAAAGGTCAAATACTACATTCTTTATTTTAAGTCTGATTCGAATTCTATTCGCAGATCTTGAAAGTTCACCCAAAAGGGTATCCAAATTTGCTCTCAGATCTGAAATTCCACACCTGTACCTGTAAGAAAAAGAGGGTTTTTGTTGTTTGTTTGAGGGGTTTGCCTTGGTCAAACCCTGGTTTGGAATTAGCCTTAATATTGAAATTGAAATGGAGAATGCTAGCAAGTAGTAGAAGTAGATCTAACAACGAAGCTATGATATTCAATAAATATGCAAATTGTATTTGTAATGTAATCAAGTATATTGATATGAAAGCTTGAATATGTAAATCAAACCTCCATGATTGTATGCTTGGAATCCACTTTGAGAGAAGAATGAATAGATCTTCAATATGGACAAAGGATCTTGAAGGAAGATCACACCATCATGATGGCTAGATCTAGTGTTTGGAATGATGAATCTTGAATGCTTGAACCAAATCCCTTCAATGGCTTGAATGCTTGAATCCTTGATCTTCAATGGAGAACATGGATGGAGAAAAGGACTTGAATTCTTGAATGGATTGTTTCTTGAATGATCACCTTGAGAGCTTGACAGAGCTTGAGCATGAAAACTTGATTGAGAAAATGAGAGAGGAAGGCTCCCTTTTATAGTGATCTAGGGCACAAGAGGGGCCTTGTAGAAAAATATAATTAAGGGCCCATAGCACAAAAATCTAGAGAGGTGCACATGGAGGGAAATTAAATTAAAGTCTTGACACAAAAATCTAGGAGGGGACCACCCTTAATATAGAAATAAAATAATTATTTAAGAGCCTTGTTACAAAATACGAGGTAGGGCCAACCTGAAAGTTAATTTGAGCATTAGGCACAAAACTCGAGAAAGGCTAATCTCCAATAATAAATTAGGAATCCTATACAAATATCAAGAAAGGTCCACCTTAGCTATTAATTTGAGAATTTGACTCTTAATCTGAGAAATAGTGGCCCCGAAGAGGGAAAATGCAAGATTTTGATGAAATCTCAAAACTGGAAGCTAACCCCGAAGATCCCAAACCCTAGGGTCAAGGTCAAGCTCGAACCTGACTAGGTTAGGATCAAGGTTGATCTTGACCTAGTCAGGATCAAGGTTGACTTTGACCCCATAAGGTTGACTTTGACCTTATGGTCAAAAACCTCAGGTTCATAGTCCAGAATGCCATGAAAATGTCAGGAAGAAATGGGAAATGGGGTAGAATAGGGGAAAAGCTAGATCCAAGCCAAATATCCATTCAAGGTGTTCGACATGACCCTAAACCACTTACTCAAAGGGCTAAATGCTCTTAACATGGAAGTGCTTCCATTTTAAGATGATACACTTTCCAAGCTCTTGGTCTATCCTGGGAAGAGGCTCCATCTCTACCCTAGAACTCCCTCATATCAAATTAATTATGATAAAGGATAACATTGCAATATTATTTTCTCAAAAAATAAATCTAGATGCCTCATAATTATTATAAGGAGGTTGGTCAAAGACCACCCACCACCTATCCCAAAAATTAGTTTTGATGCCCTCATGATTATACCAATATATTGGAATCTCTTTGAATTAAGACGATAATAATCAATGGTTCTAGGACTCATGAAAATAATACATATTCACACTTTTCTAATTTCATTAACTTTAAATTCATCATATAAAAATCCATTAACATAATAATCATGACATGATTTTTTATAAGTTTCCCAATCAGTTATATGTTGGTAACTTGGTCAACACTTTCCACCAATCTTGATTCCAAGGACGTGGCAAGGGATGCATGTTGGTCATGTTGGGAGGCCTTTAGTCTAGAAACTAGTTGCCTCTTGTGTATTTTGTGGGGGGTTTCTTGGAGTACTTGGAGGGTTTCCCATACAAGGGTTTTCTTAGGGGTATTCTTCAAGGTTTGAAGGAGGCAAGTTTTATTTAGGCCAATAGTTTAGAGCATTTGATATCAATTAAAAAACAAAATAAAAATAGAAATCAATGTTAAACTAGTCAAATTTTAATAAAAAAATTAAAATGCATAAAGAAATGAAGACATACATGTTTGATATCGTGGCATGTTGATTTGGTTCATAGCAAGCAGAACTCGTTCGAGTTTGTTTTTACTTTTTTGGAAGGCTTTTTTTTCCTTTGGTGTAGGCCATGGTTTAAAATAATCTAGTTGGTTGCTTTTTTTAAAATTTTATAATAAAAAAATGTAATCAGGTTCTTTTGCTTTTCAAAACCAGATCGTAGTTTTATACAAGCTCAATGTGATTGCAGTTTTAATTTTAAAACCCTGTACTCATAAAGACTTGGATTTTTTCAGTCATAACACATTCAAGTTATTTGAATTTTCAAATAACTTGAATGTGTTACTTGGAGTTTTGAATTTTTTAGGTGAATTGACACTTTTATATTTACCATCTTGGTGCACACACCATAACCATTTAATTATTACATGATCAATTAATAATCAATTAATAGTTCTCATTTCATCTATTTAATTAAATAATATTTTATTATTTAATTAAATACTATTTTATTATTTAATTAAATGTGATGTAGTTCCTATTTTAAAATAATTTCTATTTCAATATTGTCAATCTTCATTAGGATTCTTCTTTTCTAGAATAACTCTTCTCTATTTTAGGAACTTTTTCCTCTTCCCTTATTCAACTCAATCTACTAATAAGAATTTTGTTTACAATTATCCATCAATTAATTAAAGTATTTCAATATTATCTTGTTAGAATTTAATCTTTCCTTGGTAAAATATGTATTTAAAGGATAAACCAAGGTATCCTATTGTATTTGTCCTCTAGTCCAAGTGGGAGGACATGTCATATTTGTAATTCCTTTATTAAGGAAAATAGATATTCCTCCTGATGAGGAATCCTACACTTGTCTCACACACTAATGAAATGTGGCATACATAGAAATGGGAGTTACAATGTAACTCCTTCCTCACATCTCTATTAAAGAGATGGCTCTCCTTCTCTCTTCACATGAGATAATTCTTCTTCTTGAACACTATTGTATGAGCTAAGCTCTCTCTCTCTCTCTCTCTCTCTCTCTCTCTCTCTCTCTCTCATTCTTAGACATTTTTGCCACATTCATTATATCACAAGGGTTTTTTTATGCTTTTCCCCCTTCAAAATATTGTCTCCTTTGTAGCTTTACTCTTTGGTGAATGCTCCTATTTTTGTGTTAATTCATGGTAAATCTTCTTACTCCTTGCTCATTGCATTAAATAATTTCCTATCTCTCTTTATTTTGTTATTATTTTAACATGGTATCAGAGTAGGTTGGTTTAATCGCATTTTGAGTGTGTAGGTAAAGAAGCTACCATATCTTGGTGCACTCCAAATTTGGAGATGTTGTTTAGAGAGATTTGAATCTCATTTTAGTTCTTACAATTAGTTCTTTGCAATATCATGGTGAACTAATTTTAGTTCTTTGCAATTAATTTATTTTTCAGTTCACTTATTTTATTTCTAAATTTTGGTTCATGATTAGTAATTTACTAATTTAGTTTCTGCCTTCTCTTATCATACGTTTTTTAACCATTGTATTGTAATTTCAATTGCATGCATTTTTTTTTCTTCATTGGGCCACTCATTCTAATATTAGTTCCTTTCAGTTTATATTTAATATAGGTTTTGTTTCTTTTCGAGTAATAATTAAATGTTTTCCCAAAAAAATTAGGGTTTCCTCACAATTCTGGTTTCAAGCGATAAAATCAGGGTTTCCAAAAACAATTCTGGTTTCAAGCTACAATTTTGAGCTTCTAAGCTAAAATTTAGGGCTTTCAAAAGTCTCACGCTTCACCCTTTCGATTTATATTATTCTTCTTCAGTTTATTTAATTCTTCTTCTCATGAGATTTTTACATAGTTTTTTGAGATTTTTAGAATGGTGCCTAGTGTGATACAAGCCCTGAGTTTTGTGGGCTTTCCATTTGTTCAATCTTGCATGTTTGTGTTTCTTGCTTGTTTCTTCCACTAAATGTTTGTGTATTGTTTAGTCTCTATCAATGAAGAAACGTGGAGGGAAATCTCTATATGTTTATGGTTGTTCCCTCTAAAGATCTATCACCACATCTTATCATAGTCTTTAATAGTCTTCTTCATAGTCTTTTATTGTTGTAGCAGCTCATTTTTCATGTCTGGTTTATGCTTTTTGCTTCTGGTGTTTTTTCCTTGCATGTTAGCTCTCTCGTTCTTGCATGTTAGCACTCTCATTCTTGCATGTTATCCCTCTCCATTTATTTTATCAGAAGACAAAGCCATTGGAGCAGATGAGCCACCTGAGGATTCTACCATTCTAAGCTGATCATTTACCTGAAAATAGTTATGCTTGTAATCTTTAATCAAAAGTATCTACCCTTCTACCCATTTGAATGATTTGTGATCGAGTTGCTACTCTTAGAATATCATTTCTTTTACATGCTATAGAATTGCTCAAATCAATGGCAAAAGCATTCGATCTGATTGCAATTTCATAATTTTTGTCTGAAACACTCAAGTCTACTATTTTTTTTCGTCAAATTTAGGCTAGGTTTCGGGGAGATCTCGTTCCATCTTTAATTTTGCATTTTTTTTGAATAATTTTTTGTTAACACCTTGGACGATCAAGGACTACGCTTCCAGGGGGTGCAAGGGCTGAAAGATCAGAGCATTGAAGTGACACTCAGATTTATATAGTCAATCGAGCAATCAAATTTGGGGTTTGCACTTGAGTTCTCCAAGTGTAATTGGAGTTACTCAGACAGTTGACAGTGGGGATTTAGACGTTAAATCTAGAATAAGAATATAAAGTTGGTGAAATTATTTAATTATGCACTAAAACCACATAGATTTTTAGATTAATTCATTTTATTGCAAGTTCATCACTGTTCATTTAAGAAAGTTTAATCTGATATCTATTCATTAATGCATTTGTTTTGCAGGATTGTGTTGCCTTTCTTTGTTAACAGGTTTATTTAGTTTATTTCTCTCTTTGTCTCCTCTTTGCATGCTTAAGTGTATAGCTTTCTCTTTGCATTCAAGAGATTCTTGTCATTATCTGTTAATCAATAATAGCTTAACAGAGATTTGTTAACTCTTAAGTGTTCTTGGTTTCAGTTTTACCTCTCGTAGTTGCTTTTTCCTTTCTTGACTCCTTGGTGTAAGCTTTCATAGATTTTTGTTGTTGCATGCGAGTGTATATAGTTTCTTTTGCATACTTTTGATCTACATGCCTTGTTTTTCGGCTTCTCTCATAGTGCTCTTGCTTTAAAAGTTTCTTTTCTGGGTTCTGTTAAAGGTTTTCATTTATTTATCTCTAGTTTAGGTGTTCTTTTCATTAATCTTTGTATTTAACGATGACCACCCTGATGCTAGAAATAAATCTAACTAGTATAAATTATCATGCATGGAAAATGCACATGACCTTCATCTTTAGATTTAGACATATTTTAGATATTGCAACTAATGCCAATTCAAAACCAGCAGCCTCTGCTCCTCAAGCTGACCAAACTACTTGGCAGACTAAAAATGAGGAAGCACTTGGTTTAATCAAGATTTCCTTATGTCCTGAATTGTATGTCTTAATTTCTACTTGTACAGAAGCCCATCAAGCTTGGGACATCCTGAAAAATACCTATGACAGTGCAGACGAGACTTGAAAAATCTAGCTTCAACACCAACTTGAAGACCTCAGGTATACCAACTTCAACTCTGTTGATGATTTATTTCTCAAGTTTGATTCAATTAAAGTTTTACTAACTCGTTTACAAGTTCCTCTCTCTGATTTAAGGATAATCCACATAATTATTCATAAATGTTTGCCTAGACAGTTCCAACAGTTTATTACAAATATTTACTCTCAATTAGCTATTCCTTCTTTAGCCTCTCAAATAACTTATGTCATCTTTCAAAATATGTTGCATTAATAGAAAGAAAAATTGATTCAATTTGGTATAATTAAAACTCACAAGCATGCCTATGTCTCTCAAAGTCACAATAACAATAGATCTTCTAACACTAATTAAAATAACCAAAATTATCAAAGATCAACCAATACTAATAATTCAAATAATAACTCAGGCCAACAATTTAATGATCATTATAATTTGAGGCCTTCCAATAACTATCATAATAATAATCATTCAAATAGGCCACATTGCACCTATTGCGGTAAAGATGGTCACTCAATACATAACTATTTTAAGAAACAAAAGGATGATCAACCTAATTCTCAAAACTACTCAAATAGAAAATCTAATGGAAATCAATCTCGTTCTTCTTTTACTATCTATTTTAACGCTTCTAAACCACTTGAATGGATTATTGATAGTGGTGCATCTAAACATGTTACATCTCATAAGGAAGTCTTTGATTCTTTGCAACCTGATTCTATGAATATTCATGTTTCTTTAGCTGATAATCATTGCTATCAAGTTGAAGGAACTGGTAATGTTTCTGTTCCAAATGGTAAATTACATGATGTTCTTTATGTTCCTGATTTGAAAGCTAACCTTATTTCTGTTCTACAATTATGTCAAGATTATAAGGTTGAGTTTCATAAAAATATTTTCCATATCATTGATCCCAATACTGATCAGATAGTTGCTAATGCTAAATTGGATGATGATAATCTCTTTAAATTTTATCAATTTGCCTCTCCTAGATATTCATTACTTACTACTATTGATTTTCACATTTGGCATGAGAGGCTAGGACATTTAAATTCTAATTATATCTCATTAATGCAAAAAGATGATATGGTAGATGGGCTACCTAAGTTTACTCCTTCTAAGTTTGATTGCAATGGATGTATGAGTGGTAAAATGCATAGAGAATCTTTTCCCCATAAATCATCTTGGAGAGCTAATAATAAGTTAGTTCTCATTCATAGTGATCTTTTAGGTCCTATGAAAAATACTTCTATTTCATGCTCTAAATATGCTTTAACTTTTGTTGATGATTATTTTCATAGAACTTGGATTTATTTCTTACATAGTAAAGATCAAGTCCTTGATATTTTTGCTGAATTTCATGTTTTTGTGGAAAGACAAAGTGGTTGTAAAATTCAAATTCTTAGGACTGATAATGGTACTGAATATGTTAATCATTCTTTCCATTCTTATTTAAGATCTTTTGGTATCAAACATGAGCTTACCGTTCCTTATACACCAGAACAAAATGGTGTGGCAAAACAGAAGCATAGAACAATAGTAGAAATGGCTAGATAATTTTACATGCTAGAAATATGGATTATAAATTTTGAGCTGAAGCCATGGCATGTGCCACCTATATTCTTAATAGAACTCCTACTGAGGCCCTACCAAATAAAACTCCTGAAGAAGCTTGGTCAGGAAGAAAACCCAATTTGTCTTATTTACAAATTTTTGGCTCCACTACTTATGTTCACACACCTAAATAGAAAAGGAAAAAGTTAGATCCTACATCCTCACCTCATATATTTATTGGCTATTCTGAGAACACTAAATGTTATAGAGTTTATGATCCTCTTACTAATAAAGTTCAAATAGCTTGAGATGTTTGCATTGCTGACAATGGTGTCCATGACTGTTCTCAAATTTTAGATTCTGATTTTAGTCACAACAACATAGTTCTTGTGGAGGATCAACCTCCATCTCTCAACCTTATTCCTCACATTTTTGCTCCTAATGTTTATGTTCCTTCTATTTTTGCTCCTAACACTAAGGATAATACTAATACTCTTCAAAAGGATAATGATGAACATAAAGATAGTAATGATACTCCTAATGATTTTGTTCCGTCTAGTAGTAGCAGTGATGATGATGATGATTGTAATAATCTATTTAATCCTCCTAGTAATATTTCTATTAATTCTAGGAGAAATCCTAAATGGTTTAAAGATTTACTTAATGAAGGTGATGATTACATTTCTAGAATGGGTAGACTTAAACCTAGAAGGATAAACTACTGCAATTATGCTCTTATGACTTCTCTCTCTAATTCTAATGATCCTCAAACTTTTGCTCAAGCTAAAAATCAACCTCACTAGAAAATTTCTATGCAAGAGGAATATGATAGTTTAATTTCTAATAATACTTGGGATTTAGTTACTTTACCTCATGGAAAAAATCTAGTTTCATGTAAATGGTTATACAAAACTAAGTTGAATGCAAATAATGATATTAGTAAGTTTAAAGCTAGACTAGTTGCAAGAGGTTTTTCTCAAGTTGAAGGAATAGACTATAATGAAACCTTTTCTCCTATTGTGAAAATGCCTACCATTAAAGTTGTTCTTGTCTTAGCTACAAAAATGAATTGGCCTATTCACCAAATGGATGTTAAAAGTGCCTTTTTAAATGGTGATTTGCATGAAGAAATCTATATGTCTCAACCTCTCAGTTTTATTAAAGAAGGTCATGAACATCTAGTATGCAAACTAAATAAGTCTATCTATGGTTTAAAACAATCTCCTAGAGAGTGGTATTCCAAAATTAATGATTTCTTTATTTCTCAAGGTTTTGAAAGAAGTAAAAATGATCCTAACTTGTATATCAAGCATAGTGAAGATGACATTATTATTATCATTCTGTATGTTGATGATTTGATTCTTACTTCTAGTTCTAACCATTTAATTTCTGATATTAAGTTCCAACTCAACCAAAAATTTCAAATGACATATTTAGGTTTTTTACATTATTTCTTAGGAATGCAAATTTGGCAAACCACTAAGGGTATTTTTATCTCTCAAAGTAAATATGCTAAAGATCTTCTAGATAGATTTCATATGAATGATGCTAATCTTGTTTCAATTCCATGTGATTTAGGAAATAAGTTAATGATAGATATGCAATCTCCATTCATAGATGCTACTCCTTGTAGAGAACTTGTAGGTAGTTTAATTTATCTAACCCTCACTAGACCTGACTTATCTTTTAGTGTTGGTTTAGTTTCAAGATTCATGTCCAAACCTCAACAAACTCACTTCTAAATTGCTAAAAGAATATTATGTTACATTAAAGGTACTATTAACTTAGGATTATTTTATGATGCAAATTCTGATTTTTCTTTAAAAGGTTTTACTGATTCAGATCTAGGTGGAGACCCCAATGATGGGAAATCTACTTTTGGGTATTGTTTTTCTCTTGGTTCAGGTTCTATATCTTGGAAAAGTAAAAAAGAACAATCTGTGTCTCTATGTTCTACCGAAGCTGAATATAAAAGTTGTACTCATGCCTCTAAAGAAGCTCTATGGCTTAGAAGAATACTTGAAGATTTGGGTCTACCTCAACAAGAACCTACACCATTGTATTGTGACAATCAAAGTGCAATAGCCTTCGCAAAGAATCTAGTTTACCATGAAAATTCAAAGCACATTGCTCTCCATCATCACTTCATCAGAGAACACATTCAAGATAGACAAGTGTCCCTCATCTTCTACAAAGGAGAAGATCAAGTTGCAGATATCTTGACAAAGCCTCTTTCTAGAGATAAATTTGAATTTCATTGTAATAATTTGGGTTTGATACCCCTTGATGTAATTACCCCAAGTAAAGATTAAAGGGGGGTGTTAGAATTTAATCTTTCCTTGGTAAAATATGTATTTAAAGGATAAACCAAGGTATCCTATTGTATTTGTCCTCTAGTCCAAGTGGGAGGACATGTCATATTTGTAATTCCTTTATTAAGAAAAATAGGTATTCCTCCTTATGAGGAATCCTACACTTGTCTCACACACTAATGAAATGTGGCATACATAGAAATGGGAGTTACAATGTAACTCCTTCCTCACATCTCTATTAAAGAGATGGCTCTCCTTCTCTCTTCACATGAGATAATTCTTCTTCTTGAACACTATTGTATGAGCTAAGCTCTCTCTCTCTCTCTCTCTCTCTCTCTCTCTCTCTCTCTCTCTCTCTCTCATTCTTAGGCATTTTTGCCACATTCATTATATCACGGGGTCTTTTTAATGCTTTTCCCCCATCAAAATATTGTCTCTTTTTTTGCTTTTCTCTTTGTTGAATGCTCCAAGTTTTGTGTTAATTCATGGTAATTCTTCTTACTCCTTGCTCATTGCATTAAACAATTTCCTATCTCTCTTTATTTTGTTATTATTTTAACATATCCTCTCTTGATATTGGAATATCAAAATTACAATTTTTATTTTAGCTAACTCTGTAGATTTTCTAGTTAACTTATCTCATCATTCTCATCCTCATCTCATCTTACTCAAAATAATATAAATAAAACCTATATAGTCCTAAAAATTCAGCACCCATAATTGGATGCTTTAGAACCTATTAGGCCCCATTTTGGTGATTTCAAGGTTGGAATACTCGTTAGTCCTGAACCTTGTGACTTGATTCTTATTTTCACACACTTATTCACTACCCTTGATCTCCCAGTTTTGAGCATATTTTACTTGGGAAAGGTCACCAAAACTAACCTGTCCTTGGGATGGGTCACCAAAATTAACTTGTCCCTAGTGTTTTTGGCCCTAATTTTGCTTGGAGCCTGATATCAGGGTCTTCTTTTGAGTATTTCAATTGTGATTGACCTAGATCAAATTTGAATCCTAAATGAAGGGATTGAAGTATAAAGGAATATTCTCTCCCCTCATTTGATAATAACAATTGATATCATATCAAGTGCAAGCTATCCATCAAGAAAACAAGCAAATCAAGTTGTGCAATTAAGGATTTGGAATCAAGATTTTAAGGCAAGCATCCAATTCAAGATCTCCAAGTCTCCATTTCTTCAAGATCCCTCAAGTCAAAGGAGATATTATCCTATTGATACAAGTTTCTCTCCCATGATGGCCAAGTAGAGGAATTCTCAATCAAGGAGATTCATCCATTCTTCTCTCTCTTCTTCATTACATGTGGTTATCAAGCATATATTCATTCTTTATATAGGAGTGGAAATCATAGATCTATACATTTGTGAGGTAATCCTTGTTTCTACATATCATTCCAAGGTCAAATCTTTGGATTACAAGTAAATTCAAGCATCTTCATGGATTTGAGTGATTTTTACATTCATTCATGAGGTTTTTATGCAAGGTAAATCAAGAATTTATCTTTAAACACTATTTCCTTCATTCACTTTCTATCATATTTCAAGGTTGATTTACAAATAGGGGTTTGAACAAGGAAAACCCCTTTTCCCAATCTTTTTCCCCATTCTTATGTGTGTAGGAATAGGTTATGGAGTCTGTTGTGGTCCCAGAACCACGCTCCCCTTTGTTGGCTCTTGGCCTTAGGGGCTGCCCTTTTGCTTTTTGCTTGTCTCATTTTTTTTCATCTTCAGGGTTGGTGTCCTTAGTTTTTTTAGTTTTTTGGCCTTTTTGGCCTTGTCATCCTCTAGCCATTTTTGTGGTCCGCAAAGTGCGAAAGACCCCAGCAGAGTGACAACTATTTTTTAGCAGATTTTTCATGCATCTCGGCCTTGTCAGCCTTTTGGGCCTTTTGGTGGTTTGCAAAGTGCAAAGGTGATGAGGGAGTGATCTCGGGTGGGTGGTTCTTTTCAGACTTCTCGGTGGTCATAGATCCTAAAGTTCAACTCTCACAAGAGTCAGCCTTTCAGTGTTTTTAGCCTATTGAATGTTTGAGACACCTGAAAAGGTTGAAAGGCCGACACGCAGGGTGCTGATGTCACTACTCTCACACAGCCTATAAGAGGCGTGAGGGTCCTTTCAAACCCTCACTCCTCCATCATCTTCTCGTTTGTTCCTTCACCGCTAGTTGCTTTCACTTCATTTGGCTCCCGCTTCCTCGCTGGTTGTCATCGGGTTCTTCATCTCTTGGGTAGGTGGTCTTCTCCCCTTCATCTTTCTTTTCTAGTTAGAGTCCTTTTTTTTGTAATTTCACCTTTCTTGTTTTAGTTCTAAGGTTTTCATTTTCGGTCTTTTTGGCTTGAGTCTTTGGTCTAGGTTTCTTTAGGTCATCCTTTTTGGCCTTAGGGATCATTCAGGTAGTTGCCTCACATCCCTAGGTGAGTTTATGGTCAAACTCACCATCAGGTTCATTTTTTGAGTCCGACCAAAAACCCTAGTTTCAGACCTTCGGGGTTTGAAAATCATGGAGCATCCACCAGATCGACATACTCCCAAGTGCTCATGTTTTTAGTGTTTCAATGTTTGCACACACTGAAACATCATGTACCCCTGAAATGCCAAAAATAGTGCCCATACTTTGTTCTCAGTCTCTCCGACATGCGGCTTGTTCAACATTTTCAGAATTTGTGACTTCTTGATCTTTCGGAGGTCCGATAGCTCTGAGAAGTCTCTTCCCCTGCCAGAGCCCTTTAAGGATTTTTTCCCTCCAAGCCTTGTGGCCTTTTTAGACCTTTCAAACCTTTCAGCATTTAGGATGTCTAATGAGTCCGAAAGGCCGAAAAGGCTGAAATCTCTGGTGTTTGCTTTAAAAGCATGATTTCAGTAAGTGGTGGTGCTTTCTCAGTTTCTTTTCTCTCATTAGGTTATTGATTCAGGCCTTATGCTCTTTTGTAGATATGGTCGAGAAGGTACTAGAATTTTTGGCAATGAAATACCAGTTCAAAGGATACCACCCACCATCCAAGGTGATCAACTTACATGTTGGGATAACTGATACTGATATCAGAAATGTGAGTTGGAATGAGTACCTTAATAAGTGTGCTCAGTCAGTGGGATGTTCAAAAGATTGCACATCATTGGTCCATTATTCCTTGGTGAATGCAGCGGCACACCCTATCTCAATCCAGTCGACGGAGTTGATTAACACACTAGCCAATAACTATGTGCCAGATGAGCACATGGTCAGAAATAGCATGGGGGAAGTGGTCCTGGACCTGAGGCCTGATAATATCAAGGATGTTTTCCATCTACCCAAGGGGGTAGATAAGTTCTTCAACTTCAATGTAAACAAAGGGATGGAATTCTATAACAAAGATACACAGAGGGCTCACAACATTGTTAATAATGAGTACCTAATGCAGCCCTTACCCAAGAACAAGCTCGACAAGATTGACATGTAGAGGGGTTACATGAAAGATGATATCTTGGCTGCCATAACAATGATAAGCAGAGTGTATGGCTTGCCCAAGTCTCATCAATTGGAGCCCTAGATGATCTTCCTTATCTAGAAAATAAAAGAAAGACAAGCAAGGTTCGATTGGGCTTCTATTCAAAGTGACCAATTGGATGAACAGCTGATTTGGGTAAAGATAGATCCCCACTTTTACATGACATCCTATGTTGTGTACTTACTAGCTGCTAGGGCAATATTTAGGGTTGACCAAGGTTGGAAACATCGGGGAACAAAGCACATGGCCTTTCACTTTGCATCCTCAGTTGGTGCAAAAGGACTTCCTCACACATAATAGCCTAGAATTCAGGATAGCTAATGATGCCTTCATTTTTGCAATCATCCGCTCCATCGAGGGTGATTTTTCTAAAAGGTTATCAATAGAAATAGTGGCCAAAGTACAGGCCATTGGGGCATTTTACATTCAATTCAGAATGTTCACATACATTCGGGTGGTAGGAATCACCTTAGCACCCAAGAAGCTCCCAAGGTGTCCTCCTGATAGGGTTGTTTTACAAGAGATAGCAAGACAATTGTCCAATGCTCACGAGCATATCAAGCATAAGAAGAAACACTGCTAGGATTTCCCTATTTCAGTCGGTCCTCATTGTGTTTCAGACATGAAAGTTTGCAAGTCATTGGTTGGAGAATGGGATGAATTCCCAATGGCAACCTACAACCTGGTGAGGCTACATTTTGACCCCATTGGTACCTATAGCCACATAATGGGAAGACACTACATCCATGAGCTGCATGTTGAAGATCATTGGGCTAATTGTGTGGATGATAATGAGGTGAGAATCCGTGACTATTGCCAGATGAGCTTAGAGTTGGTGCAAGGTTCCCTTTCCCTAAAGATTCCATAGAAGGCATTAGATGCAGACTCTAATAAAATCATGGATTCCATATATAACACGGATAAGGTATACAACAGGGCCATTCTGAATGTAGAGGTAGATCAGGATGAGAATGATAGCATGGACTTCAGAGCCTGACATGTGATCAAGCTACAAAGTCTTGGGTTGCTCATCCATTTCTTATGCAACCACTTCCTATAAAGCAACTCCCCGAGAAACTATCTTGACAAAAGAAGAAGGAAGAGAAGATACCGAAACCACAATTCAGAGGGGATGCCCCTCTAAAGCCTGAGACTATATATTACCATGAGCATCCCACCGTATATGGTCTAGTCACACACTCCAAAAAGGTGAAAAACAGGATGAGTGGGAGCATTGCTCCACCGAAGGTGCCTTCATCAAGTGACCATGGTTCTCCTAGCTCAGAAAAGAGAACAAAGTTCAAAATAATCAGACCTAAGCTGACTGGAGTAATTAAAGGCCATGTTTACAAAAGAAAGGCAGGCTCAACCCCCACATAGATGGATACTCTGGAAGAAGATGATGAGGATATGTTGGATGAAATTCCCCTTAGCAGGAGGACACGGTTAGCGGGATTCTTGAAGAAAAGGAGAATAATGGAAGATGATCCTAAGGATGATGAAGGGGCTGCTCAAGTAGAGCCAATAAATTTTGATGCCCTAGGTGACGATGAATTCAACATCTCCAATTTTGCAAGTTTTCATGGTTTTAAAGAAGCTAAGAAATAGGCTCCTATGTAGTTCACCAATCTTTTTAGTGGTGTAGGAGAAGAGTTACAATAGGAACCTCAAGGGTAGAGTGATGTCGAAATAGCCAAAGACCAGGAGGGAATTGCAGAGCCTGAGAGGGATTCTTCTATTAAGATCCCCTTAGAGGAGAGAATAAGTACATAGGTGCCTTTGGATGTGTCTGTTCTATCTCCACCCCCATCTCACTTTTCCACACTTCCCACCATTCCACTTCAAGAGCTTCCCATTGCCCCACTTTCCACTCTCATGCTAGATACTCTGCTGTCTCAGCAACCTTTTTCTTCCCATGTTCCTTTCCCAACTCCAACTCCACCAGCCCATTCAACCATTTCCCTCATGTCTCCTACACCTCCCCCACTTAACATTCCACCCCAGGTTCATGTTGAGTTAATGCCTCAGAGCTCACAGGAGCCAGATAAAGAAATTGAAGTCATTGACTGAGAAGGGGGAGAAGAAATCCATATTGGATCTAAGGAGGAAGGTGACAAGGGAGAATCACAGGGAGAAGGAGAGCTACATATAGAAGAAGAGCCACATATAGAAGAAGAGCCACATATAGAAGAAGAGCTACATACAGAAGAAGAAGAAGCTCCTGAGGGGATAAGGATAGAACATGTGGTGACTTCTACTGCATTGGCCACTCCCTACAAGCCACTGAATGCATTCTCAAAGCCCACTTGGTTTACAAAAGAAGTGCAGCCTAGGGTGAGGGTATATACTGATGAAGAGATTGATATAACCATGTTGGAGCATGCTTTCCATCAGATGACACCGGGTCCCAAATCTAGGAGAATGTCTTATGTAATGCAAGACTAGACGGGGATGTGGAAGGCATAGGTGGTTGTCCCTACAATGGATATTAGCATGAAGGAGATCACTCTAGAGGACTATTTGTTGGAAGAAGTGGACTTGGGAGAACCAACCAGAGAAGGTAGCAAAACGTTGGCTACTTTGGGTTTGAAGCACACTCTGGGCTTCATGAGTAAAGAGGAAGAAATGATAAAAGCATTTGAAGAACATAATGAAGCAATGAAAAGGTTTATTTTGAAGACGGTAGGTGCAATTGACCCGAATGACCCCAAAGCCTCATTATAGGCAATTTTGGAAAGGAAGGGGGAGATAGACACTGACATTCCACATTCTTTTGTACAGGCTTATGCGGAATGGAAGCTAGATTTTGAGCTATTCGCTAGCTTATCTCTCAGGTGGATTTTGAGGCCCTTTCAAGGTGTTTTGGTGGGTATAACTTCTATAGTAGAGATTATGAGTGAGGAGAATGGGGTAGAAGAAACCATCCTCAATTGGCAAAAGATACTAGATGAATTAGCAATGCTAAGGAAGTAATGCTTCTAGGTGCTAATGAAGATTTATGAAGGAGAAGAATTGCATAACTTTGAAGAATCGATCCAAGAGATAGCAGCGACATTGGCCATATTTTAGAAGGTGCTCAAAAGGTTAAATAAAAGAAGGGATGATGACATGCTATTTGTAAAAGAGTTACAGGAGTTCTTTGAAGGCTTAGATTTTGATCTATTTGATGATGATGATGATAGGACTATGCACTCAGTGAATGATATTGTCAATCAATACTTGAGTATATTCTGGGGGATAAAGTCAAAGGAGGATCTTCAGCAAATGTTTTATCAGAGGGAAGAGATTCAGAAAATGCTGCCTCAAGAAGAAGAGATAAATGCTTTTGCCAAGGAATTAAAGGATTTCAAAGATAGATAGAAGGAGATTCTCCAAGGCATTAAGATGTCAGACTTCAATGAGGTGTTGGAGGTGGTGGATAGATTCAAGAAAGCACATCCAGAAGTGCCTTCTAGCTAGTGGACCTCCAACTTAAGATTTGTCAGCTCCCATGTACAGAAAATGTAGTTTTGGTACTTAGTCATTTTTTTAGTGCAAGATTTTCGACCATTTTGGCCATGGGGAGTTTTTGGCCACCTAGAAGTCTAACAACTCCAACAAGTCTAAAGTGGTAGAGATAAGGATAGCACTTAGCCAATTTTGGGTGTTGCATTTCCAGACCAAGTGTCAAGTTTTGGGCATTTTTTGGGCATGTCCGAGAGTTGACTCTAGTTTTCTCAGAGATCACTTCTTAGTCACGTGGGCTTCTTTCTTGGGATCAGTTGGGCATTATTATGGGATCTCTTTTAGTTAGGACTATGTAGAGCAACTAAAGCCAATGATCAAGGGGAAAAACATGAAGATCATCATGCGCATGAACTAGTTCCAGCCCCATTTTTGAGATGTCTAATGCTTCTTTTTTTTTCAAATCTTTGTAATGCACGAGGTCTAAATCCATGCTAGGATAGGTAGCTAAGCTTTAGAAGTAGTTTATTTAATGCAAAGATCTAGTTTATTTCTACTTTGGAGTTTAATTGCACCAAAACCCTAGCTGGAAAAATAAGAGCAGAGCTCTATAAATTGTAATAAAATGATGTAATTATGGTCGACTTGATCATTCATACAAGACATGCAATTGGTGCTTCATTCATGGTGTGATTTTTCTATTGTCTATGCAAAATTTTTGAATGTGTGAATTGCTCATTCTTTGTTTCAAAGAGCCAATTGGTTGTTTAATGATTTTAAGTCTGCGATCTTTTAGTTCGGTGTTTGCTGGTATTGCACTGTTGTGTTGTGACAAATTTATGAGAAGATTATTCTTTGGTGCCTAAAGATTAAATTGTGTCACATGTGTGTGCATCTGGAGTGGCTTTGTGATCTGATGAGTTTTTACTTATCATACATTTGCATTTGATCAACTTCCGTCGATGATTGCATCCATTCAGCTGAAGATTGTGACATGATCTGATCTCTGTTGTGTGGGTTTTCTCATCTTCTTGGTTATTTAATTTGCATGGTGGTGTGACACTAGCATATGTCCAATAGGTTTCTTTTTAGCAATTTCTTTCAAATCTCTTGTTACCCTACATCCTCTAACCCTCCTTGCAAGTTATTTTTAGTAGATCAATTAAATTAGCATTGCTTTCATTCTTAAACCTGAAAATCATATCAAAAAAGAGATATCTTGGTTTCCTAAAGTTTGTTTTATAGTTTCCCTTGAGAGAAGAACCAACAAAGGCCTCCTTGTTAAATAGATTCATATTTGTCTTCCGTTGAGCTATCCAAGAGCTTGAGATTCATAACATTAGTCTTCCAAGAGGGGAAGTTGCTCGCTCAAATTCCTAGCCATTGTCCTCATGTAAAAATGATGCTCAATAGAAGTGGCACTAGAAGGAGGGCCCTCAAAAGGGACACCCTAGAATATTGGATCGTTCTCCCCTGAGAGGTTTCAACGAGTCCTTAGATCTTCACCCAACAAAGGGGAGTTCCTTGAACTTACAAAGTTTCACAGACCTCATAGCAACAAAACAAAGCACAGAGAGGATACTTCAAATCATCCAGATCTTCCTCCAATTCCAACCATTGCTGCCCCACCTGCTGCTCCGCCACCACTAGCTCCGATGGCATTTTTTGCAAATGCCCAAAGTTCACCACTGGACTTGCAGGGACAGCTCCATCAACTGTCCAAAAATCCTGAAAACTTCTACCCATAATTCATCTATGGAGAATCCAAGACAGTGGAAGAACACATCCATGCATTCAAAGAATTGTGCAATTAGAAAGAGATTGCTCATCAAGACGTTGTGTGCCACCTCTTCCCATACACACTGGGAGAGTTTGCATATAACTGGTATCTGAACTTACTATGAGGATCCATTACTACCTAGTAGGATTTTGAAACAAAATTCCTAAATCAATTCAAACTATATGTGGATCCAAAAACTCTCTATCACCAGTTCATTTCGGTAAGAAAGGACCTCAACGTATCTATCACCATGTTCAACCACTATTTTCACAAGATGTATCAGAAGCTTGAGGCTCCATACATAGTACCAGTCGGTGCCACCATACAAGTATACTTATGCGCCTTGGACCCACTAACATCCATATTCCTAAAGAGATTTCCTCCAAGAGACATCGACACTCTGGAGAAAGTGTGTAATGAAGCTATCTTGTTCACTCAACAAATGGACCTGTAAGCAGGAGGAAGGTATGGTGTCCCACCTACGTTGACAAATTTGGTCACAACTGGTCCTTTCATAGAAAACAATCAAGTACTAATGCACCAAAACATGAAGATCAACCTAGTACCAACTCCATATGTTGCTGCCCCACCACTAACCATCACATACCTAGGGTATGACACACACAGGGCTGCTTTGTGTGAGAAAAAGGTCGCTGTCCTAAACGAGCCTGACCAAGCCCTAGTCAATGATTTGGATACCATGAAGAAGACATTGTCCCAATTAATTAGAGAGATCACATGAATGAAGCTCAACCTGACTCCAAATCAAGGAAATCCCCCATGACCAGCTGCTGCCAAGAATAATTACTCTCAGAATCAGAATCATGGCCATGGCAATTATAACAACAATAATAATGATAGTGGGGGAGGTTATGGGAATAGCTCTCAAGAAAAATAGTTTGGACAACAAAGGATGAATAGGACTTGGAATACATGCTTGAACAATGGTAGTATCCTTGCAGATAATGCCAATTTCTTCAGTTTGTCAGAGACCAGCTACACCTAAGGTCCTAGTATGCATCAGCCAGATTTTGAGTATAGGGGGGAGTATGATAATCAAACCCAAGATCCTAAGAGCTCCCATGCCCATTTCAGTGCCATGGCATTTGATTCATATAATCCAAGTTTGGATAGAACTCCAGTCAATAACACTTCAAAGGAAGAGTTCATTTTCCCATTCAACCAAGAGAGCCAACTAGAATATTCTGAGGTCCATGCTTTCCAAAATGGCAATAGAAATACCCACAATTTGAGAAGTAGAAGGGAGCCCCTGATGGATGGCATTCCTCCAAGTATGTAGCCCACTCCACTTGATTCGAGGGCTAGCAATAACCCTATACCACTGAGGGGACCTAATACCACTATTGTCCAAACAACATCATATCAACCGGCCGCATCAAAAGGCTGAGTCGGGGCCAACGAAAGGTATAGTGCAGTGGAGGAACTAAAAAGGGTTAGAATGAACATGTCAATGTATGATATGTTGCAAAGTTGTCCCACTCAAAGGGAAGCCCTCCTAAAGACCTTGGATCATTCCAAGTCAACCTCCCCTAGCAATAATGCCAACAATGTGTCTAATGTAAAAGCAACAGAGGCAATCCTGACCATGTTCAAAGATAGGGTCGAAGTGCCTCTATTCTTACTCAACCTCAAAATATTTAGGAAGAACCTACACAACTATTTGATCGACTCAGATGCTTCATGTAATGTGATGCCATTATCTATATGGTGGAGGTTAGGAATGAATCCTCGGCCAACTAATCGCATGGTGATCCAGCTCGATAAAATGAAAGTCATAGTCATTGGGGTTTTGAGGGACACATAGATTCAACTAATGACTGACCCTAGGATCTAGGATTGCATTGATGTTCATGTGGTGGACATCCCAGAAACCTATGGAATGCTACTCAGCCAGGAATGGACATGATCTTTGAGGGGTTGGTTCTCTACTAATTTTACCCAACTTTGGCTGCCATGGAAGGGGCTCGATAATCAAATTAAGATTGATGCACAACCTAAACTCAAGTAGATGATAACTGAGTATAATGCCTCGAATGAAGTTTTGTTCTCATGGGCTGATTTAGGAGTATATTGCTTTGACAAAGTCTTCACATTCAACCTCAAAGGTGAAGAGGATTCTGATAACAGCCCAGTGCAAGGATTGATAGATGCCCAGATTTCAAATGAAGTCTTCGTGAAATTCATAATAGGCATGACAAAGAACATGAGACACCTTGGTAGAGATGCTAACCGAAATATACTTATGTTACTGTTGCCTCCATCAGACCAATCATTCAGAATTTACCTATGAAGATTGTCAGCAGGCAGTTATTCAGGTAGTTAGCCAGATGTCGGATGCACCCCAGTTTATTGGAGACACAATGAAGGGATCAAAGGAGGAGGGTCTCTCCCTTCACAAAAAACTTGAGGTCCCTATAGTAGAGGGTTTTTTGCAAGAAGAATGGAGTTCCTCTGATGATGGTTGCCTACCCCGTGTGATGAAATATGGCGTAAGGCCCAGGCAAAGCAAAAAATGAAATGGGTCCCTCTGTCAAGAAGGGAATTCCCTGATGAAGAGACATCAAAGACCCCAAAACCAAAAGACTTGTCCCCCCCCCCCAGCTTCTGGTGAACCCCAAGATAAGATACCTCCATTAGAAGTGATTCCAGAACCCCAAATCAAGAGATCCCTTAATAAGAATCACTCGATCTAGAAACTTCATTTTGATAGATCCAAGTGTAAGCTAGGAGCGGGAGCAAGGATCAAGTTAATCAACCCTCATGGGGGCTCATATTACACTACCTACAAGTTGTAGTTCCTTTGCACTAATAATTTTGCCGAGTACGAGGTTCTAGTTCGGGGTCTCCTCCTCGCACATGAGAGGAAGGTAAAAGCAATTACCATGGAAGGTGATTCACAATTGATCGTCCAGCAGATCAAGAGAGAGTACTGCTATATAGATAAATGATTGATCTCATACCGCAACCACATTTGGGACTTAATTAAATATTTTGAAGCTTTCAACATTTGAAGCATCCCAAGGAGAAGGAATACTATTGTCGACATTTTGGTAGTGTCTGCAAGTTCCTTGCAACTGCTAGAGAAGTCTAAGTTGAAAAAGTTCTCCATAGAATTCGTGGCTATGCCCATTGTCCCTGATAACATAAAAAATTTCCAAGTATTTCATGATGATCAACAAATCCTGGAATTCATTATGATAGCTGGGATCTTTGAAAAATAGAGCATTGACGAAGAAGAAGTTGAAACAAAGGAGCCCGATGACTTGGGGATTTTGAACTTGAAAAAAAATTCCATTCCGAAGGGCATGGTAGCTTTAGAAAGGATCTTTGATAAAGATGAACATGCTTGAGAAAGAGGGAAAACCCCAATAGTAAATAGAGATGATTGCGAGCTCTACAACCTAGGCACACAACTCAAACCTAGGGAGGTCCGTATAGGCAAGGTTGGCACACTAGAGGAGAAGAAATAGATGGTTGAGCTACTCACTGAGTACAAAGATGTCATAGCATGGTGCTACAAAGATCTGAAGACCTATGACCCCATCGTCATAGCCCACAACATCTCGCTGAACCCAGATGCTAAACCTTTCTGCCAGAGGCAAAGACTAGTCAACCCCATGATCAAACCAGTAATCCAAAAAGAGGTACAAAAATTTCTTGATGCTAAGATAATTTTTCCTATCAGGCATTCAACTTGGGTAGCTAACCCGGTCCCCATAAGGAAGAAAAGTGGAGAGATTTGGCTCTGCATGGATTTCAAAAATCTAAATAGATCTTCTCAGAAGGACAACTATCCTTTGCCTTCTCTGGATGAAGTGTTACAAGTAGTCAATGGTTCTCAAATGATGTCCTTTCTAGATGGCTACTTAGGGTACAACCAAGTCATGGTGAAGGAAGAAGACTGCTTGAAGATGACCTTCACTATGAAATGGGGAACATTTGCCTACCACCGCATGCCATTTGGTCTAATCAATGCAGGAGCTACCTTCCAACGGGCTATGGATGAGGCATTCAAGGGTCTGGTCAACAAGTGCATCATTATATACATGGATGACCTCACAATTTTCTCTAGGAACCGGGTGGACCACATTAGAGATTTGTGAAAAGTTTTGAAGAGGTGTCGATGCTATGAGATTTCCTTGAACCCTACGAAGTGTGTTTTTAGGGTGACACAAGGTAAACTCCTCAGGCACATTATATCCAAGACAAGTATCTCAATTGACCCCAAAAAGGTTGAGGCTATCCTTAAATTGGTCCCACCAAATAGCAGGAAGGAATTGAAGTCTTTTTTCAGGAAAATCAACTTTGTCTGGAAATTTATCAGTGGTTTTGCAGAGATAGTGTGTCCCTTGAATGATATGTTAAAAAAGGATGCTAAAATTGAATGGAATGCTCTGACTAAAGGGGCGTTTGAGGAAATCAAGATGTCCATTGCCATGACTCTAGTCTTGGTCAGTCCTGATTATCTTCTACCATTTAAAGTCTACTCTTTTGCTTCAGAACATTCATGTGTAGGGATCCTCATGCAGAAGAAAGAAGATGAAGATGAAAGGCCAATTGTTTTCATGAGCTTCCCACTGAAGAATGTAGAGCTCAAATACCCTAGTTTGGACAAATAGTCTTTCACCTTGGTCAAGGCTATCAAGAAATTCAAACATTACATACTACGAAGTAAGGTCATTGCTATTGTTCCAGATCCAATAGTCAAATCTTTATTAATGCAAAATGAACTCGAGGAATGAAGAGGAAAATGGATGGCAATATTGTAGGAGTTCAACATTGAGATACAATCGATGAAATTGGTGAGGGGTCAAGGTCTCACTAAGATGATGGCTAAAATAGAACAAGGTTTGGTGTGCCAGGTGTACACCAATGATGGAATAGTCACTGATGTATGGTATCAAGATGTAGTCTACTACTTGCTGCAAAACTATTGTCCAGATGGATTGAACGGTTCCCAACAAAGAGCACTAAAGAATAAGAGCAGTTCATACATGCTAAAAAATGGGAAGCTCTACAAATGCAATTATGACAGGTTATATCTATGATGTTTGGACCGAATAGAAGCGGAGCTAGTTCTCATAGAATTTCATGACAAGTATGGTATGGGACATGGATTAGCAGAAGCCACAACTCATCAGATACTAAGATCTAGCTATTACTAGCCAACTCTGTTCAAAGATTCCCATGAACATGTGCACTCTTGCCATGTTTTCCAAACCAACGCCATTCGAGAAAGATACCCAGTGATGCCCTTACAACCAGTATATGAGGTGCATCCATTCACCCAATGGGGGCTGGACTTTGTGGGGATGATCAATCCCCCATCCTCAGCAGGCCACTGATACATCTTAACTGCAACTGATTACTGTACACACTGGACGGAGGCACAGGTTATGAAAAATTGTACCATAGAAATGATCACCAAGTTCCTGGAAGAGTTCATCATCACAAGGTTCGGCATGCCCTTTTTCTTGGTATGTGATAATGCTCCCTAATTTTCATTGGCAAGTCTCATTCAATGGGCTTTCGAGAACCAAGTAATTCTTAAATTCTCATCTAATTACTACCCGCAAGGGAATGGAGTTGTTGAGTCCACCAACAAGAACTTGAAAATGGTAATCAAATGCCTGTTGGATGATAATCCCAGAGACTAGCACACCTAGTTGAAATATGCTCTGTGGATAGATTGGGTCAGAATCAAGAATTCCCTAGGGACTTCTCCCTACCAATTAGTGTATGGTTTGCAACCCATCTTTTTGATGAACCTAAATTTACCAATCTTGAGATTCATGGACCAGTACATTGAGGGTGAGGACTAGGTGCAGATTTGTCTTATGAATTTTTTGAACCTCGAAGAAAAATGAACCATGGCCTTAGAACACGTAGCCAAACACTGAGTTGTCGTCAAGCGATGGTTTGACAAAAGAGAAACTGTAAAAACTTTCTAAATTTTTGATCTAGTCCTAATGTGGGACAAAGCAAAAGAAAAACTAGGTAGCCACACAAAATTCCAACGTATGTGGATAGGCCCATTCCAAATCACTGAGATCCTGGGAGAAAATACCTTTCGGATTAGTTCTCTCGATGGAGTGTTGATGTTTATAGTTTTGATTAGATAAAATGATCTTATTATTATGAGAATATAAATAAACATCATTAAATTGAGATGAGATAATATTATTCTACATTATATATACATATTGATATATATAATAATAATGATATTATTGTATATATCAATATGCATATACAATGTAAATATTTTAGTTGACAAATAAATCTCATATGTCATACCGATTGATATCAGTATAAACTAAATAAATATCATTGAAATAATATTATCATTATTTGAGATAATTTATATATAAATATACATTAATATATACATATATATTAATGTTTAATGAAATAACAAATATGATTATATCAGTTTTGTTATGGAAAATAATAAATATATAATCGATAGTGTATCAGTTTAATTATCTTCCATCTTACCAAATCGATAACTATCAGTATAATGCTAAAACCGTTCCATTATGCGTTAGCAACTATTGTACTAAACTGATAACTATCGGTGTATGTGATTAAAGGCTATCAAACCAATGGTCATCAAACCTTGTAACGATGCATTGTTTTGAATAGTCACAACTTGATAAGTTGTGACTGTTCATTACAATATATATAATAACAGTCTTGCGAAGATTCAAAAATAGCGAAAACAATAAAAGGTCAATACAAGTCCTTCTAATCTGTATTCACAGTTTAGTCCATATAAATAATAATTGTTAATATATTTACATATATCTATTATTATATTAGTAATATATATATGTCTAAATATATCTAATATATATATATATTGAGATATTATATGCGAGTGGATTGTACAAGGAAAATTCATAAGTTATACAATCTGATCATAAATCTTAACATGGTATCAGAGCCAGGTTCCTTCGTTGAAGCCTAACTGCTTGAAGGAAGTTCTGATTAAATTGAAGGAAGATCAAGATTAGATTTTTGGAAATCTCAGAATGGCAAATGGAATGAGACTAGAAGATAGACTTGAAGGTGCCTCTGATTTTGAATCATGGAAACTTCGAATGATGTTGATATTAAGCAAGAATGACTTGAAGACAATAATAGAGAATCCTCATAAACCTAATGAAAATGATGACAAGAATAAATGGAAAAAAGATAATACTAGAGCAATGGAATTATTAGTGGATGGAGTGAAAAATCATCTACTACCTATCATCACAAAGTTAGACTCTGCTTATGACATGTTTAAAGCCCTGGAAAACATGTTTGAGATCAACAACACCAACAGAATTCTTACACTTAAAAATCAACTTTCTAATATTAAAATGAGTACAGGAGAGACTATCACCTCATATTTTATGAGGATAACAAAATTAAGGAATCAACTCTCTTCTATTGGTCACATTTATGATAATAAAGAGTTATCTATGATAACTCTAAATGGGTTCCCTATCTCATGGGAAAACTTTAGACAAGGAGTAAGTGCTCGCACCAAACTCCCCAAATTTGATCGACTAAAAGCTGACTGCATTCAAGAAGAGTACAACCTGAAATCCAGAGGAGTCTTGGAATCCACTAAAGAAGATGTTCAGGCTCTCCTCACTGGTTCAAAAAGGAAAAAGGGCAAGAAGACATATGGTCAACCGCCGTTCAAGAAACCAAGAGACTACTCTTCAATGCAATGTTTTAGATGTGACAAATATGGTCACAGCACAAGAAACTATCCCGACAGACTTAGAATGCAAGCTTCTCTTGCTGAAGTAAATAATTCAAATATATGTTCAGAGAAATGCCTTTTCTAAGTGGAATTCAAGATACCTTATGATTAAGAGGGAGTTCACTATTGAAGGTGAAACACTTCTGAGGTAAAACTTGTAATGATTATTGATTATTATGTTAATGTTATTTTATAATTATGGGCCATGTGTAAATCATAAGGAAGTGATGACTTCCAAATGATTTATCACTTGTATTTTGTTAAAATTGTTGGAAGGTGATGATCTTGCAATAATTTTTCTTTTGTAATATATCTAGCTTGTGGATAGAATCACCGATAGAGGCAATCCACTCTGAAGCTCATGAGTTGTGGATAGAATCGCCAATAGAGGCAATCCATAGAAGAGCTTGTGGATAGAATCACCGATAGAGGCAATCCACACCATAGCTCATGAGTTATGGATAGAATCACCGATAGAAGCAATCCATACAGGAGCTTGTGGATAGAATCGCCGATAGAGGCAATCCACACCATAGCTCATGAATTATGGATAGAATTGCCGATAGAGGCAATCCATAGAGGAGCTTGTGGATAGAATTGTCGATAGAGGCAATCCACCTGGGAAATTGTGGATAGAATTGTCGATAGAGGCAATCCACTTGGGAACTGTGGATAGAATCGCCGATAGAGGCAATCCACCTAGGAAACTAACTCTCACAATTTATGAACTTATTGTGAGTTACATTTTATCTTCTCTAACTAAGAGGGAGTGTTGATGTTTATAGTTTTGATTAGATAAAATGATCTTATTATTATGAGAATATAAATAAACATCATTAAATTGAGATGAGATAATATTATTCTACATTATATATACATATTGATATATATAATAATAATGATATTATTGTATATATCAATATGCATATACAATGTAAATATTTTAGTTGACAAATAAATCTCATATGTCATACCGATTGATATCAGTCTAAACTAAATAAATATCATTGAAATAATATTATCATTATTTGAGATAATTTATATATAAATATACATTAATATATACATATATATTAATGTTTACTAATAAATAACAAATACGATTATATCAGTTTTGTTATGGCAAATAATAAATATATAACCGATAGTGTATCGGTTTAATTATCTTCCATCTTACCAAACCGATAACTATCGGTATAATGCTAAAACCATTCCATTATGCGTTAGCAACTATTGTACTAAACCGATAACTATCGGTGTATGTGATTAAAGGCTGTCAAACCAATGGTCATTGAACCTTGTAATGATGCATTGTTTTGAACAATCACAACTTGATAAGTTGTGACTGTTCATTACAATATATATAATAACAGTCTTGCGATGATTCAAAAATAGTGAAAACAATAAAAGGTCAATACAAGTCCTTCTAATCTGCATTCACAGTTCAGTCCATATAAATAATAATTGTTAATATATTTACATATATCTATTATTATATCAGTAATATATATATGTCTAAATATATCTAATATATATATATATATATATATTGAGATATTATATGCGAGTGGATTGTACAAGGAAAATTCATAAGTTATACAATCTGATCATAAATCTTAACATGGTGAATTGGTCCTGTTACCAATCAATGGCCAGTTTCTGAAGCACTATTTCAAGACTTGATTGGTCCCTTGTACTTTATTGTATATTCTTGTATTTTATCATTTTCCTTCATTTCATTGGTTTTTGGGTCGGTCTTGTCATCCGTGTCTTTTCTTTGTTCGCAAGGGGGGGTTCAGCATTTTCTTTTCAGCGGTCCTTTCAAGTAGCCCAGGTTGGAGTAAAGCTTCCTTTGGCCTGAACTATGGGGATAGTTCCATCTTGTAGTGAGCCAAGGATAGGGATAGGAGGAAAGATTGCTCCTTTTTGAAATCCTTGGGAGCGTATGCCTGATTGAAGCATCCTCAACACTAAAACACATTTTAAAAGGAAAATTTTGAGCCACGAGCTTCTCTAGGTGAGATTCCAATTTGCGCCAAGAGGTGCCCATAGTCACGAAGAAAGCCTAAAATTTAGAACCCTTCCCGGACTAGAATACAAAAAATAAAAGAGCAAGAAAATGAAAGGGAGGAACGCATAAAGATGAGATAAACAAAGGGATGCTTGAAACCAGGATAGCACAGTCTAAGCACTGCCTCGATTTTCCAAAAAAAGAAAGAAAGAGCTATAGAAGGCATTTTGTAAAGCCATAAGGAGCATTGAAGTAGTTCACACGGAATAAAATGTGCTGATAGAAGGGTGCTCTCAAAGGAATTTTTCTAAAGCTTAAAGTAAATTGAGTTTAAGAGCCCTCCTATGAAGTTTAAGCACTTCTACTAAAGCTCATCTACAGTTAGGAAAGGGTGACTTTGACAACCTCTATCGGGGCTATTAATGCCTACCTGGTAATAGAGCAAAGTCAAATTGACTTATGATTGACTTTTGATTGATGGGCACTGATCTGGCAATAAGAGGTTGCTCATCGAGGGGAGCTCATGATGAGAGTTTCCCAGGGAAATAGAGCTCACACTTTCACACAATGGATGTAGCCATCATGGTTTTCTCAACCTTGGTGACATTAAAAGGCATACTCTATCTGATAATCTTCATACTTGGCTCATTGCACATCAGGGACTATCTCTAGATCAATTGGCTATAGGGAATTTTTGTCATTTTCCTTTCTTTGTTTGGGCTATTTTTTGTGGTCCCCCAACCACACTCCCCTTTGTTGGCTCTTGGCCTTAGGGGCCCCCCTTTTTCTTTTTGCTTGTCTCATTTTTTTTCATCTTCAGGGTTGGTGTCCTTAGTTTTTTTAGTTTTTTGGCCTTTCGGCCTTGTTGGCCTTTTTGGCCTTCTCATCCTCTAGCCCTTTTTGTGGTTTGCAAAGTGTGAAAGACCCCAGCAGAGCAACAACTATTTTTTAGCAAATTTTTTAGCCATCTCGGCCTTGTCAGCCTTTCAGGCCATTTGGTGGTCCGCAAAGTGCAAAGGCAACGAGGGAGTGATCTCGGGTGGGTGGTCCTTTTCGGACTTCTCGATGGTCATAGATCCGAAAGTTTGACTCTCGTGAGAGTCAACCTTTCAGTGTTTTTGGCCTATCGGATGTCTGAGACACCCAAAAAGGCCAAAAGGCTGACACGTGGGGTGCTGACATCACTAGTCTCACACAGCCTATAAGAGGTAAGAGGGTCCTTTCAAACCCACACTTTGCGCACTCACTCCTCCATCATCTGTTCATTTGTTCCTTCACCGCTAGTTGCTTTCACTTCGTTTGGCTCCCACTTCCTCACTGGTCATCATTGGGTTCTTTGTCTCTTGGGTAGGTGGTCTTCTCCCCTTTTTCTTTCTTTTTCTAGTTAGCGTCATCTTTTTTGTCATTTCGCATTTCTTGTTTTAGGTCTAGGGTTTGCATTTTTGGTCTTTTTGGCTTGAGTCCTAGGTCTAGGTTTCTTTAGGTCAGCCTTTTTAGCCTTAGCAATCATCGAGGTAGTTGCCTTGCATCCCTAGGTGATTTTTTGGTCAAACTCTCTATCGAGCTCATTTTTTGAGTTTGACCCAAAACCCTAGTTTCAGACCTTCAGGGTCCAAAAATCACGGAGCATCAACCAGATCAACAAACTCCCAAGTGCTCACATTGTCAGCATTTCAGTGTTTGTGCACACTGAAACATCATGTACCCTTGAAATGCCAAAAATAGTGCCCATACTTTGTTCTCGGTCTCTCCGACTTGTAGCTTGTTCAACATTTTTAGAATTTGTGACTTCTCCATCTTTCGGAGGTCAGATAGCTCTAAGAAGTCTCTTCCCCCACCAGAGCCCTTTTCCTTTTTTGACCTCCAAGCCTCACGGCCTTTTCAGACCTTTCAGACCTTTTGGCATTTAGGATGTCTGATGAGTCTGAAAGGCTGAAAAGGCTGAAATCTATGGTGTTTACTTTGAAAGCATGATTTTAGTAAGTGGTGGTGCTTTCTCAGTTTCTTTTCTCTCATTAGGTTACTAATTTAGGCCTTGTGCTCTTTTGTAGGTATGGTTTAGAAGGTACTAGCATTGTTGGCAATGAAATACTAGTTCAAAGGATACCAACCACCATCCAAGGTGACCGACTTACATGTTGGGATAACTGATACTGATATCAGAAATGTGAGTTGGAATGAGTACCTTAATAAGTGTGCTCAGCCGGTGGGATGTTTAGAAGATTGCACTTCATTGGTCCATTGTTCCTTGGTGAATGCAGTGGCACACCCTATCTCAATCCATTCGATGGAGTTGATTAACACACTAGCCAACAAATATGTGCCAGATGAGCGCATGGTCAAAAATAGCATGGGGGAAGTGGTCCTGGACCTGAGGCTTGATAATATCAAGGATGTTTTCCATCTACCCAAGGGGGTAGATAGGCTCTTCAACTTCAATGTAAACAAAGGGATGGAATTCTATAACAAAGATACGTAGAGGGCTCACAACATTGTTAATAATGAGTACCTAATGCAGCCCTTACCCAAGAATAGGCTGGACAGGATTGACATGCAGAGGGGTTACATGAAAGAGGATATCCAGGCCACCATAACAATGATAAGTAGAGTGTATGGCTTGCCCAAGTCTCGTCAATTGGAGCCCTAGATGATCTTCCTTATCTAGAAAATAAAAGAAAGACAAGCAAGGTTCGATTGGGCCTCTATTCTAAGTGACCAATTGGATGAACAACTGATTTGGGTAAAGATAGATCCCCACTTTTACATGACATCTTATGTTGTGTACTTACTAGCCACCGGGGAAGTATATCCAGGGTTGACCAAGGTTGGAAACATCGGGGAACAAAGAACATGACCTTTCACCTTGTATCCTCAGTTGGTGTGAAAGGACTTCCTCGCACATAATAGCCTAGAATTTAGGATAGTTAATGATGCCTTCATTTTTGCAATGAACCGCTCCATTAAGGGTGATTTTGCTAAAAGGTTATCAATAGAAGCGGTAGCCAAAGTACAGGCCATTGGGGAATTTTACATTCAATTCAAAACATTCACATACATTCAGGTGGCAGGAAGCACCTTAGTGCCCAAGAAGCTCCCAAGGTATCCTCTTGATAGGGTAGTTTTACTGGAGATAGCAAGACAATTGTCTGATGCTCACAAGCATATCAAGCATAAGAAGAAACACTGCTAGGATTTCCCTATTTCAGTTGGTCCTCATTGTGTTCTGAACATGAAATTTTCCAAGTCATTTGTTGGAGAATGGGATGAATTCCCACTGGCAACCTATAGCCTGGTGAGGCCACATTTTGACCCCATTGGTACCTATAGCCACATAATGGGAAGACACTACATCCATGAGCCGCATGTTGAAGATCATTGGGCTAATTATGTGGATGATTTTGAGGTGAGAATCCATGACTATTTCTAGATGAGCTTAGAGTTGGTAGATGGTTCCCTTTCCCTGATGATTCCATAGAAGGCATTAGATGTAGACTCTAATAAAATCATGGATTCCATATATAACATGGATAAGGTATACACCAGGGCCATTCTGAACGCAGAGGTAGATCAGGATGAGAATGACAGCATGGACTATAGAGCCTGACATGTGATCAAGCTGACAAAGTCTTGGGTTGCTCATCCATTTCCTATGCAACCACTTCCTATAAAGCAACTCCCCGAGAAACCATCTTGAGAAAAGAAGAAGGGAGAGAAGATACTGAAATCACAATTCAAAGGGGTTGCCACTCTAAAGCGCAAGACTGTATATCGCCACAAGCGTCCCACCATATATGGTCTGGTCACACACTCCAAAAGGTGAAAACTAGGATGAATGGGAGCATTGCTCCACCGGAGATGCCTTCATCAAGTGACCATGGCTCTCCCAGCTCAAAAAAGAGAACAAAGTTCAAAATAATTGGACCTAAGCCAGCTGGAGTAATTAAAGGCCATGTTTCCAAAAGAAAGGAAAGTTTAACCCCCACATAGATGGATACTCTAGAAGAAGATGATGAGGATCTATTGCATGAAATTCCCCTTAGTAGGAGGATACGATCAACAGGATTCCTAAAGAAAAGGAGAATAATGGAAGATGATCCTGAGGATGATGAAGGGGCTACTCAGGTAGAGCCAATAAATTTCAGTGCCCTAGGTGACGATGAATTCAACATCTTTGATTTTGTAGGTTTGCATGGTTTTAAAGAAGCTGAGCAAAAGGCTCCTATGTTGTTCACCATTTTTTTTAGTGGCATAGGAGAAGAGTTACCATAGGAACCTCAAGGGAAAAGTGATGTTGAAATAGCCAAAGACCAGGAGGGAATTGCAGAGCCCGAGAGGGATTCTTCTGTTAAGATCACCTCAAAGGAGGGAATAAGTACACAAGTGCCTTTGGATGTGTTTGTTCTACCTTCTCCCCCATCTCACCTTCCACACTTCCTACCATTCCATTTCAAGAGCTTCCCACTACCCTGCTTTCCACTCCTATGCTAGATACTCCGCTGTCTCAGCAACCTTTTTCTTCCCATGTTCCTTTCTCAACTCCAACTCCACCAACCCATTCAACCATTCCCCTCATGTCTCCTACACCTCCCCCACTCAACATTCCTCCCCAGGTTCATGTTGAGTTAATTCCCTAGAGCTCACAAGAGCCAGATAAAGAAGTTGAAGTCATCGGCCGAGAAGGGGGAGAGGAAATTCATATTGGATCTGAGGAGGAAGGTGACAAGCAAATATCATAGGTAGAAGAAGAGCCACATACAGAAGAAGAGCCACATAAAAAAGAAGATTACATATAGAAGAAGAATAATCTCTTGAGGGGATAAGGACAGAACACATGGGGACTTCTACTACATTGGCCACTCCCTACAAGCCATTGAATGCATTCTCAAAGCCCACTTGGTTTACGAAAGAAGTGCAGCCTAGGGTGAGGGTATATACTGATGAAGAGATTGATATAACCACATTAGGGAATTCTTTCCATCAAATGACACTGGTTCCCCAAGCCAGGAGAATGTCTTATGTAACGCAAGACCAAACGGGGAGGTGGAAGGCACAGGTGGTTGTCCCTGCAATGGATATCAACATGAAGGAGATCACTCTGGAGGACTATGTGTTGGAAGAAGTGGACTTGGGAGAACCAACCAGAGAAGGTAGAAAAACCTTGGCCACTTTGGGTTTGAAGCACGCTCTGGGCTTCATGAGTAAAGATGAAGAAAGGATAAAAGCATTGGAAGAATAGAATGAAACAATGAAGAGGTTTATTTTGAAGACGACAAGTCTAATTGACCTGAATGACCCCAAAGCCTCATTACAAGAAATTTTGGAAAGGAAGGAGGATATAGACATTGACATTCCACATTCTTTTGTACAAGCTTGTGTAGAATGGAAGCTAGATTTTGAGCTATTCGCTAGCTTATCTCTCAGGTGGATTTTGAGGCCCTTTCGAGGTGTTTTGGAGGGTATTACTTCTTTAGTAGAGATTATGAGTGAGGAGAATGGGGTAGAAGAAACCATCCTCAATTGGCAAAAGATACTAGATGAATTATAAATGATAAGGAAGCAATGCTTCCAGGTGCTAATGAAGATTTATGAAGGAGTAGAATTGGATAACTTTGAAGAATGGATCCAAGAGATAGTAGCAGCATTGGCCATATTTGAGAAGGTGCTCAAAAGGTTAAATAAAAGATGGGATGAAGGCATGCTATTTGTCAAAGAGTTACATGAGTTCTTTGAAGGCTTAGATTTGGATCTATTCGATGATGATGATGATAGGACTATGCACTCAGTGAATGATATTGTCAATCAATACTTATTTTGGGGGGTAAAGTCAAAGGAGGATCTTCAGCAAATGTTTTATCAGAGGGAGGAGATTCAAAAAATACTGCCTCGAGAAGAAGAGATAAAGGCTTTTTCCAAGGAATTAAAGGATTTTAGAGATAGACAGAAGGAGATTCTCTAAGGCATTAAGATGCCAAACTTCAATGAGGTGTTGGAGGTGGTGGATAGATTCAAGAAAGCACATCCAGAAGTGCCTTCTAGCTAGTGGACCTCCAACTTAAGATCTGTCAGCTCCCATGTATAGAAAATGTAGTTTTGGTACTTAGTCATTTTTTCAGTGCAAGATTTTTGGCCATTTTAGCCATGGGGAGTTTTCGGCCACCTAGAAGTCCAACAACTCTAACAAGTCCAAAGTAGTAGAGATAAGGATAGCACTTAGCCAATTTTGGGTGTTGCATTTTCGGACCAAGTGTTAAGTTTTGGGCTTTTTTTGGGCACGTCTGAGAGTTGACTCCAGTTTTCTCAGAGATCACTTCTCAGTCATCTGGGCTTCTTTCTTGGGATCATTTGGGCATGATTGTGGGATCTCTTTCAGTCAGGACTACATAGAGAAACTAAAGCCAATGATCAAGGGGACAAACATGAAGATCATCACGCACATGAACCAGTTCCAGCCCCATTTTTGAGATGTCTAATGCTTTTTTTGTTCAAATCTTTGTAATGCACGAGGTCTAACTCCATGCTAGGATATTTTAGCTAATCTTTAGAAGTAGTTTATTTAATGCAAAGCTTTAGTTTAGTATTACTTTGGATTTTAATTGCACCAAAACCCTAGCTGCGAAAATAAGAGCAGAGCTCTATAAAATGTAATAAAATGATGTAATTATGGTCAACTTGATCATTGATACAAGATATACAATTGGTGCTTCATTCATGGTGTGATTTTTCTACTGTCTATGCAAAATTTGTGAATGTGTGAATTGCTCATTCTTTGTTTCAAAGAGCCAATTGGTTGTTTAATGATTTTAAGTCTGCGATCTTTTAGTTTGATGTTTGCTGGTATTGCACTGCTGTGTTGTGATGAATTTATGAGAAGATTATTCTTTGGTGCCTAAAGATTAACTTGTCTCACATGTGTGTGCATCTGGAGTGGCTTCATGATCTGATGAGTTTTGACTTATCATACATCTATATTTTTTCAACTTCTATCGATGATTGCATCCGTTCAACTGAAGATTGTGACATGATCTGATCTTTGTTGTGTGGGTTTTCTCATCTTCTTGGTTATTTAATTCGCATGGTGGTGTGATGCTATCATATGTCCAATAGGTTTCTTTTTAGCAATTTCTTTCAAATCTCTTGCTACCCTACATCCTCTAACCCTCCTTGCAAGTTATTTTCAGTAGATCAATTAAATTAGCATTGCTTTCATTCCTAAACTTGAAAATTGTATCAAAAAAGAGATATCTTGGTTTCCTAAAGTTTGTTTTACAATTTCCCTTGAGAGAAGAACTAGCAAAGACCTCCTTGTTAAACATATTCATATTTGTCTTCCATTGAACTATCCAAGTGATTGAGACCTAGCCAAAAGGAACCTTGAGATTCTTTCCATCAGTCTTCCAAGAGGGGAAGTTGCTCGCGCAAATTCCTAGCCATTGTCCTCATGTAAAAATGACACTCAATAGAGTCATTAGAACTTTTCTGGGCAGTACATGAGTAGTTGCAGGTTTTGTGAAAGTGTTAGGAGCACGTCCCAAAAACTGACCAATCCTTGGTACAATTCAAGTTTCACCTTGTCCCTATCATTGTTAGCTAAAAATTTTAGAGAAGGTGTGGTCTATCTTCTAAATTTTTTTTTTTCACTTCTAACTTGGTATCAGTTCGTATCAATATTTTTAATCAACCTTTTAGTGAATTTTCTATTAGATCTACTTAATCACTTAATTAATCTTATTTTATTTCTATACATCCTTAGAGAAATACATATATGTGTTCTTAATTAGTTTCTTGAGTCGCCTCTGGAGGCTATTGGGGAATAATCTTCCTTCCTAATGTGCAACCAATAAAATAAGGAAGTAATTCACTTAGTATGTTTTATGTTGCATTTCTCTCCTCCCCATTTTTTCCTTATTATACATTTTGGTGAGCCCGACTCATAACATTTCTTCTTATGATTTTGATATTAGATTCCCTTTATGTACTTATAGGTTCACCCATTGTACATTTTGGTGAACCCAACTTATTACATTTCCACTCTAATTTTGGTGTTAGATTCCCTTTATGTTCTTAGTTTATATTGTATGCATCTAGATCTATAGGTTTATTTCTTTATAAATTTGATTTAGTATCTAGATCTACTTGTGTATGCTTCACATTACATCTTTGAATTTTTTAGTTAGATATGCTTTTTATAAGAACCTTATTATTGATCTCTTTTAAATCTTACAATTTCATTAAATCTATATACTTTCTTGCATTCCCTTATGCATGAGCATTATAACTTTGAGTCCTACTTATAGTATTCATGTTAGTAGAAGTCGTAGACTTATGGGTTCCTTTTATCTTGAGTCTTCTCTCTTTCGTAGGAATCTTAATGAGACAAACATGCACATATTAGTGACATCAATCCTATCATGGAGAATAACTCTTCCCATTATTCTCATGATGAAGATGAGGCTTTATGAGTTCCTCCAATGCAAGTCCAAAATCTTTCCAACGACTTTGAGAAATTTGAACAATGGTTAGGACAAGAAAACTCTAATCTCGAGGTTATTTATGTTGTAGATGGCTTAAGGAAAATTATTCATTATGATTAACATGGTGTTAACATCTTGCGTAGTATATCTCATCTCATTCATAAAAATGTCAAGTCTATTAGAGATTGTTCTCAAGAGCTAGGTTTCATTCCACCTCCTACTAGTGTTGATATTTCTATGAATATTTATACCTGAATTTCTAGTGTGTCCACTTATGCTCCACCTATCATAACAAATTCAATTTATAATCTCAATCCTACAAATGTTATCATTCCTAATCCTATTGCTCCTTATATCCCTTCAAGTGTGCCATGTGTTTCTTTACCTACATGAATAGCCACTTACAATAGTGTGTCCTTCTCGTATTCAATAGTTCCTTCCATTTCACATAATGCTCCAAATAATTTCAACATATCTCCTCCTACCATTCTTTCTACTGATTCTATACTCAATAGCTTGGCTCAAACTGTAACTTCCTTGCAACAAAAAATTGCTTCAATGACTCAATCCAAGTTCAACAATCCTACTTGTGACATTGCTAGTCCTTTGACTTTGGATATCATCCATGTTGTTATCCTTTAATACATGGAGATTCCTCATCTTGAGACTTAAAACAATAAGGGTGATCCTTTGACTCATGTCAAAATATTACAAACATTATGTAGTGATTTCTCTCATGATTATAGGTTCATGGCTAAGCTATTTACTAGAACCTTTTAAGATAAAGCCTTGTAATGGTATTTTTATTTGCCTCCTTATTCTATTGATTCTTTTCAAAATATTTCTAATGCTTTCATTCAATAATTTTTTTTAAAAATGGCCCTAAAATATCTTTAATTGATTAAATACAATATAAACAAGGTGTTATAGAAAAAGTTATTGATTTCATTGGTATATTTACACATTTGAATGCTCATATTTAATATCTTGTGCGTGATATTGATGTGCAACAAATTTTCATTTCCAATTTACAAAAAGACATTAGAGATAATATTCTACTTTCTAAATTTTCTTTTTTTACTCAATTATGTGCAGTGCTTAATAATAGCTTAAAGTGAGTCAGTTTGAGAGCAATACTCCAATGGCTATGGTTGATAAGAGTGATTTTACATCCAAATTTTTTTTAAAGTTTCAAAGACTAAAGAAATTTATTAACATCAATAATTCATCTAACAATGTAGATGAACAAGTGGCAACAACATCCAAAGGTGTGGCTCCTTTTTCATCTATTTTTAGACCTTTTTTTAATTTTACGTAGCTATTTGAATGTTTGCATAATGTGATGTTGAAGTTGATTAATGATAAAGTGTTAAATCTTCCTCCTATTAAACCTATTGACACATCCAAAATATTACCCAAACACTTTGATCACAAATATTTTTTAAATATGTTATTCAAGACCTCATTGATTCTAATGTTATATTTGTTGAAGGTTTCAATGATCAAGGAAACATACATGTAGAACCTCCCAACCAAAATTTGCAAATCTATACCAATCCTTTTCCATCTCATTCAACCAATCCTATTGAATCTACCCAACCCTTTCCTTCTTCTTCCACTCATGTTGTTGACTATGATGATAAATGTAATGAAGACAATAACATTTTCAACCTCATTGATTAAACTGACCTAAACTTGAACTTGAGATTTGTATTACCTTTGACCCTACAAAGACAATTAAAGCACATGATTGTCCTCTTTATATCATGGAAAAGGTTGATGACCTTCATTACCATAGTGTCCTTGTTGACCCTACTTGCAAGGTGAGTGTGATAACTAAAGAGCATCTTTTCAATAGACAATTGCAACATGATTTTTATGATAAATTTGATGTTATGGTCCAAAATTGTAATGATTTTTGTTATCCTTCACATGGTTATATTTCATTTCCTATTGAAGTTGGTGGTAAATATTTTGATTTTACCTTAACTTTGATTCCAACTTTCGATCAATTCCAAGTCAAACTTGGTCTTCATTAGATTACTCCCATGAAAGCTATGAAATCTCTTATTCATAAATGTTTGAAATTTCCTCACAATAGATAAATCATGAATTTTAACCATAGTCTATATCAACCTTCAGAGCCTAGAGAGTCTGTTGACCCTTCTTTCTTAGGGCTTTTCATATCTCAATCCATCCTTGTCATGATAACCTCTTCTGATCATATCAAGCCTACAAAATCTAAAGTATTTGTAAACTTAGAAAACCTAAGGATATTCCATCTCCTTGTATTGGATGTGGACTTATTCCTACACCTTATATATATGCTTCAGTTGCACCTCTTATATCTTATAAATGTTCTATTGATGTTATCTCTCAACTTAGTGTGGTTCCTCCCATTGTTCCCCCTAAAGAAGAAAAGGACCCAATGTTGATTGATCCTGAACTAAACCCAATTTCCAAAAAAACCAAACATAACTATCATGCTCATGAATGTCATCATAAATGTTATGATAGATCCCATTAGTGTGCTTCCCAAAAATGCTTCACCCAAAATACCTATTGATGCTTCAATTCTCTTTGATCAACCCATGCTTGAGCCAAAGGAGGAAGTTAACTTGAAAAATATGAAATTGAACAAACATGCTAATTCTATTCATATCTCAAGGATTTTATTACAATTAATTTGGATGAAGAAGATACTCTTGATGATGATGCTTTTGATGTTCCTAATACAACTAACAATGATATTCATGCTAGTGATTTGATGATATGTATGAGCTTATTGATGTTAATCATGATTTGCCAGCTATGTTTTCACAATAGTTATCTCTTAATCCTAGTGATGAGAAAAATTACCCATCTTCATAGTATGGTCCTTGTTCAAAATTGGCTATTGTTCCATCTACCATGCTTGATGTTTCTCCTCTTGTGTGTTGTCCACCTACCATAAAAACTATAGACCAAGATGGGGGGAATGAAATATGCTTGAGTAGCTCCTCTTGTGCAGTAGATTTTATGTCTTTTCCTATTGTAATGTACTCCCCCCCATGATATATTTCATATTGTTATATATATTTTTTAGATTTATTTAGACAACCCTTGTTGCTCTATTGGTGCAAGTTGATATAAGAATCAAAATGTCCTAAATTTTCTTCTATTTGTATCTCACTTCTATATGTTGTTACATGTTATGTCATGCACATGTCACTATTTATAAATATGCCTTTGTGTTTTCTAATTGAGGATGATGCAAAACAATAGCTACCTATTCTTTTTGGTCTTCATGATTCCAACCCAAAAAGATGCTTCTTTGAAACTCCTACGTAACATTCTTCCATTGTGTTTATAGTTCTACTACACACTACTACATTTGAGGCCAAATTCTGATGATCATTTGTCAGATTTTCAATGCCCATTTGTCAGCATTTTGACACATGTGTTCGTCATTGTTTTTGCATTAGAAATGGCGACGAGAGTGACCATTGTCGATATTCCAACATCAGTACCTATTAGAATTGGGTACATAAATAACAATTTTACGATGTGACCGGTCTATCGAAAAATCATTTTTATGACATTTTTTTAGTCGGCGTTCCAATGGATTGGCAGTATCTTCTGATAGGACATTCTGTCAAAGGTATAGCTATCCTACCACACATATCTGTTAGAGTGGTGTCCTATATAACGCTAACTAGTCAGTGTTTTGATGGTTTATAATATACTATCGACAAACCAACCTATTGGACGTATAGCGCATCTATTGGAAATGCTTTACTAATTGTTGAAAAAGTGATAGATTAGCATATTTAAAAAAACAAAGCTTGAGAGACCATCATAGTTGGTCTCCGTATTTGGTCCATATACTGACAAAACATTTTACATTTCATTAGCTCATCAAATGAGGGGATTTGAAATAATTTAATATAATATTTTCATGATAACGTATATTATTAAGTTGACATTGCACGAATTTATCGACTCTGCCCATTTGTAGACATCAAACACAGTGATAAAGAAGCATCTCCTCCCGTGGCCTACATGACTCAAGCCATAGGAGGGGATGCTTCTTTATGGTTGTGTTCCATGTATACAAGTGCGTGAAGTAGATAAATTCATTCAGCGTCAAACTAAAATAATGTACGGTATACATGAAAATATCATCCATTAAAATCTTTCAAATCATCGCATTTGATGAGCTAACGGAATGTAAAATATTTTGTAAGTATATGGACCAAGGATGGAAACCAACTATGATGGTCTCTTGAACTCTGCTATCTTTAGTCCTAGCTACTGGGTAAGGGCTAGAAGACTTATACCTGTCGATTGTTGAGAATAATCACCGCCTTGCTTTTATGTACACTACACAGTATCCAATATAAGAGGAGGCAAAAAATATGAATGGATAAAAGAAATGAAAGATACAATAAAATTATCTTGTTTCTTACCTTCTCATAATTGATCCCAATCTTGCAAAAGTAATTTTATACGATCACTAGCACATTTCGTGCATGGATGAGAAACATTATCCAAAGTTTCTAGATTCTGAGAAGAGGTATGAGTGGAGGCCAAAAAAGGGATATTTGTGAAGGTTTTATAGATGTAGTACTGAATCATCATCTATGCACTGGTACTTAATCTGGAAACCCTCTCAAGAAAATCTCCACATCTAGCAAATCTCCACAAAATCCCCTTTTGGCCTCCACTGCATATATGTCTTCTCAGTATCTAAAAACTCTCCATCATTGATTCCTGTCATTTTTCACCATCTTCGTGGACTGAGACCTTAAATTATTGATCTTCTCTTTGTTTCTAGAATAGTTTAACATTCTCTACTTAACAGGGCCAACCATGTGAAGGTGAAAGCTCATCTAGCCCCTCCTAGGGGCCTCTTATGACCCTTTATGACATTTTAAGACCTCTAAGATGTGTATTCTTAGGGGTCGTAACGGGTCATACAAGGTCCTGGGACACAACAACTAAGAAACATAAATGTAGGGATCATGGTCACAAGTTTTTGGAGACAACATAATTGAGTGGTATACCCAGACGATGCAAAGAAACCACTACTCCTCTAGAACCAGAGGAGTAGTAGTTTCTTTGCATCATTTGGGTATACAACTCAATTATTTTGTATACCTAGATGATGGAGAGAAACTCTTGCACCTTTGATTCCAATTTGACTACATATTTTGCTCATGAATACAAGGTCCTCCAACACAAATGTATTCAATTTGGAATTGGAGGTGCAGAAGTTTCTCTCCATCACTTGGGTATAAAATTCAATTACATTGTCTCCAAAAAATTGTGACTATGATGCCTACAATTATGTTTCTCAGCTATTGTGAAATCTACATTTATTTTTCTCAGCCGTCATGTTTATGTGCATGTTTTTATGTGTTTGGGAAGACATCTTTCTATCCTAGGCCTAGATCCTTTGGCAATTAGCTTCATAATAATGTAGATGACAGATGAGAAATTAGCTTCCGAAGAAAAATCCCATAAATTAACTATGTGTACCCCAATTCATGTGCCCTCTGTGCGTACCCAAATGATATATTTGAAACAACAAGGGTAAGGATTAAAGAAGTTAATTTTGCATCACTAGACAGATATGTATATTTTATCCACAATGACTAAACTTCAAAGGATCCAAGCCCATGCTAGAAAGATGTCTTCCCATTCTATTTAAGCCATATTCCTTGTTCTTGTCAAACTTCCCTGGTATGGTAGGTGTGCTCTTTGTAGTACTCTTCTTCAACTTGTGTTTGATGATAAGCATCTTCTTCTTCTTCCTAATTGCAGCTACAGCTTCCTTTTCATCAGGATTCAACTCCACTTCCCCCATCTCATCATCCTCATCACCCTCAGTTGCCATCCTAAGCCCTTCTTCCCTCTCCAGTTCTTCAAGCCTCTGCAAGATATCTGGATCAATAAAGTCTGCAACATTGTGTACATCCATGATCTTAGGAATATCATCTTCTTTCCACTCTTCATTTGCCAAAATATACCACAATATTAAGACTCGTGACTCTTCAAATTCTCTTGTTTCCTTCAGACTTCCAAACATGTGTATTATGATATTTCCTCGAACAAATGGACTTGTGATGATTTTCACAATAGTACATGTGTTGGAAGGAAAGCTCACAATACTGCTTAGCCCAATCTGAATGTTCATCACCTATACATATAAGAGTTGATCATAGAAGGTATATGCACAAGTGAAAAATATGCATATTTTACCAAGCAATACTGGGAATTAGACCCAACAACAAATAGATTTGTGGTGATTTTCACAATAGTACATGTGTTACTGGGTAAGCTCCCAGTAGCGCTTAGGAAAATATGCATGTTCATCACCTGTGCATATGAAGTGGCTCTAATGGAAGATACAATCACAAAATTCTATGTACTCCTTATTTTGTTTTGGGTTGATATTGTCAGACATGGTATTTTTTGAATGGAATGACTCGTTACTTGTACATTGACTAGAATGTTGGTGGAAGAAGGATGATTTGTTTGCAACCTACAAATACACAGACATTAAACAACCATTTTTTCAACTCTAATTTTCTCAACACAAAGGGACATTTATCATAGCCATAAAAACATGATTGTTTTAAAATGGAATACACCAAGGAGTACCATCAGAAATATTGACCATTTACAATCATGAATAGTTAACCTAAATCAAATAGCTCATTTTTTTATCAGCATGTGTAGTCTCTATGTATATGAAATATGAATGAAATATATATCAAACTGAAATAAAACAGTGAACAAAAATTCAAATTCAAGGCCTAATTTATCAAGAGCAACAAACATTAGGATGAAATAAAAATCGTTAAGACTATAGAAAAATCATTAAGACTATAAAATCAAGTTCTAGAAAAACCATTATGACTATAGAAAAATCATTTAGACTAGAAAATCAAGTTCTACAAATGGACGGTTCTAGTGCTTTGCCATTACAACAATTGAGCATTCATCATTTGGTACTTCTTGGCATATTCCATTTAAGTTTTTCAGCTACCGTGTTTATGTGCATGTTCTTTATGTGTTTGGCTTCTCTCCCTCATAAGGGATACACTGATAGGTAATTGATTTGAAAGCATAATGATTTGATAGTCTTTTTTTCAGGATAGGCGTAATCATCCCGCCAACCTTAATTAGCAACATTTGTAATATATGTCAAGTACTTGTAATCAGTATGCCCAACAAACAAAGACTTAGTAGTAAAAGAATAAGGCTACACATCCACATCCATCCAAGTGCAGCAACCTTCAAATATTTGCAGCGGTAAAGAGAATCCCCATATTTTATCAGCCTAACATAGTCTTTGGCCACTTTGGCAATGAGAACCTCAAAATAGAGAAAAGAAACTTAGTAAAACTAGTCTATGTCGCTATTTGTGAGGGTATAGTCATGATAAGTGCCTCTCAAACCTCTCCAAACATGTAAGATTGTCTTTAAATAGTTTATTGATCTCTTCTAAACATTAACCAAATCAAACCTACATTTGAATCCACACACAAGAACCCAAAATGAAGGGTTTTGTATCCTTTAATGAATCTCAATCACTGGTAACGCATGGACAGTCAAACCACTAGTCTGCAAAGCATTTAATAAGTGAATACGAATGTTTGAAAAGTACTCCCAACCATTCTTAAACATAATTTATTGTTTAAGAATTGTTGGGATTGGTCCTTTGGCGTGTATTAAACAAAATAGAATTTTCAGCATATTATTATCATTCTATTTCTTTGTTGTAAACATGCCATTGGTTCAGTTTTAATCTATTGGTGTCATGCTCTAGCCCATGCTTTATCTCCATTGTTTGATTTTATTCACTATTTTGAAATGTTGACTGTGGTTATCAAATGGAAAAAATAGAAAAAAAAAATTAACATGAAAAGAAATTTACAAAACCAAACCAATGGCATGTTTACAACAAAGAAATAGAATGATAATAATATGTTGAAAATTCTATTCTATTTAATACATGCCAAAGGACCAGTTGTATGAAATTGTCAATCACATAGCATTTCATTGTTGTATGAGTGGATTGTACAGGAATAGTTAACATTAAAAAAGGAGCAAACTCCTCAACACATCTTGGAAACCATTGAATTCAATAATAAATTAAACCTAACACTAGCACTATTCCTTCCATTCACTTCTACCAAGAATAAAGCATTTAATCCATTCAAAATCACATATAATCATTAGACAGTTACATTTGCTGACTATGTAGAGGAACAGTCACGACCAAAATGATCAAAAGTACTTTCACCCTTGCACAAGCCATTTCAAACTTCAAGTAAAATGAGAAATATGCTATATCAAATCCTTCATATTCATAGTAACCATTCAAAGGATAATTATTTGACAGCCTTTTTTCAAGATAGGCGTAATCATCCTGCCAACCTTAATTAGCAACATTTGTGATATATGTCAAGTACCTATAATCAGTATGCCCAACAAACAAAGACTTAGCAGTAAAAGCATGTCCTTTGGTTTACTAGTTTACTTATAATCAGTATGTCCTTTGGTTTACTAGTTTAATCTGGTTTAAGAATGGTTTGTTTCATGTTTGAATGAACCATTGAATGAAGCTTGGCTATATTAAGTACAATCTTAAGACTCATGACTCTTCAAATTCTCTTGTTTCCTTCAGACCTCCAAACATGTGTACTATGAGATTTCCTCCAACAAATGGACTTGTGATGATTTTCACAATAGTACATGTGTTGGAGGACTACTCAAAGTACTGCTTAGGAAAATCTTAATGTTCATCACCTGTGCATATAAGAATTGATCATAGAAGGTATATGCACAGGTGAAAAACATGCATATTTGACCAAGCAATACTAGGAGCTAGACCCAACAGAAAATAGATTTGTGGTGATTTTCACAATAGTACATGTGTTGCTAGGTAAGCTCCCAATAGCGCTCAGGCAAATTTGCATGTTCATCACCTGTGCATATGGAGTGGATCTAATAGAAGTTACAATCACTAACTTTTGCATACTCATTTTTTTGGGGGTTGATATTGTTAGACATGGTCTTTCTTAAATGGAATAACTCGTTACTTGTACATTGACTAGAATGTTGGTGGAAGAAGGATGATTTGTTTGCAACCATTTTTTCAACTCTAATTTTCTCAACACAAAGGGACATTTATCATAGCCATAGAAACATGATTATTTTAAAATGGAATACACCAAGGAGCACCATCATAAATATTGACTATTTACAATCATGAATAGTTAACCTTAATCAAATAGCTCATTTTTTTATCAGTGTGTGTAGTCTCTGTGTATATGAAAAATGAATGAAATATCAAGCTGAAATAAAATAGTAAATAAAAATTCAAATTCAAGGCCTAATTTATCAAGAGCAACAAACATTAGGATGAAAGAAAAATCATTAAGACTATAGAAAAATCATTAGGACTATAGAAAAATCATTAAGACTAGAAAATCAAGTTCTAGAAAAATCATTACGACTATAGAAAAATCATTTAGACTAGAAAATCAAGTTCTAGGAATGGATGGTTTTGATGCTTTTCCATTACAACAATTGAGCATTCATCATTTGGTACTTCTTGGTGTATTCCATTTAAGTTTTTCAGCTATCATATTTATGTGCATGTTCTTTATGTGTTTGGCTTCTCTCCATCGCAAGGGATATGTCGATAGGTAATTGATTTGAAAGCATAATGATTTGACAGTCTTTTTTCAGGATAGGCATAATCATCCCACCAACTTTAATTAACAACATTTGTGATATATGTCAAGTGCTTATAATCATTATGCCCAACAAATAGAGACTTAGTAGTAAAAGCATAAGGTTGCACATCCACATCTGCCCTAGTAAGTATTAGAGCCTTTCAAATTTGTAAAGAACACAAACTTTGCAAATCAAATTGATATTTCATTAAAACCTATGTTCTTGATCAAGTTCTTAAAGATTAAAGCATGAAACCATCAAGTTCTTCACCTATGTTCTTCATGGTTCGGGAATTTGTGATGGAGTTATATGTAACCTTTGGAAGTCATTGTATGAAAGACTTAAGCTTGGAGTGTATGGCAGGAACAGAGATTCAATAAAAATAGAAGTTTAAATCTGCAAGTCCACTGTGTTATGCATTGTTGAAAGGGTTCTTTACTTATTTTTTTGGTTTCTAAATTGAAGGATGGAATAGTAAGCAATCTCCAAGCATTCATTTCATCATTGAATGTATTGTGAGAACTTTAAAATTATGTTCCTTATGTTTTGACTGGTAAAACCAGTGACTGTTCCAAGTAATGTTTTTAATCCTTTGAAGTTTCTGATGATCCTGATGTAATTGATTGGATTAAGAAATTTGGGTATCCAATAGGACTTTAGGGGAGTTTAATAAATGTTTTGGAAGACTTAGAGGAACTATTAGCATGACTTTTACTTCATCTACAATGAGTTAGACTGAATTTGCTAAGTTTTTCCTTTGTTTTGAAGAGTATTTTGTAATCTATTTTGTAAAAAAATTAAAATGATTTTTTTTTTACAAAAATGAACCAATGGCATGTTTACAACAAAGAGATAGAATGATAATAATATGCTGAAAATTCTATTATGTTTAATACAGGCCAAAGGACCAGTTGTATGAAATTGTCAATCACATAGCATTTCACTGTTGTATGAGTGGATTGTGCAGGAACAGTTAACATTAAACAAGGAGAAAACTCCTCAACACATCTTGGAAACCATTGAATTCAATAATAAATGAAATCTAACACCAACACTATTCCTTCCATTCACTTCTACCAAGAATAAAGCATTTAATCCATTCAACATTACATATAATCATTAGACAGTTACATTTCCTAACTGTGTAGAGGAACGGTCACAATCAAAAGTACTTTCACCCTTGCACAAGCTATTCCAAACTTCAAGTAAAATGAGAAATATGCTATATCAAATAATTCATATTTATAGTAACCATTCAAAGGATCATTTTGTCAATGAACCCTCTAACTGTACCCCTATGATAGAGAAAGGAAACCTCAAAATAGAGAAAGGAAACTTAGTAAAACTAGTCTATGTTGTTGTTTGTGAGGGTACAGTCATGATAAGTGCCTCTCAAACCTCTCCAAACATGTAAGAATATCTTTAAATACTTTATTGATCTCTTCTAAACATCAACGCATGGACAGTCAAACTAGTAGTCTCCAAAGCATTCAATAAGTGAATATGAATGTTTGAAAACTTTCCTCTCAACTTCCACAACCACTCCTAATTGGTTAGAGAGATTAGTTGAGTGTTTAGACACTAAAAATTCTTAAACATACATTATTTGATATGATGAATTGTAATATCAACAAACATGAATCTAAACATTTCAAAATAGTGAATTGATATCCTTGAGCACAAGCACCAATAATATCAAATAATGGAGATAAAGCACGGGCTAGGACACGACACCAGTAGAATGCAGTTATTTCAGTGAGCATTCATGATCAAATAAAATGCAATGCATTTGAAATTTGTAGTCGAATATGATGCCAAAGGCTTGAAAGATGTTGCATGTCAAAGATACCAATCAAAGATGAAGAAATCACATACCTTCTCTCGCACTCAGCTTGCACGAAGGAAGATTTCATAGCCAAATCTTCCTTGTACCACACAAAGAACATGCCATTGGTTTAGTTTAGTATGTTATTATCATATCAGATAAAGTATGTTTAAGAATTGTTGGTAAGGATAGGAATAGTGGAGATTCTAGAAATATCCCTCTAACTAGTTAGGAGTGGTTGGGGAAGTTGAGAGGAAAGTTTTCAAACATTCATATTCACTTATTGAATGCTTTAGAGACTATTAGTTTGACTGTCCATGTGTTACCAGTGACTGAGATTCATTAAAGGATTTCCATGCATTATCATTGTATTATGTATTTCCAATATGTTTGGATGCAGGGCAGACTAGGAGAATGAAGGATCACTCACTAATTGCATGATAACCCGGTTTTGAAGGGTCACTGGTTGAGGGGACATTCAAGGTATGGATGTTGATAGTGTTCATTAAAGGAAGGGGGATTGTAAAAGACTTGTTATCATTGTATTATGTATTTCCAATATGTTTAGATGCAGGGTAGAACAGGAGAATGAAGGATCACTCACTGATTGCATGATAACCCAGTTTTGAAGGATCACTGGTTGAGGGGATAGTCAAGGTCTAGATGTTGATAGTGTTCCTTGAGTGAAGGGGGATTGTGAAAGACTTTTTATCATTGTATTGTGTATTTCCAATATGTTTGGATGCAGGGTAGACCAGGAGAATGAAGGATCACTCACTGATTGCATGATAACCCAATTTTGAAGGGTCACTAGTTGAGGGGATAGTCAAGGTCTAGATGTTGATAGTGTTTGTTGAGGGAAGGGGAGCTGTAAAAGACTTTTTCTCATTGTATTGTGTATTTCCAATATGTTTGGATGCAGGGCAGAACATGAGAATGAAGGATCACTCACTGATTGCATGATAACCTAGTTTTGAAGGGTCACTGGTTGAGGGGACAGTCAAGGTTTGGATGTTGATAGTATTCCTTGAGGGAAGGGGGGTTGTGAAATAATTTTTATCATTGTATTGTGTATTTCTAATATGTTTGGATGCAGGGCAGACCAGGAGAATGAAGGATAACTCACTGATTGCATGATAACCCAATTTTGAAGGGTCACTAGTTGAGGGGACAGTCAAGGTCCGAATTTTGATAGTGTTCCTTGAGGGAAGGGGGATTTTGAAAGAATTTTTATCATTTTATTGTGTATTTCCAATATGTTTGGATGCAGGGCAGACCAGGAGAGTGAAGGATCACTCACTGAGTACATGATAACCCAATTTTGAAGGGTCACTGGTTGAGGGGACAGTCAAGGTCTGTATGTTGATAGTGTTCATTGAGGGAAGAGGGATTGTAAAGACTTGTTATCATTGTATTTTGTATTTCCAATATGTTTGGATGTAGGGTAGAATAGGAGAATGAAGGATCACTCCCTGATTGCATGATAACCTAGTTTTGAAGGGTCATTGGTTGAGGGGACAGTCAAGGTTCAGATGTTGATAGTGTTCCTTGAGGGAAGGGGGATTGTGAAAGACTTTTTATCATTGTATTGTGTATGTCCAATATGTTTGGATGTAGGGCAGACTAGGAGAATGAAGGATCACTCACTGATTGCATGATAACTTAGTTTTGAAGGGTCACTGGTTGAGGGGACGATCAAGGTCTGGATGTTGATAGTTTTCATTGAGGGAAGGGGTATTGTGAAAGGCTTGTTATCATTTTATTGTGTTTTTCCAATATATTTGGATGCAGGGAAGACCAAGAGAATGAAGGATCACTCACTAATTACATGATAACCTGGTTTTGAAAGGTCACTGATTGAGGGGACAATCAAGGTCCAGATGATTGGGCCATTAGAGGACCCTATTTCTTTGTATTAATTTCTATTCAAATCGGATGCATGGATTTTTTGTGAATTATCAACTGCAATGTATCCTACAACTGCATCCGTAAATCTACATATACTTCTCTAGGGTTGTAAGCCACTTAGGGATCAAAATAGAGAAACTAACTCAAAATCATTCTTTGTCCTATTTCCTTTTTAAAAAGTCTCAACTATCAATGATATAACAATTCATTTGATACCCTAATCTATCAATACAAATGGCACCTAGCTAGAAGCTCATAGGCTGTCCATTTGACAACCACAGTCAACATTTCAAAAAAATGGATATCCTTGAGCACAAGCACCAATAACATCAGATAATGGAGTTAAAGCACTAAATCAAAATCATTCTTTGTCCTATTTCCTTTTTAAAAAGTCTCAACTATCAATGATACAAGGGTATGTGCAAGATCATGAGGGGCCAAACTATGCCCTTAAGTGGCAATGAAAAATCAGCAAATCGGGGTTAGTCAACTTGACGTGAAAATTTCAACTAGCTATCAACCTAATATCAAAAAGTTGTAAGAATGGAATCTATAGAAAATTGAATGTAGTTTCTAAACTACTAGGCCTTTTTTTAAAAAAGTTAGTATGATTGGTGAAAAGTATAGATTTCAATGCAGCAGTACAAAAATTTTAGGAAAAAAATAAGAAGTAGGTGTATGTCTGACCACCTTAATCATAATCAAATGATAATATTTTATTATAAGATTTTATATATAAGTAGTAGACTCATGCTCGGATGTGAGGCATATTTTTTTGTAATTTTATTCCAAAAAAATAATTAATTATGAATTTTTTGCTACAACATTTTCAGAATTAAAAAACTCTCGTGTCTGACCACCTTAACTCATTCAAAACTTTACAAAATTCAATTTTTTTTTCCCTTATAGTAGGCGAAGCATAGAATGTGACACATTTTTTGGATTTCAAAAATGTTATACCATGTGAAAGTTATAGTCATTTTTCAATCAGTATATAAATTAACACTTTAGAGGTAACTCAATTAGAAAATAACTAGTAATTACTTACCGAATTCAAAACTTGACAGCAATTATATCAATAGTAAGCTGATAATCTCGTTAAGATACCCTTTTCATTTCATCAAATTTAGGTGAAAAAAAGTCGTCAGCTACATGGTCGAAGTCTGGAACTCAGAGAAATAGGGGAAAAACATGTTTTTGAGACATTTCAATAGTTGACCATGTAGGTTTGGTGCACAAAGCAATACCGAGCCTAATCGAGTACTTGATATTTTTATGTACTCGATATTTTCAGGTACCTAAAAAGGCCAGCAAAATTTTGATTTTTCACTTTTCCATCCCCTTTCTCCCTCCCATTTCTCCATCCTATATTAGATTAGATTATATATTATATATCAAAAACTATAAATTAGATTATATATTATATATATTAAATATTATATAACATCAATTATATATTAAATATTATATAATATACATTTTACATTAAATATTATTATTTAATATATATTAATATTAAATGTTACATTATATCATATATTACATATTATTTTATATTTATATAATATATATTAATATGTATTTTACAACTATGTATGAAAGGTTGGAAGATTGCAGAAAAATCATCGATGGCCATTGAAAGAAGCAAAGGAAATCAATCATCCATTTAAAAAATTCATGGGTGGCCATTGAGGAAGAGAGAGAGTGAGAAGGTGGCGAGGGCTGAGAGAGAGAGAGAGAGAGAGAGAGAGAGAGAGAGAGAGAGAGAGAGAGAGAGAGAGAGAGAGAGAGAGAGAGAGAGAGAGAGAGAGAGAGAGAGGAATGGGAAGGGGAGAGAGAGAGAGAGAGAGAGAGAGAGAGAGAGAGAGAGAGAGAGAGAGAGAGAGAGAGAGAGAGAGAGAGAGAGAGAGAGAGAGAGAGAGAGAGAGAAGGGGAAGGATAACCAATTCATTACAATATTAATCAGTAAGGAGCAAGGAAAACTTAAATAATATCACAACAGGCATTAGAAATCCAAATTCTAATTAGGATTTTTAAGAAAAGTGAGTAAGGTCCTGGATAGGGACATTACAGATCCACACATTGCTCAGTAGATACCTCCAAGAACCCACATACACGAGAGTAGGTTTGAAGTAAGACTAAGATTGTATATCAGTTCAAAAATATTATTGTGTTGTACTTTTGATTAACATCTAATGATTGGATGTGAAATTCACAAATTTGATTATATTACCACTGGTTCTATTTCAAATTCTAGAAAAAATGGATATTTGACATATGTTCATAAATTTCAGTCAACACGATTTTAAAATAACACATCAGTTTATTTTTACACATTGAGAATATCATCAATAGGAATTGAACTGAACTTGGCATAGGTCATAAGAAATAAATGCCCCAGCTATTTTTTGTCTTCTACATTTTGAGTTTCTTATTACAATCAGGAGAAGAATATTACTCTTGAAATGGTTTTGGACAGTAACATTTGTACTTCCTCTTCTCAAATATTTATTCCCTCATCTTGCTGCCTATTGATACCCACAAAGTGAATCTAGGCATTTCTACCATGTAATGGGAGAAAAATGGTTTCCTAATTGATATGTGTCTAAATAATACATGCAAGAACCTTTTCTTTGATATTGCTCACCAACCCTTTACAACAGAAAATGTTTACAAAAACTATCATGTACTTGCATGATGACATTATATATTATAGAAATCCTGCACAGAAGTAGCTAGCAAGCTGCTCAAAAAGTAGTAACTGATAGCAAGTGGGATAATGCAGATGCTTTAATAAACCACTATCTTCTTTACTCAAGCAACATCTAGTTCATCTGCTCAACTGGGGCATGTTTGGGAACATATAATCTCCATTTAAACTCAAGTCTCTGGAAGCAATTATATTTGTCAGTGGAGGAGATACACCCATTGGATCTACAATAACATTATGCTCATTGGAATTTCAATTTCTCTTCAATCGGGATACTCTTTTCAAAATTGCATCTACCTTTTTACTAATTTGGGAAATCAATGGGTCTATTTGTGGACCTCCAAGGTGTTGGTCACCTAAATGAGAACCTTGAGATGAATCAGGAACTTCTCTACAAAAGAGATCAGTACCTTCAGAAGCTCTCCACTTGTCAGTTGAATTAAAACCTTGGACCATAGATGGCTCCCCTTGTAAAATAAGGAGTGAGACTACCTTGCTAAAGGTGGCAATGAACTTACGTTTGAGGGATAATGCCCAACATGAGTAACCTGGTTTCCCAAGTCCTATAAATGCAAGGTCATTGACAAATAGGCATTTCTAATAGAAATATTTGTGGTGCTAGAATTAAGTGCATGACCAAATTCTTTGTCTGCTAAACCAATTTGAGGCTTCATTTCACATTTCTCTATGGATAATTCCACAACACTTGTTACTTGAGCTACTAGCAGATGGTGAGTACTCATCATCATCATCTGACATAGGCTCACACATGCATATCTTACTTCTTTCCTTTTTTATTTTCCCCTTCCTAGCTCTTCCTCCTTATCTTTAACTTCTATCATGGGTCCAAGAAGCTCTTCCCATTCTTTCCCATTAACTGTGGACTTTGTCTCTTCATCCTAAGTAATTGGCATACCTTGGATGGCACCAAAATAACCATTTTCTTCTAAAATGTCCTTTTCTCTCACATTAATCTCTCTATTAAGAAGATTTTCTATATCTTCCTCTATATATTGAATAGATGTAGCTACAATCCCATGTTCATCAATAATATTCCTTGCACCGTTGAGTAATATATCATGCAATTCCTTAATAGTTTCTATCATGGGTCCAAGAAGCTCTTCCCACTCTTTCCCATTAATTTATACAAATATTTTTGTCCGTAACAATATTTTCTACATATATTATGATATTGATCCAATTTGATGCACCTTCACTATTTGATCCATACTTCCCTTTCATTTTACTTGCTTTGCTTATTTTGCATGATATAGGCTAGGATTTGACAATGGGTAAGGATTTTGCAAATTTTGGAGAATCTCTGTTAAAGAGTAGGTAAGGATTGCTAAGCTGAGTGTAGTAGAGAGGGAGAGAACTAAATTGAGAGAGTGGAGGTAGAGAGTGATAATGAAGAAAATATTTTAGGGCTTGCGAAAATATGGAAATTATAATCTTTCTCCCAAAGTAGACATTAATGAAGTAATGCATGAAAATAATATGACTTCCTAGGGGTCCTAGTACACCTTATCATGTGTTAGGACCCCCTGGAAGTCCCTGTGACACCTATGGACACATTGGAATGCTCAAGTGTGTCCTAAGGGGTCCTACGACCCCTTCAAACACACTTGAGCATTCAAATGTGTCAAAAGGGGTCATGGGGACTTCCTAGGGGTCCTAGTAGGCCTCATCGCATGTTAGGACCCCTAGGAAGTCCCTGTGACCCCTTTTGACACATTGGAATTCTCAAGTGTGTCCTAAGGGGTCCTATAGCCCGTTTAGACACATTTGAGCATTCAAATGTGTCAAAATGGGTCATAGGGACTTCGCAGGGGTCCTAATAGGCCTTATCGCACATTAGGACCCCTAGGAAGTCCCCATGACCCCTATCGACACATGTGAATGCTCAAGTGTCTCCTAAGGGGTCCTACGGCCCCCTTTTGAAACACTTGAGCATTCAAATGTGTCAAAAGGGGTCATGAGGACTTCCTAGGAGTCCTAATAGGCCTTATCACGTGTTAGGACCCCTAGGAAGTCCCCGTGACCCCTTTTGACACATTAGAATGCTCAAGTGTTTCCTAAGGGGTCCTACAATGCCTTCAGACACACTTGAGCATTCAAATGTGTTAAAAGGGGTCATGAGGACTTCCTAGGGGTCCTAGTATGCCTTATCACGCGTTAGGATTCCTAGGAAGTCCCCGTGACCCCTTTTGACATATTACAACACTCAAGTGTGTCCTAAGGGGTCCTACAATGCCTTCAAACACACTTGAGCATTCAAATGTGGAAAAAGGGTTCATGAGGACTTCCTAGGGGTCCTAGTATGCCTTATCATGTGTTAGGACCCCTAGGAAGTCCCCGTGAACCCTTTTGACACATTAGAATGCTCAAGTGTGTCCTAAGGCATCCAACAACACCTTCGGACACACTTGAGCATTCAAATGTGTCAAAAGGGGTCATGAGGACTTCCTAGGGGTCCTAGTATGCCTTATCACATGTTAGGACCCTTAGGAAGTCCCTGTGACCCCTTTTGACACATTAGAATGCTCAAGTGTATCCTAAGGGGTCTTATGATGCCTTGGAACATGCTTGAGCATTCAAATGTGTCAAAAGGGGTCATGGGGATTTCTTATGGGGCCTAGTATGCCTTATCACGTGTTAGGACCCCTAGGAAGTCCTTGTGAACCCTTTTCATGCATTAGAATGCTCAAGTGTGTCCTAAGGGGTCCTACAATGCCTTCAAACACACTTGAGCATTCAAATGTGTCAAAAGGGGTCATGGGGACTTCCTAGGGGTCCTAATAGGCCTTATCACACATTACGACCCCTAGGAAATCCCCATGACCCATTTTGACACATTACAATGCTCAAGTGTGTCCTAAGGGGTCCTACAATGCCTTCAAACACACTTGAGCATTTGAATGTGTCAAAAGGGATCATGAGGACTTCCTAGGGGTCCTAGTACACCTTATCATGCATTAGGACTCCTAGGAAGTCCATGTGACCCCTCTCGACACATTAGAATGCTCAAGTGTGTCCTAAGGGGTCCTATGATGCCTTCAAATACACTTGAGCATTAAAATGTGTCAAAAGGGGTCATGGGGACTTCCTAGGGGTCCTAATAGGCCTTATCACGCATTAGGACCCCTAGGAAGTCCCTGTGACCCCTTTTCACACATAAGAATAGTCAAGTGTGAACTAAGGGGTCCTATGATGTGTTTGGACACACTTGAGCATTCAAATATGTCAAAAGGGGTCATGGGGACATCCTAGGGGTCATAATAGGCCTTTTCATGCGTTACAACCCCTAGGAAGTCCCTGTGACCCCTATGGACTCATTGGAATGCTCAAGTGTGTCATAAGGGGTCCTACGGCCCCTTCGGACACACTTGAACATTCAAATGTGTCAAGAGGGGTCATCGGGAGTTCCTAGGGGTCCTAATAGGCCTTATTATGTGTTAGGACCCCTAGGAAGTCCCCATGACCCCTTTTGGCACATTAGAATGCTCAAGTGTGTCCTAAGGGGTCCTACGACACCTTCAAACACACTTGAGCATTCAAATGTGTCAAAAGGGGTCATGAGGACTTCCTAGGGGTCCTAGTACACCTTATCAGGTGTTAGGACCCCTATGAAGTCCTTGTGACCCCTTTTGACACATTAGAATGCTCAAGTGTGTCCTAAGGGGTCCTACGACACCTTCAGACACACTTGAGCATTCAAATGTGTCAAAAGGGGTTGTGAGGACTTTGTAGGCATCCTAGTATGCCTTATCATGTGTTAGGACCCCTAGGAAGTCTCTGTGACCCCTTTTGACACATTAGAACACTCAAGTGTTTCTTAAGGGGTCCTACAATGCCTTTAGACACACTTGAGCATTCAAATGTGTCAAAAGGGGTCATGAGGACTTCCTAAGGGTCCTAGTATGCCTTATCACACGTTAGGACCCCTAGGAAGTCCCCATGACCCCTTTTGACCCATTAGAATGCTCAAGTGTGTCCTAAGGGGTCCTACGATGCCTTCAGACACACTTGAGCATTCCAATGTGTCAAAAGGGGTCATGGGGACTTCCTAGGGGTCCTAGTACACCTTATCGCACGTGAGGACCCCCAAGAATTCCCCATGACCCCTTTTGACACATTAGAACACTCAAGTGTGTCCTAAGGGGTCCTACGATGTGTTTGAATGCACTTGAGTATTCAAATGTGTCAAAAGGGGTCATGGGGACTTCCTAGGTGTCCTAATAGGCATTATCACAGGTTAGGACCCCTAGGAAGTCCCCGTGACCCCTTTTGACACATTAGAACACTCAAGTGTGTCCTAAGGGGTCCTATGATTCCTTTTGACACACTTGAGCATTCAAATGTTGCAAAAGGAGTCATGACGACTTCCTAAGGGTCCTAGTATGCCTTATCACGCGTTAAGACCCCTAGGAAGTTGCCGTGACCCCTTTTGACACATTAGAATGCTCAAGTGTGTCCTAAGGGGTCCTATGATGCCTTCGAACACACTTGACCATTCAAATGTGTCAAAAGGGGTCATGGGGACTACCTAGGAGTCCTAATAGGCCTTATCACACATTAGGACCCCTAAGAAGTCCCCGTGACCCCTTTTGACACATTAGAGTGCTCTAGTGTGTCTTAAGGGGTCCTACAACATCTTCGGACACACCTGAGCATTCGAATATGTCAAAAGGAGTCATGGGGACTTCCTAGGGGTCATAATAGGCCTTATCATGTGTTACGACCCCTAGGAAGTCCCTGTGACCCCTATGGACACATTGGAATACTCAAGTGTTTCATAAGGGGTCCTATGGCCCCTTCGGAGACACTTGAGCATTCAAATGTGTTATAAGGGGGTCATGGGGACTTCCTAGGGGTCATAATAGGCATTATCATGCGTTACAACCCCTAGGAAGTCCTCGTGACCCCTATGGACACATTGGAATGCTCAAGTGTTTCATAAGGGTTCCTACGGGCCCTTTGGACACACTTGAGCAATAAAATGTGTCATAATGGGTCATGGGGACTTCCTAAGGGTCGTAATAGGCCTTATCACATGTTAGAACCCCTAGGAAGTCTCTATGACCCCTATGGACACATTGGAATTCTCAAGTGTGTCCTAAGGGGTCCTACGGCCCCTTCGGACACACTTGAGCATTTAAATGTGTCAAAAGGGGTCATGGGGACTTCCTAGGGGTCCTAATGGGCCTTATCATGCATTAGGACCCCTAGGAAGTCCCATGACCCCTTTTGAAACATTAGAACAGTAAAGTGTGTCCTAAGGGGTCCTACGACACCTATGGATACACTTGAGCATTCAAACATGTTAAAAGGGGTCATGAGGACTTCCTAGGGGTCCTAGTATGCCTTATCACACGTTAGGACCCCTAGGAAGTCCCCGTGACCCCTTTTGACACATTAGAATGCTCAAGTGTGTCCTAAGGGGTCCTACGACACCTTCAGACACACTTGAGTATTTAAATGTGTCAAAAGGGGTCATGGGGACTTCCTAGGGGTCCTAGTAGGCCTTATCGCATGTTAGGACCCCTAGGAAGTCCCTGTGACCCCTGTGGACACATTGGAATGCTCAAGTGTGTGCTAAGGGGTTGTACGGTCCCTTCAGACATACTTGAGCATTCAAATGTGTCAAAAGGGGTCATAGGGACTTCCTAGGGGTCCTAATAGGCCTTATCACGTGTTAGGACCCCTAAGAAGTCCCCATGACCCCTATGGACAGATTGGAATGCTCAAGTGTGTCCTAAGGAGTCCTACGGCCCCTTTGGACACACTTGAGCATTCAAATGTGTCAAAAGGGGCATGTGGACTTCCTAGGGGTCCTAATAAGCCTTATCACATGTTAGGATCTGTAGGAAGTCCCCGTGACCCCTTTTAACACATTAGAATGCTCAAGTGTGTCCTAAATGGTCTTACAACACCTTCAAACACACTTGAGCATTCAAATGTGTCAAAAGGGGTCATTGAAACTTCCTAGGGGTCCTAATAGGCCTTATCGCCCATTAGGACCCCTAGGAAGTCCTTGTGACCCCTTTTGACACATTAGAATTCTCAAAAGTGTCCTAAGGTTTCCTACAATGTGTTTAGACACACTTGAGCATTCAAATGTGTCAAAAGGGGTCAAGGGGACTTCCTAGGGGTCCTAATAGGCCTTATCACACGTTAGGATCTTGAGGAAGTCCTCGTGAGCCCTATGGACACATTGGAATGCTCAAGTGTGTCCTAAGGGGTCCTACGGCCCCTTCAGACACACATGAGCATTCAAATGTGTCAAAAGGGGTCATGGGGACTTCCTAGAGGTCCTAATAGGCCTTATCACTCATTAGGACCCCTAGGAAGTCCCCGTGACCCCTTTTGACACATTAGAATACTCAAGTATGTCCTAAGGGGTCCTACGATGCCTTCGGACACACTTGAGCATTCAAATGTGTCAAAAGGGGTCATGAGGTTTTCCTACAGGTCCTAGTATGCCTTATCATGCGTTAGGACCCCTAGGAAGTCTCTGTGACCCATTTTGACAAATTAAAATGCTCAAGTGTGTCCTAAGGGGTCCTACGATGCCTTCGGATACACTTAAGCATTCAAATTTGTCAAAAGGGGTCATGGGGCCTTCCTAGGGGTCCTAGTATGCCTTATCATGGGTTAGGACCCCTAAGAAGTCCCAGTGACCCCTATGGACACATTGGAATGCTCAAGTGTGTCCTAAGGGGTCCTACGGCCCCTTCAGAAACACTTGAGCATTCAAATGTGTCAAAAGGAGTCATGGGGACTTCCTAGGTGTCCTAGTATGCCTTATCATGTGTTAGGACTGCTAGGAAGCCATTGTGACCCCTTTTGAGACATTAGAATGCTCAAGTGTCCTAGGGGGTCCTACAACACCTTCAAACACACTTGAGCATTCAAATGTGTCAAAAGGGGTCATGGGGACTTTCTAGGGGTCCTAGTATGCCTTATCATCCGTTACAATCCCTAGGAAGTCCCTGTGACCCCTTTTGACACATTAGAATGCTCAAGTGTGTCCTAAGGGGTCCTATGACGCCTTCAGACACATTTGAGCATTCAAATGTGTGAAAAGGGGTCATGGGGACTTCCTAGGAGTCCTAGTACACCTTATCACATGTTAGGACCCCTAGGGAGTCCTTGTGGCTCCTTTTGACACATTAGAATCCTCAAGTGTGTCCTAAGGGGTCCTACAATGCTTTCAAACACACTTGAGCATTTAAATGTGTCAAAAGGGGTCATGGGGACTTCCTAGGGGTCCTAGTATGTGTTATTGTATGTTAGAACCCCTAGGAAGTCCCCATGATGCCTTTTGACACATTAGAACACTCAAGTGTGTCCTAAGGGGTCCTACGATGCTTTCGGACACACTTGTGTGTTCAAATGTGTCAAAAGGGGTCATGGGGACTTCCTAGGGGACTTCTTAGGGGTCCTAGTACTAGTTTCTTGGACAGATGATGACATCTACTTATTCAGTATAGTTAGACCATTGAAATTACAAGGGGTCCTAGTATGCCTTATCAAATCCATTATATATATATAATATGTATTATATATATATTATATACATTAGTATATATAATATGTATTAGTATATATATAATATGTTATATATATTATATACATTAGTATATATATCATATGCCTCTTTTATATATATATATATATATATATATTATATACATTAGTATATAATACATTCTAGTATATATATAATATACATTTTATATATTATATACCCCATTTTATATGTAAAATTTCAATTTTTTCATTTGCTCCCGCCCTTTTTTCATCTACGTGGACATATCGGGTACCCGATTTAGAATTAGGTACCCAATTTTTGACTCATCATATTTGACCCAAATATTCTCTGTCCCCACAGACTAAACAAGCATGGGATTTCAGGCTTTTTCACGGGTTGCAGGAAAAAAAAAAGTGATTTGGGTCCCATTTTTTTGTTTTGTAAACTTGTGGTCTCACCATGGGAAGCAACAGTCATCGAAAGTCTAAATGGAAGAGGAAGGTGACGAATGAAGAAATTCAAGAATATAGGGAAAAAGATAGAGAAAATCACCGAAGAAGGAGAGAAGGTATGTTAAACATTAATCAAGGTAACCCCGTAAATGTAGTTGTAAGTGAAGAGGATGTTGAATTTGAAAATAATATGGAAACTAATTTTGTGAATAACAATATATTGAGTGAAGATGAAAATGTAGAGACGGAGAATGAAAATGTAGACTTGGGGAATGAAAACGTAGATTTGGTGAATGACAATGAATGGAATGAAGATGAAAATGTATAGATGGAGATTGAAAATGTAGACATGGGGAATGAAAATGTTACACAAGAACCACATGAACATTAAACATCTCCAAATTATATGTGAAATGAAGTCCCTTGCAATAAAGATAATCAATCTTCAAATTTGAAGCTTTCAAGAACACCTAAATGGTTAATTGAAATTCAGGAGAACATTATGAATAATTGGGAAGGAAAGAGGTCACATAGAACCATTAGGTTGTGGGCTTCAAGACTTTATGATCAATTTTTTGGAAACAAGACATTGGTTGAGCAATGTCAAATTTTTGTGCAGTTGTTAAAGATGCAAAGATGAGACCTGTGCTTCTGAAATTGAAGATTCATGTGAACAAGAAAATGGACAGAAATGTCATTGTTGTGAAGAATCTTTTCAATGCTCTCAATAGCATTGGGAAGACTAGCAGAGAAAAAAATAAGAGAGTTGCTTGGAGGGTTATTACAACCTCCTTAGTAAGTCATCAGTTGAGAAAGGCTCATTTGATGAGACAAACTTGTGTTGACTTCAATATAGACCATAAAACTTTGGGTAGAGAACTTGCAAGATGAGAAAGACTTGATGATCTACTTCAAATTGATACATGGGCTTATGGTGGGAGACATCCACATTTCGATAAGAAGCTAACAAATGTTGTCAAGGATGAAATTCAAAAATTTTGGGATGCTAACTCGAGAGTGTCACCAAATGTGAAGGATGTCTTGAATTTGAGAGTTGGCAATTGAGACTGCACTCCACATCCTAAACATTATGTGGAGGTAAGTCACACAATGTTGTATAAAAAATTTTGTGAGACACATCCAACATTGAAAATATCATAAAGGTCTTTTGAATCCATGAAGCCATTTTATTGTGTACCCCTTAAGATTCAGAATACATGTTGTTGCAAATATCATGTTGAGTTTTCAATGCATCATGAATTATTACGGTCCATTCATTCTACTTTGCATACTAATGAAATGCTAGAGGATTGTGGTGCAAGTGGTCTTCCCAAATCATCAAGAGACTTGCTAGATCAATTTTTATGTCATAGAGATGATGGTTATTTATTTTATAAAAAATATTACTTAAATGCCAAGTTCTCAGAATGTGGTGGCTTGTCCAAGTTTAGAACATGTTTTGATGAGGGTTTGGAACACAATTTTGGAAAGACACTCATCCAAAAAAAGGTATATGAAACAGTGAAATATACATTAAAGAGTGGAGGTGAAGGCTCTAGATGTGAGTTAGTTGCAAAAGATTACAATGTTGCTGATTTTATCTCAGATTTCAAGACAAATCTTTTTTACAAGTATGCAAGGCATAGTCATAGGTCTCAATGGTTGGATCAACAATTTAGGACATGTAAGGACACTTTCCCCATTGGAACTATTATATCTATTGTAGAATTTGCAGAGAACTATACATTGCAGCCCCAAAATGAGACTCATGTTCAATATTACAATTCCATTCAAGTTGCTATTTTTGTACACATCACATATAGACATTCCCCTGATAGTACAAAAGATGAGCGAAAGATAATCAGAGAGTACCATTTTTATATGAGTGATGACAGGTCTCACTCTCATGAGTTTGTTCAACATTGTTTCCAGAACTATTTTGACTTCTTGCAGGAAAATGGTATTGCTATGGATAGGCATCTCATTTGGTCGGATAATTGCACCGGTCAATTTAAGAATGCCAGAATGTTTTATTGGTTGTGTAGAATGCATGTGGAGAGAGGTGTACCTCATATTTGGAGTTTTTTTGAGTTAGGGCATGGGAAAGGGGAGCATGACAGAGTAGGTGTGTGTGTGAAGAGAGCTCTAGTTAAGGAGCAATTGAGGATTTTAGGTGTTGTACTTCTTGATGCTCATTCTATTATCGATTGGTGTACTTTAGCATTGTCACAGGGGGGGACTCTTGATTCTACAGTGCATAGATTCTTTTGGTTGGTTGAGGAGGGAACTATAGGAGATAGATTGGATTGTCAAATAGTGAAAGACTCTTCAAAAATGAATTCATTCCAAAGCTCCAATAGTAGTACATGGACCATTTGGACACGAGAGTTGACTTGTTTTTGCCCCATGTGTTTTCAGTATGATTGGGATCATTGTGAGTCAAGTGAGTGGGTGGATACATGGGTTCCATGGTATCTAACTCCTTTATCTTTGACACTTTCTATAAGAAATGATGACACGGATAATTCAATTGAGTATGACCATCTTTCAGATCTTCTGAAGCCAGAAGATGTTTATGCATTGGTTGCATCATAGGGGAATGATGAGAGGTCAAATTATTGGTTAGCACATTGTGTATGAGGTAAACAGAAGCTTGTACAATCGATGACAGACGGTGATGGATTCACATATCCTACTAGTTTAGTTGTTGTTGCGGGAACATGGCTGCAAACATACATGATTAGAAAGAATGGAATTCCCGCATTTGAAGACTATGCGAAGCACAAAACTATTCTCATGTATTCACACCTTGTTATAGCAACAAATGTCAAGTTGTCAAAGCATCAAGGAAGACCAAAGACAAAAGAACTTTGGACTATTAGTACTGTTGATCATGAAGCACTATTCGAGACCCTGAAGCAAAGAGATGACCCTTCAGGAACACTTGACTAGGTAATAAGTTAACTTAGTGCATTATTTTCTAAGTTCATTAAGCTTAATTTCAATACATTGATTTCACCTTTCTTAGATTGTATTTTGAGTCAATAAACTTGGTTTTGTATGTGGATTGTAACTTGTGCAGGAGCACATATGAAGATGCCTATGGTCACCATGGATCCAATCAGATATAGAAGGACAAAAGGATCCTTAATGGTTAATTGAGATCTTTTGAAGCCTATAATGGCAATTTGTAACAATCAATTTGATTTAAAAGTTAAATGTCCTAGAAGTCTTGATAAGGACTTATGACCAAAATCATGTATGGGTAGCCAATAGTGCCAAGAAGGGATCTTACATGTCATTTGCATGGTTTGAATTCTTACATGTTTGATTGTTGTTTCTAATGCTTTAAGGATATTATTTTTTATCATTTCAAACAATCTATAGAAGTTAAACCTCAAACATAATAAGCTTCATAGTTCAAATTTCACAAGCTTAATCATGATTAGTTTCATGGTTCAAATTTCAAACATACCACTAACAATCATTGCAATAGAACTGGGTCAAGAAAAGAAGTGTGAATGCTTTCCCATTTGGTTCTTCTCTTGTTTCAGAATGAAAACCTAATTGTTTCCACTATAGACAAGGACATGTTCCCAAGGACTACTTAATCAATCTATAAAATACAACTGCTTGCAGGCTGCCCAATGTACCATAATGCATTGTGTGTTTTATGGTCTACAAGTGACGTGCTTTATGAGTTTGCACGGGAGAGAAAAAGGGTTAACTTTTTCATTACTGAAAATGGTGTGGACAATAAGCTGGTGGTTCAATTTCATGATATTGTAAATGCCAATGACAACCCCGTTCCACCCACAGAGTCACCGAAACGCTCACAACCATGCTTGACCCAAGTGACCCCAAGGTGCACTAAGCACAATTGGGAAGAAATCTTCCAAGGCTCATATCTCAGACCTCGTGAGAGGTATCAAAATTTTTTTGAGTGCTACGGGATCATGTTTTTGAGGTCTACAATAACCTATCTTAGTTTTGGGTGATTTGACTTTGTTTTCATTTGGCAAGATGATCTCAATCGATGCCAAAACTTGTAGTGAGGCTTAGTTGAAAGTGGCTTAGCAACGAATCTTTCAAACTGTCTGACATTGCATTGAACTGTCTACTCCATTAGCTCCAGTTGGCTGGGTAAATGCCAATGACAACCCCATTCCACCCACGGAGTCACCAGAATGCTTGCGATCATGCTCGACCCAAGTGACCCCAAGGTACACTAAGCATGATTGGGTAGCAATCTTTCGGGGCTCGTATCTCAGACCTCATGAGAGGTATCAACAAACCATTGGGTACTATGGGATCATGTTTCTGAGGTCTACAATAACCTCTCTTAGTTTTGGGCAATTCAACTTTGTTTGCATTTGGCAAGATGATCTCAGTCAATGCCAAAACTTGTAGTGAGGGTCAGTTGAAAGTGGCTCAACAACGTATCTTCCAAACCATCTAACATTGCATCAAAATATCTACTCCATCAGCTCCATTTGGCCAGTTAAACACCAGTGACAACCTCATTCTACCCATGGAGTCACCGGAATGCTCGCGACCATGCTCAACCCAAGTGACCCCAAGGTGCACTAAGCATGATTGGGCAGCGATCTTCCGGGGCTCATATATCAGACCTCGTGAGAGGTATCAACAAACTATTAGGTGCTACAGGATCATGTTTCTGAGGTCTACAATAACATCTCTTGGTTTTGGGTGATTCAACTTCGTTTGCATTTGGCAAGATGATCTTAGTCGATGCCAAAACTTGCAGTGAGGGTCAGTTGAAAGCAGCTCAGCAGCATATATTTCAAACCATCTAACATTGCATCAAATTTTTTGCTGCATCAGCTCTGCTTGGCTGGGTAAACACCAGTGACAACCCCATTCTTCCCACAGAGTCACTGGAACGCTCGCAATCACGCTTGACCCAAGTGACCCCAAGGTGCACTAAGCACAATTGGGAAGCAATCTTCTAGGGATCATATCTCGGACCTCATGAGAGGTATCAAAAAACCATTGGGTTCTATGGGATCATGTTTTTGAGGTCTACAATAACCTCTCTCAGTTTTGGGAGATTTGAATTCATTTGAATTTGGCAAGATGATCTCAGTCGATGCCAAAACTTGCAGTGAGGGTTAGTTGAAAGCAACTCAGCAACGTATCTTTCAAACCATCTAACATTGCATCGAACCATCTACTCCATCAGCTCTAGTTGGTTGGTTAAATGCTAGTGACAACCCCGTTCCACCCACAGACTCACCGAAATGCTCGCGACCACGCTCGACCCAAGTGACCCCAAGGTGCACTAAGCATGATTGGGTAGTGATCTTATGGGGCTCGTATATCAAACCTCATGAGAGGTATCGACAAACCATCAGGTGCTATGGGTTTTTGTTTTTGAGGTCTACAATAACCTCTCTTAGTTTTGGGTGATTCAACTTCGTTTGCTTTTGGCAAGACAATCTCAGTCGATGCCAAAACTTGCAATGAGGGTCAGTTAAAAGCGGCTCAGCAGTATATCTTTCAAACCATCTAACATTGCACCAAAATATCTTCTCCATAGGCTCTAGTTGTTTGGGTAAACACTAGTGATAACCCCGTTCCGCCCACAGAGTCATTGGAATGCTCGCAACCATGCTTGACCCAAGTGACCTAACAACACAAGTGCTACATTTCTCTATGCATTTAGTAAACCCCAATATGATAACTTATATACATAGTGAGGATATACATAGTATTGAAACAATGTAGTACTAAGTGGCTCAAGTGAGTATATATAATGATATGACACATAAGAACATAGAAAATCTATAGAAGTTAAACCTCAAACATAATAAGCTCCATGAACAGGGTATTCTAGAGTAAAGAAAAACAAATGTAACTTCAACAAGATATAATTTAAATCATAATGATAATCATAGTCAAGATATAAATTCACCATTCAATTCCATTAACATGAATAATAAATATGTATACAAAAGATGATGCAAATATAACATAAAAATGAACATGTTCTATATATAGAAAGTATCAAATGTATCAAAAGTATCTCCATATACAAATATGGCACATGCCATTTCAAAATGTCTACAAAATCAATGTTTCAAGGTGTACAATGTGGCATATGTGCCATCTCAAAATGTGCCAAGTGGCATCTCTAAATGACCACAAAACTAAAACTAAATCCTATGTCATAGGGGGATCATCAAAATGTAGCCTCTTTGAAGAAGTGTTAGGCTCTGATTGATCTTGCAACAAAAATGAGTTCAAACCCAAGTTAGATTGCTTATGTTATATATATATATATATATATATATATATATAAAATTCATAATTCAAACACTAATTTAATTAAAATTATAACTAAATACAAATATCTGTACCTAGCCTCTTGGTCGCCTACCATGATTAGGTGTCCTAGCATAAGTCCTTGGTAGCGAAGGGACCATGCCAACAATACCAACTCTGACCTATAAATATATATTTGCAATAATGAGATTAGTAGAGTGGTGCAACATAGAGTAATAAAACTACAAAATAGGACATGATTTGAACTAAAATTAAAACTTACATCTAGTGATCCCTCCTCTGGAATAGTGGGCTGGGTCAACAAAGATACGAAAGATTCTCGTGGGCCCTCCCTCATACTAGGAGTAACCTATGAGAGTAAAAAGATTGTCAATTATATATAAATTTACTTCATCATAAAAACCCTGGTTACAAAATACAAATAACAATATGTAAAAGTCTACATACAATCGGACTATCACTCTGAATCAAGATGCCTGTCAGCCTAGGCTCCCGAACCCGTGTCGGAACATCATCGATAGCCAAACCCTATACAATAAATTCAAGTAAAATATTTATTATGTACACAAAAGTGGCATACATATGCATGCATAATTAATCTTAAACAATTAATTACCTTTCCTTTGTCGACGCTTGATGAAAGAACCCCCTCGTGCCCCCCACTGACATTGGTTGTAGTCTGTAAGAGTATAATAAAGATGACAATATATTAGTAAATGTATAAATTGTATTTCTCTAATTGATAGAGATTTAAGCATGTACACCAAATGATATAAAAAAAACTAATGGGTACATAATTTATAATATATCGTATAGGCATCAAGGCCAAATGAAATGGCTGAAGCTGTGGACTCATCCACCTATCTCAACTCCACCTATGTCATCAATTGAACATAAATGGAAAAAATATATATACATAAGTGCATGCAATCATTAAAACTAATCTAAATAAATAAATTAAATAAGTCATGTGAAAAATTTATTTATAATGTTTACTCTTACCGTATCAATAGGAGTCCATGGCTCTACGTACACCTCCTGAGCACTCTCATGAGATGTAGATGCTCCATGAGGTGTTGCAGCCTCTACAGCTATGGCTCCTATATCCTCCTCATCAATAACATACTGATATGTATCAACATCAGTAAGCGGTCTGAGGCACATATTCTTTCATATAATGCAAATATGGGGCTCGCATACATGTGAACTCCGACGAGATGTCGATGCACCAACATCATCCACACCAGGAGGCAACACTGACTTGGTCTGCATGATCAACTGATCACTCAATAAATGAATGGCCCTAATAGTCTGTGAGACAACCTCTATAATGATATCGGGATGCTGCACTCGAGGAGGGGGTGCGACATCAGTGGGGGGGACAAAGGTAGTGGCCTTTTTGTGCTATACAAATGGCCTAGTTTGAGGAGCTCCTCCGCCTATGCCCATGTTGGGCCTCATACTCCAATAATCAACATGGTGACCAAGCACAAAATCAGCATACAATTTTTTTATGAAATAAAATGGGACCTCCAAATTGCTATGGGGTGGTTTATCAAAAACCATCCACCAGCGATCCCAAAAGTGTGTGTGCATTGCTTCATTTGTGCACCATTTTATTGATAATTTGGGCTTTTTGGGGTCAAGTTGTATTCTGGTTTTAGGATTGACAAAAAGGGTGGCTATATCTTCCTTACTTATATTAAGGGCCACAATCCCATCATGGTCAAGCCCGTCATCAAATTGGGCGTGCATATCATCACGCCAATGAAGAGCAGCATTATGTTGCTGCATGAGTGTGTCAATATTTTCAACAATTGTATTTAGTGTGGCAAGCATGGGACCTAATGTAGGTATATTTTGATATGTGTTTTGGAAACCTCGTATTGTGTTCAAATTATCTTGTATCAAATCTTCTAAAGATTGAGGGTTTTGACACAGGGGATTGTTTTCGGGATTGTTATTTGGTGTGGGAGGGTTATTTTATTCATTTTTGTCAGCCATGCTTGATTAAATAAAAAACAAATCTAAATTTCAATCTAATTTCATATATTATTACAAATATAAATACAAAACCCTATTTCAACAAAAAAAATGACATTTAGCATGAAAATGAAATAAAATAATCAAAATATACAAATAATTTACTTACCAAATATGCTAGGGAGTTGAATTTATTGTTGCCAAAATCAAATACCCAAAAATATATCATGTATATGATATTTCAAGTCATTTTCCCAAGAAAAAATGTGAAAAGAAATGAGGAAAAGGGCTCGCGGGTTTTGAATTTATGCCACAGGTATTGGGTACCCGATAACATATCGGGTACTCGATAAAATATAGGGTACCCGATATGGTATCACGTACCCAATTAGGCCTATGCTTTGGTGGTAGGTTTTCCCAGGTGTACTGACACGCAGTTCTACTAAAAAGTCAACAAGCATTTTCATGCGCTTTTGGATGAGTGAAAAGTGAATATTTTTCACATCGCCACTTTTTGGCCCCTCATGATCTTGCACATACCCACAATAGATTTGATACCCTAAGCTATCAATACAAATGGTGCCTAGCTAGAAGGTCATGGGCTGTCCATTTGATAACCACAGTCAACATTTTTTAAAAATGGATATCCTTGAGCACAAGCACCAATAACATCAAATAATGGAGTTAAAACACGGGCTAGGGCACGACACCAATAACATCAAATAATAGAGATAAAGCACCAGCTAGGGCATGATACCAGTAGAATGCGGTCATTTCAGATAGAATTCATGATCAAATAAAATGCAATGCATATGAAATTTGCGGTCGAATATGATGCCAGAGGCTTGAAAGATGAAAAAATCACATACCTTCTCTCGTGCATGCCCAACTCATTTTCTCCCGCTCCTTTTCTATGCCAATCGAAATAAAAATGATTTGGCACTTCACCTTTTTTTTTAATGTATACCCAAAATTGTTGAAATTCGGATGGTCAATTTAAAACCCATTGGAATACCGACATCATTGGGGCCTATTTTTAAAAAAAATAACAAATTCATTAAAATACATTTACCCGTCGGAAGTGCCTGTCGAAATTTGACCCCAAATGTAGTAGTGATATTTGGGGGATGATGACAATTCATTTTGATATAATATCTCATGTATTATCATATGATCATACTGATCCCAGAGTTATTATATTTCTTATGTGCTTTCTTTTTTCATATGTTCATTTCCCTTGATTTGTCTTTTCTTGGGGCCATCTCATAGTGGAAGAATTTCTTGTGGGTACATGTATGATTTGTTAAAGACATTGTTCTATAAGGCATTTGTAATTTCTTTAATGTGAGGGAATACACTCTACTAGGTTAGTGAACCAAGTTGTTGGTCAAAAAAGTGGCCACATGAAAAAAAATCAAAACTTTATAAAACCTGTGCAGGTTATTTGAAAGTCAAAACATTTAGGCTTGGAAAAATTGAGCCAAGCCAAGCCTAAAAAAAAATTTAAAAAACTTATGGTTCTTCATAACCTATGTGGGTTATAAAGAACTAAAAAAGTTCTTAGTAACCCACACGGGTTATGAAGAACTATAAGTTTTTTTAAAGCCTTACAAAAAAACAACAAATTATAATCATTTTTTATAATCTAAAGTAATAACACTAAAATAACTTCAAGAAGATTCCAAAAAACAAGATAAATCAATCATTTGATATCAAATGTGACAAAAAATATGAAAACATGTCTGATACTATCGCAGAAGACATGAAAAACAATAGTGGGCCCTTGGAACAAGTTGAAATACTATTTTTGGCCATTAGGAATAATATATTTAGTTTAATGGAACACGTACATGTTTCATTGAGATAAAAAGGTTAACTTTCATATTTCCTCATAATTTGTTGGGTTCTATAGAACTAAAACTTATGAAATCTTTTAGTTCTATATAAACTATACATGGCTTATGGAGAGAGAGAGAGAGAGAGAGAGAGAGAGAGAGAGAGAGAGAGAGAGAGAGAGAGAGAGAGATGTATATAGACATATATACATATATCTACATAAATATATGTATATATATCTATAGATATGCATACATACATACATATAAATATATTACATATGTAATTATATACATATATGTAGTGTATGATAAGTTTATAATCATATGTTTTTATTTCTTCATAACCCTTGCGGGTTTTGTAGAAGTAGAAATGATGCTTTTAGTTCTACATAACCTGCATAGGTTATGTAGAACTTGGAATGGTACTTTTGGTTTTGCAAAATGTGTGCAGGTTATTCAACACATAGGAACCGTATGTGTTATGGATTGGTAAGAGGGTTGGAAAATGGCACTAAGGCTTACATGCCCATTTTCCCTCCATTTTTATCCCTTTACACATTTTTTCATCTTCCAAGATGATTTATCAACTTCCTCATCATCAAGTTTACAAATGATTGAGTGGATATCTCTAAAATTACCACCATAATCTCACACGTCTTCTCAACTTTCTAACCATATAATGTTTTCTATTTTTGGACAACATTAGCATACTAAACTTTAATTTTCTTTTCTAGTGTCTTGACAGTCCTCAGAGACATATGTCTACCATTTTATTATAATTTTTTATCTACTTGACCAAATTCAAAACAAATTACTTATTATTGTTCTACACTTGATTCTATACACTTAAAAAAAAAGTTTTCATTTTCAATTATTTTGATGTAAGTTATTCTCAATACATGAACAAGTACCAAATTTTTGGGATGTGGTCACTTCAAAAAATCATAAAAAAAAATACTCAATAGAAAATTACAAAAAAATGCACAACTTTTGGATCTCACTCTTACCTATCATCCTACCAAAGGGTTTTGCAAAATACGAAATATAACCATATCTCGTGTGAAGCGCATAGAAGAAGTTGTGTTATATATTTCTAAAAAATCAAGAATAGTTTTTTGTGTATGACAGATTTGACCCTCTTAACCTTATCCATTTTTAAGAAACTTTAGTAGTTGATAAACTAGATTCAAAGTACTACAATTCTTAGTCTTTGCAAAACTCCTAATTTTGAGTGCATGACCCTCAGATCTCTCTTAGAAGTTTAGGTTTACCTAATTTCAGAAAAAGTGGCCACTTATACCCCCTTTTTGCACACCATTTTGGTGCACTTACTCCGCTATGTGTTTCACATTTTTCACACATGTACACTTAATGCTTCAATACAACCTCTCTTGTGGATGGATAAGGAGACTATTATTTCCTTGTGTTCATCCTTTTATTGGATCCCTTAATGGAAACATGACTTTCCTTAAGGACTGATCCTTCTCCTTTAATACCTAAGGAGACAAAGCTTTTCTTAGGCATGATCTCTTTTCTTGATCCCTAAGGAGACAAAGATTTCTTTAGTACTGATTGCTTTTCTTGATTCCTATGGAGACAATGCTTTTCTTAGGCCTGATCATTCCCTTGTTGGATTTCTTATTGGAGACAATGCTTTCCTTAAGAAATGATCATTTTGGATGGATTGACTAGCATAACACAACTTGCTAGACCTTCAATGTTGTCTTTTGCAGTTCTTTCCCTATGCGTGATCAATAGTAAGGGAATTCATTACTAAGCTAGTGATCATGTTTCTTTCTTTCTTTCTCTCTTCCAAGTGATGCCTCTCTTATCTTGGTTTCAATTTTGATGAAGACTTGAGTCACTTAGGGGCTTGATGTTTCTTTGTCTCCTTGACCTTGAAAGGATTATTATTTTTCATTGATCTAATTTACCGCGATCATGATTTCGTCTCATACTCCCACTAAATTGCGGGCTAAATGTATAGTCCTAAAAATTTAGCACTCATAATTGGATGCTTTAAGACCTATTAGGCCCTATTTTGGTGATTTTGAGGTCTGAATACCCGTTAGACTTGATCCTTGTGATCTAATTATTCTTTTTCCACACTTATTCATTGTCCCCGATATCCTGATAAAATTTGAGTTTTTTTTTCCTGGGAGAGGTCACCAAAACTGACCTGCCCCTAGTGATTTCGGCCCAAATTTTTCTCTGAGCCTAATATTACCTGGTTTTCTTTTGAGGTTTTCAATTTTGGTTGATCAAGATGAAATTTGAATCTCGAATGGAGGGAGTGAAGTATGAAAGGACCATCTCTCCCCTCATTTGGTAACAATGATTGATAGCATATCAAGTGCAAGCTATCCATCAAGCAATAAAGCAAATCAAGTTGTACAATTGAGCATTTGGATTCAAGATTTGAAGGCAAGCATCCAATTCAAGATCTCCAAGTCTCCATTTCTTCAAGACCCATCAAGTCAAAGACAACCTTCTCCTATTGATGCAAGTTTCTCTCTCATGATGGACAAATAGAGAAATTCTCAATCAAGTAAGGAGATTCATCTATTCTTCTCTCTCTTCTTCATTACATGTGGTTATTAAGCATATATACATTCTTGATCTAGGAGTGGAAATCATAGATCTATGTATTTGTGAGGGCATTCTTGTTTCTATATCTCATTCCAAGGTTAAATATTTGGATTGCAAGTACATTCTTGAGCATCTTCATAGATTTGAGCAATTTTTACATCTGTTCATGAAGGTTTTATGCAAAGTAAATCAATAATTTTCCTTTCCAAATTATTTCCTTTATGCAATTTCTATCATATTTCAAGGTTGTTTCCTAAATAGGGGTTTGACCAAGGTAAACCCCTTTTCCCAACCCTCCCCCCATTTCTTTTGTGTGTAAGAACAAGTTATGAAGTTGTTAAAATTTTTCTGGGCAGTACAAGAGTAGTTGCAAGTTCTGTGAAAGTTTCATCTGAAAGTGTCAAGAACACGTCACAAAATTGACTTGTACCAGATATAGGTTAAGTTTCACCCTATCCCTGCAATTTTTAGCTAAATTTTTTGGAGCAGGTGCGTTGTGTCTTCTGATTTTTGTTTTTGTCAGTTTCAGCTCGATATCAGTTCATATCAGTTTGTTTCATCAACTTTTTAGTGACTTTCAAATATTATATCTACTTTATCACTTAATCAATCTATTTCATTTCCTTACATCCTTAGAGAAGGACATATATGTATTCTCAATTAGTTTCTTGAGTCAACTCTTGAGCCTATTGGGGAATACTCTTCCTTCCTAATGTGCAATCAATGAAATGGGGAAGTAATTCACTTAGTATGTTTTATGTTGCATTGCTCTGCCCATTTTTCCTTATTGTGCAAAACCATTCAATTCATTCATTTTCATGCAAATCCATTCTATTGAACTTATTATATAATATCATATTATGTTGCAAAGATTTAGCATCCACATGTTCCAAAGGAAGAGAAACATATGATTTATTGCTAAGATTTGTATTGGATTTTAGATTAAGTGTTATATTTAATTTTTCTTTATGGGTTTTAGTCTTTGTATTTTTTTTTGTTTATCAAATTTGAATGTTTACAACAAATTTTAAGCTAGCCTACAAATTTAACTAGGTACAATTTCTAAGCTAACCTACAACTTACTAATCTATACATGCCTAACCTACAAACTAAACCAAATCAGTTGCCTAATTTAGTTAAGGTGTGTTGTAAGGGAACTTAAATGGGTGACTTAAGGGTACATGTAGTTGGTTATTAATTTATTAAGGGGTCAAATTAAATAAATGAATGAGTTTATCTTCACTTTAAGGTATAACTCTTTACTAAAAAGGCTAACCACATGAAGATGGAAGCTTATATGGTCCCACATTAGATGGATTTGAAGTAAAATACATGTATAAATTTATAGAATTTCAAAATAATTTTAATTTTTACCTATATTGAAATAATTAAATAGCTTTATTGAAAAAGAAAAAGAAATTAGATAATTTGCTCAAAACATAAATATTAATTCCATTATGCTATTTATATATTATGTACTCTTCCAAAGAAATTGTAAACAATTCTTTTGTACTTAGTTTCTGTTGATATCTCTATAATTGTATATTTATTGTTACAATCAATACAATTAATGAGTATTTTTATATAGGGGTTCACCACTTATTGTGTTGGTTAAGAGGTGGTGTTGTTGTTGTCCCCATCCAAATTCAAGCTTTCCATGGGCCATTGTGATCCCAGGTGGGTTTGGGCACTCAACATTATTTAAAAAATAAATATTTTTATATATGTATTTATAATCTCTATGTACAAGAATACCAATCAAATACAAGTAATGAATAGTTTTCAATATGTTTTATAAATTCCAACCTCTTTAGATATTACATATCTTTCAAATTGCAATAAATGATAGCCTTGTATAATAAATGTAACTAGGGTCATAAAGTAGCTTTAATGATTGTGGGTTGATAAAACTGGGGTCATAATAATTAACTTATAAAGTAGCTTTAATGATTGCCCAAATATATGTTTTCTCATGTCTTAGAAATGTTTACAACTTTATCAAAAGCATATTCTAATGTCTTACAAATGTTTACAAAAGTATATTCTCATGTCTTACAAATGTTTACAATTTCATCAAAACGATAAAATGAATCAGATCAATAGCCTTGGAAAATTATGCATGAAATTTTGGAACATCTTGAAAGATTTTGAACTGTTAACATCAAAATTTAGATAGTTTTCTAAGTTCTTCTGTAGCATAATTTCACATGATGATTTTCCCTTTAGGAATCTGAACTCAGACTGAAAACGAAATTATTTAAAGCTTCTATAACTATAAAATAAAATGCTTTGATAAGAAAATGCTATGATCAGATAAGAATAAAAGTAGACAGCGAGGCCTCCAAAACATTCCCACGAGAAATTCAATACTGCAAACAAACCTGCAGATATATAATGATAATATTGAACCAAGGATTAGATTAGAACAAGATAATTTTTTCTTTTAGAAACATGTCATAAATTATACGTTAATGTTTTCTGTTTGTTAAGGGCTAAATTCAGTACATAGTCTTCATATCATTGTAAAATATGCTTCCTCCATTTGTAATGTAAAACTAGATCTGAATTTTACCAGTGCTGGAAATGTAGGACAATGTATATGAATGATTTGTTTCTGGCTTTCAGTGTACAAAACTGCTTATTCTTCCTGCACCCATAATGGTATATTTTGTTTCTGGCCCTAAGTGCTGTATCTATCAGCTTTTTAAGAAACGAAGTGTCAAAATCAACTAACTGCATAAGTAACTAATGATCAATGCTTCATCTGCCATCATTTTGTTTCCTTGTACATATGCTGTACATAAGGCACCGCCTAAAGTACTTTATTTATTTACTCCTCCAAAGAGAAGTATCCACCCAATCAGCCAAGATGGATTCATGTATTTGGCAGAACTCTAAAGAATATTTAGTTGGTGTGAGTTAGATCATCTATTGAGTCAGAATGATGGATCATCAAATGTGATCTATAGTGTCAAATGGAAAAACATTCATCATAAATCATAAATTAATAATAATATGTACACAGAAAGTGGACAAAATAGTTTGTATACAACCTATGTATTGTGTGTTTATGGTATCGATCATTTCAGTTTTAAAATAGATCGTGATTGCAAAACTATGGTATCATGCCTAATACATGTAAATTTTGGTGTACCCAAGTTAATATCATTTTATATCAATACTAACATAGATCAATGCCCTAGATTTTAAAGAATATTTAGTTGGTGTAAATTTTCCATGATTCATGTAATATTAAGAATGTTTATGGATTTAATGTATATTTTTTCATGCATGTGTCAAAAGTCTACAAGAAAGTAAATAAATTGAACTCTCAAAATGTAATACATGTATATCTTCTTGTATTCAAGTTCATATTAACCTATAGAAAATAATATTTAGTTGGTATGAATTTTTCACAAATCATGTAATATTAAAATTATTTCTTTATTTATTCTATATTTTCTCATTCCTATGTATCAAAAGTCTATAAGAAAACAAAGAAATTTCTCTCAAAGTGCAATACATGTAAATTTTGTTGCACCTAAGTTCGTTCTAATCTATATGAGTGCTATCATGGACCAATGGTTCATAATTGTAAAGAATATTTGGTTGGAGTGAATTTTCCAGAATTCAAATAATATTAAGATTATTTATGGAATTACTATATATTTTTCATGCATATGCAAAAATTCTATAATAAAACAAAGAAATTTCACACAAAGTACAATACATTTAATTTTTGGTGTGCCCAAGTTCAAACATATCTATATGAGTAATATCATGAAGCAATATTGTAAAATTGCAAAGAACATTTAGTTGGTGTGAATTTTTCATAATTCATGTAATAAGAAGATTGTTTCAATATTTATTGTATATTTTTTTATGTATGTGCATCAAAACTCTATAAGAAAGAAAATAAATTCCTCTCAAAACACAATACATGTAAATTTTGTTGTACCCAAGTTCATTTCAATCTATATCACTATTATTTTTTACCAATGTTGTTGAGTTGGAAAGAATATTTAGTTGGTGTGATTTTTCTATTATTCATGTAATATTAAGATTGTTTATGGGTTTTTGTATATTTTTTCATGCATATGCATCTGTTGCACCAAAAGTCATCAAATCAACAATCTCTGTCTCAGCACCCACTGAAGGGAGACTCGAACCCATGACGCAAGGCTCTGATACCAATTGTTGGAATCATTTGTCGTTACACCAAAAAATCAAACTCTCAATTTCTGATACAAATGTTAGATTTAACTACAGGAGGCAGTTAAGCCATGTCATGAATCTCCAAGGAGGTGCTGACCACCAAGTCAACATGCCTATGTTCATACCAATCTATATCAATATCATTATGGACCAATGTGGTAGAATCACAAAGAATATTTAGTTTATGTGAATTCTCTATAATTTTTGTACCCCAATTCACGTAAATCTATATCATTACCATCATGGGCCAATGAGATAGAATTGTAAAGAATATTTAGTTGGTGGGAGTTCACCACACTTTATGTAGTATTTAATATTAAGATTGGGTTTTGATTAATAATGAATATTTTTTATTCAACGTTTCATATCACACTTCATGATCTATAATTAGGAAGAGGACAATTATAATAAATTGGTAAATCTGATCTGATTACTCAAATAAAAAATATATATTATTTTTTATTATGAACCTAGAAGTAATCTTAATTTGCCAAAATAGTCTGTATAAGTTTTGTTTATGATAAAGAACATTATTTCTAAAGCTGTCCAGTTTTAGAACAGACCATAATTGCAAAATCAGACTATCTTGTCTATTACATATAAATTTTGTTGTACCCAAGTTTACACCAATCTATATCACTATCATCTTAGACCAATAAATACAAAAAATATTTAATTAGTGTGAGGTTTTCACAATTAATGTAATATTAAGATTGTTTCTAGATTTATTGTGTATATTTTTCATTCAACTTTTCCGAACACATTTGATGATCTATCATCATATGATGGATCACTAAATTATCCAATAACCCATCATAATGAAGAGGACAATAATGATTGGTCACTAAAATCCAAAACATTAAATGAGAAAATATACACTATAAACAATATAATATATGATATAGCAGTTTCTGGATTAAATTGTGTTAGATTTTGCATCAACGTTTTGGATCACACTCTGTGATCCATCTTCAAGACAAAAAGAGCCAAAAGAAACAAAATGGATATGTAGTTGCAGACCTGGAGTATAAAAGGGCTCTTCACTCTCTTCCTCTCCTTTTTATACTCCAGGTCTGCAACTACCTATCCATTTCGTTTCTTTTGGTTCTCTTCATCTCAATGATAAAACATGGAGTGTGATCCGAATGATTGATGCAAAAACTAACACAATTTAATCCAGAAACGACTATATCATAGATTGTAAGAATCTATTATCTTTAAATATAATATATACAGAATACCATCTTTACCATCTTTGTATGTTCTAAATCTATTCGGTTTTAGAACAGATCATGATTGGAAAACCAGGCTATATTGTCTAATAATGTGATTGACTGGCAAGATGGTAAAGAGAATACAGAAAATCTAGCTCTTCCACCCTATTTTAATTATACAGTTTACTGCATACATAAATCATATGTATTACTATTTTAAGATCATAAGGAACCTCTGTATTTCCTCTACATTTCCTGGGATTTTTCTAACAGTTTCTTTTTCTCTTAAAGCTTTCGTTTTAGGAAAAACCCAGAAGAAAAAAACAAATATTTACAGTACTATAATATAGAGTAGCAACCTTTTGTTTGGTAGATGTCCAAATCATAAAAGATGTCAGCAACCAATGAAATTCTATAAACAAGAAAAGATGTCAGCAACAAATGAAATTCTATATGCCTTATTTCAGCAACTTCCATCAATAAGCTGCTACAGTAGGACAAATGAGGAGACACGTCATTAATGGCCGCTCAATCATTGAATTAAATAAACTGCTACCATACCTCAACATCAAGTGGCTCATAATGTTTATTAATTTACAATTTCCATGCCCTAGGATAACCATAGGTCAAACGAATCATTTCATCATGATTTAACTGCTTAGTACCATCAATGTACCCAATAGAAAAAATTCACCCGAAAGACTACCTTTTTACTAGTCTGCTGTAGTAAAGAGTACAATAGAGCCGCCGTAATAGGGTGTGGTATGACTAGTAACATCTGCTTTCAAATCAAAGATATATGCGTATCCGCACAAAATGTGATGATTCCCAATTAATAAGAATTTTAGTACAACATATAGGCCTGGATCTAGGAATGGCCGTAGAAAAATGCATGTACATACTGAAACTGCTGCTGGGACAAACATAACAATGGGCTTCAAGTCCTTCAATCAATCCAAAAAAAAAAATCAATAAAATATTGCTCTCTTCGTACAGTCACTTCTTGTGGGGGCTGAGTGCTCCTCATGTTTCTTAACAGTGAAGTTCTTCCAGATTCAGTTCTCTTTCATCTTCATGATAGATTATCAAGTTTCTTAACAGTGAAGTTCTTCCAGATTCAGTTTTCTTTCATTTTTATGATAGATTATCAAGTGCCATCTTAAGTCAAATACAAATCAAAATTAATAGAACTGAATTTAGAAATATTAGTGTCATTTCTCTTTTATCTTGATGATAGATCACGGAATATTTGTATCATCTCTTTCATCTTGATAATAGATCTGAAATAAAACATTGACACAAATCAAAACAAAACTAACTGAATTCAGAAATATCAACCTCGATTCTCTTTCATCTCAATAATAGATCACAGAATATCAATCAGAAGAAAGATGGATTTCCAGTTTAAAAGCAAACAAAACCCTAGATCTGATGAAAATAACGAGAGTGCCCATGAAAATACTCAAAAGGTCTTATGTAGTAATTAATCTAAGAAACCAGCAAGAACTCCTGGTAGCGAAGAATTGATCTGATTTTAATACGTGTATGATAGCTTTTAGCTTAAACTATTAATATTTTTCACTTTTAATCAGTCCGTGAAAACTAAGAACTCTTGCTTGCAAAAGATTAATCCAATCTTACTGGGTATATGATTATTTTTGCTTTTACTGTATATATATAAGTATTTTCAATTAATTTTTCAAATTATATTCAGTGATTTGAACATTTTTGAATCAGAAATTGAGTTCCTAGCAGATTTAAGTCCTATATTCTTAAACCTAAAGTTTCAGAGGTAAAAACTCCCAGTTCTAGGTTGCTCCATGAATGCAAGCAAAACTATAAATGAATATCTAAAATCCTGTATTTACTGAGTAAACAAATCAGTTGTACCTATCTAAGCATCAGCCTTGAGAACATTAAAAAAATTCAATTTCATGTGATTTCATGATATATCCACCGCTAGAAAACAGATTCCGAATCCCAATGTCCAAAAACCGGGTATAGGGTCAAGGTCAGACAGACCCATTAGGATTAACTCCTCTAATTGTCATTATCAATCTGCCAAGGGGATTTCTCTTACTATTCACTTTTTCTGCAATTTGTGAGCATATTTGAAACAGACACTTCTTCACTAAACATCTCTAAGGCTAAGAGAGATCAATGATTGACATTGTGCTAGCACAGGGATGGAATATAATAAGACTCACGTAACGAGGTCTAAAGTTCATTGACAAATTATTACAAACAAAAACTACTAAAAAGATTACAAGATTCATAGAAAGCAAAAAGAATGTTTATCTAATCAGAACCAACATAGAGAAACAAAACCAATAAAAACACTGAAGAACATTAATCAGAAACAAGATAGAGAAACAAAACCAATAAAAACCTGGAAGAACATTAATCAGAAACAAGATTGAGAAACAAAATCAATTTAAATCTTGAAGAACATAGATCATTGGATTCATAGTTAAAAGACAGATTTCTATGAGCATCCAAGAAAAAAATCATAACATCCATAGAAAATAACCAAGAGATAACAGCCATCCAAATCTATCAAAGTGACAAAAGACTAAAAACATATACCAGATTTTGTTAACAGATTAGTAAAAGCAGACCCTATTGACAGAATTAAAAGATGCATAGAACATATAACACCATGAGATGCAACGCTTATGGAGATATTATCACAGAGCTATGAGCAAGATTAAGACTAAAAACATATACCAGATTTTGTTAACAGACTAGTAAAAGCAGACCGGCCTATTGACAGAATTATAAGATGCATAGAACATATGATACCATGAGATGCAAAGCTTATGGAGAAGATATCCCAGAGCTATGAACAAGATTCATAAGGAAATCAAGTTTGATTTATTCTTTTCTGATGATGAATCACTAGATTTGATTCCAAACATTGAACAAACATAGATTCACAATTTTATCCCCAAAAAATATCTATTCCTAAAGTGAACATTATCATCACCTGCTTTCCTTAGGGCCAGGAGCTTGCAGTAGGCTATAATATTGAATCTGTCCATGTTTTCCCACAGCTTTCTTGAGCTTTGCAGGCAGACTAAAAGTCTAATGGTAATAACCATGCCCCATTGTCATCCCACTAAGTTCAAGAAAGCTGTGGAAAAGTATGGTAAGATTCTACTCCGCCTCATATTTCTTCTGATTATGGACTGAAATACTCACAGAACCCTTGTTTCACTTCCTTCCACAAAAGGAATTCATTAGACACTATGCATTATTGAACCTTTTGTCATACATCAGAGGAAGATTCAAAATTGTAATGGCCATGAATCCAACAAAACCAGCTCTTAAAACACTGTCTAAACAACTGTAGTGAAGTGGGTATTCTGAATATCACAGCCTCACAACATGTAAATCTGTACCAACTTTGTCAGAAATCAGGCCCAAACTCAATCAATGCATAAACCCACATCAAAGAAGAAAAAAATTCAATCTTGGGTAGGTATTTCTAATTTTCTACACATTACAAAGAAGAAACTTGTTCTAAACTACTTATTGATCACAAGCTCTTATACCTAATGCACTGACTCAATCTTGCTTCTTCATTTGTTCTACTGCAATCTCTATATATACTTGCGGGCACCCCATTTCTCCCTTCATCTCGTGAACCAAGACAAATGTTTAGTGTAATAAAATAGGCATGACTGGTTTTTTCCTTACCTTCTCCGATTCCAATTCCCACTATTTTTGTACTTTTTCTTATCTGTATTCTATGCAGAATTGAGATCTACAGCTTAGGCCCTACCACTATAATCAATCACCATCTGTCCTGCTTCTCAAGTTATATCATGAATCACTAAGTTATACGTATTTACAATCTTATAAAGCTTGTCTTTCTTTCTAGACTTATAAATACATTAGATTTGGACTCTCTTTAAGATAATCCACAATTATTGTGTTTTAAACAAATTAATCTAATCTTCCTTTACCGTGGGGTTCAGTACTGCAGTTCAAAATAACTTCTACAATCTTATACAGACTTTTTACCTCTAAAAATCAAATGGGTATTCACCCTAGGTATTTCAAAAAAATAATTTATTGTTTGAGTTAAGGTTAAGGTTAGAGGGGTATAAATTTTTTATGGAGTATTATTCTGATTTAACTTTTTCAAGGCTGATATTTCTTTATATTTTAATGTTATCTATTCAAGAATTCAAAAGACAATAACTCTTTTCAATAAAATAGACAATTATTTACCACTTTTTCTATAAATTAGGTATAGAATGTTCATTGATTTGTTGGACTTTAATGCTTTTCATTTTCAGTATAAACTTTTTGAAACTAATTCTCTACAATAATTTTAAATTTTATACAGAAGTCAAACTATTATCTTATTTCAATAGACTCTTAATTTTTTAGTGAAGTTAAATAATTCTTCATAAATTCACCTAAGAAATGAAGCTGTCTTATAGTGTTGAAAGAATAATATTATTATTTAAAAAATAAATAAATAAAACTATTAATAATTACTAACTCAATAGCATTTATTAATTACTCTAATTTTATACACGTTTTTCTGTTAAAAAATATTATTATTAATAAATCTATTTTTTATTTTATCTAGAATTGAAAAATATTCTCAATTATTACATATTTAAAATAAATCTTTAACAAAACCATATGATTTATATTGTAAAAACTTTTAATCAAATTTTTAGTAACTATAATATTGAATATCAAATAAATTATAAACAATTGAAGTTCACAGTACAGTGAGCTTTATATAAGTGTACACTTTACAATATACTGATTTTTAATATTAAATTAATAAAATATGTATTAAAAAAGTTAGATTACCTTTCTTAAATTATCACACCACATTTTTGGCATAGCTCCTCCCTTTTCAAATTAAAATCTCCACCATGTTTTGATTTGGTTGAAATTTGTGGTGTCAGATTTATATATACAAAAATGCCTTTGTCAACTTTCTACTCTATATATAAAAAATTAATTGTTATAAATCATTATTGTTGAGAAGATTTAATAATTTTTCTTAAGCTAAATTATTGGGTCCGTCGCATTCTTTGAACTTATCGAGAAAGTGAATTCACCGTCACTAATCCACAATTATTTTTTCCACAATAAACTAGTCCAAGGAAAAAGTTTTATGACTAAAACTAAGAGTTTGGAATATATCTAATCATTGTAGTCACAAATATCCTTTAAAATTTTCTTAAAGGCAAAATCTCCACCATTTCAGAGTGGTTTAGCTTCAGCTTTATTATCATTATTTTAGATTAGATTGTATCTGTGTTTTTGTTTCAGATAAGAGTAGTTGAGACTTAGATTATATTATTATCAATTTGTATATTAAATTTTTAATTATGTTAAGAGACATAATCTTACAGTGTCATCAATTTCTATAGAAGTCTATTATAATATTTTCAAATTGTCATACTCAAAGTAAGTGTAGGAATAATAAAATACATTTAAGACCATTATAGTGAAATCATATCTAAAAGTATTTTGAGAGATTAGATCATAATAAGAGCATATTACATTGCATCAACATTACATCGGCATGTGCTATATTTTAATTAAAATGTATTAATGTGTCTTTTGCATCTTTGAATCTTGTGAAAACAACAAACATATAACTCAAATATTCACTCTACAACAGTCCCACAATAGACCTTTGCGGAGCATTTTAGTACTATAAAATTAAAATATGATATCTTCACAGTGATACATATTTTGAAGGTGTGCATCAACAATAGTAAATATAATCAATTTCAAGGTGGAGTTTTTACAAGAATCTTAAACTATATAGTTTCTTATAAACCACTACTCATGAAGTATGGGTTGATGATGACCAACTATAAAATTATGTTGTTGAATCGTCAAAAAATCACATAACATAGAATTCCATTCAAGTGAACAAAATTGTACCAAAGACAGATGAAATTGCAAACAAAGAAAAATATTAGAGATAAATCAAAAAAATAATCCCTAGCTTGCCTTTAATACCAAAATTATAGATTTTATTGTTAAGAAAATCAATACAATCAAATCAATGACATTGATAATCAACTTCATCAAAGAGCTAAATATATTGTAACCTCTCATTTGCATTTTTTAATCTCAAGTTATAATTATCTATCTTTTATTATTATATTAAGCACTTTTTTTTGTTACACCCTAATCTTAGATTGATCATACTTCATAGAGTGTGATTATTACTTATTTTGCAATTAAAAGGTTGCTCTTAAACATCAAAATGTTTAATAGTTTAAGATCAAAAAAGTTTGCAAAGGCTTAATGAGTGTAAAGCTCTTGATAACATAAGAGATAGATCAATATTACATTATCAACTTCAACTAGTGGATACCAACATAGACTTGTGCTCTTGAGTTGGGTTGCAAAAATGGTATAGATTTGACAAAAATGCCATTAAAAATTAAGTTCACATGATTATTAAATTTGATAAGGTGTAAAAATACTATTAATTGTTTAACTCAATAATATAATAAAAAAATTCAACATAAAAATAATTATATTGGTACTAAAAATAATTTCAACATTGAAGGTGCATGAACTAACCATCACATATGTTTGCAAGTCAAATGTCATTTTACCTACTATAGGAGAGGGTTGATAGTGGTGCACCAGAACTTTATTGATTCACATGGCAACATGCATAAGATGTTGGCACTAAAAATACAAATCGACAAGTAGCCAAAGATGTGGACAATTTACAACTTTTATTTCACCATCACTACACCCATCAAATTTATGTCCTTAACATGCTTTTTGTTGAAGCATCATAATAGACCCCAAAATAGGTTTGACCAATAGTTGTATATTAGGAATCATTAGTTGTGCACTAAGTCGTCTTTTGTTGTTGTGCTAGTGTAACATCACAATGTTTGTTACTTTTTAAATTTAGTGATCATGTTTTATTCAATTATTTGTATCGAGTGTTCAAGTATCAAATCCTGTGTCCCAACAAATAGTACTATACCATTCAAAATATCAACCTTTAAATGTACAAGTACTATCACAACTATTGAACTCTTCCTTATATATTCTTAAATTGTATACTTTCTAACCATTCTCTTCCAAAATCAAGCATATTTTTTACATAAAATCTTCCTAAGACACAAACAAGATAAAATCAATGATAACAATATCACAATTTAACTTGAGACGAAAAATACCTCCTACTTATCTAAGATGATATCAAATTCCCCGTTTATAAAGAAATCCTAATTGGGGGTTTGGACTAGGGAAGGGTCATTGGGGACCCCCTTAAAGAAAGAAATGTGAAAGATTAGCAAACCCTAATTATTGAATAAGTTGAAAAAGTTGAAGATAAAGCATTATTAATGGACTATAAATTGCCGACATTTGGGCCGTGCACCTCGTGAAGAACAGAGTGACAGCAGTGGGACCTTATCAAAACGGAAAAAAAATAAAAACATTAAATACACCCTAAACATTAATATCTAATCATTCAAATGCCCTTTCCACGAGCACATCTGAGCCCTTGATTTCTTATCCAACGGACAGTACTGCATTGTGTTTTATTGTCTGTCTGTTACACGTCACCAGTCTATAAACGGACCCACGTAGGGTTGTGACAGTGACGGAAAAGGAAATGACAACCCCTTTCCGTTGGGTGATGAATTGTCACCCCTTAAGGCTTTTGAGACCTCATTTTAAGAAAAATAATATCGACCCATATTAAAGTTGCTCTCCTTGTCATGACCCCTATAATATCACATGCATTCATGTGGAACCCCTTGTTACTCTGCACCTAGCCATTCTAAGCTTGTATAAAATATGGGTTTTGCTACATAGAGCATATGTGGATCTAAAATTATTGGGGAAATGGTGTAGTTTTGTTATAATAAGTTTCATCATGTCAGGGATTAGGTGGTCATTGGGCTTTTTAAGGAGATTAAGACACATGGGAAAGCCTGGGTTTCTTCTGTTTTCTAGAAAAAGGAAAAGGAGGAGCTAGATATACAATGTCTTTATATGGATATAAAATAGTGTGGCAAAAGTTGTCTTAATCTTAGTGGAGACCTTTATGAAGCACTAAGCAAAGTTCTTAACCTTTGGAGTTTGAAAAGGGAGGTTGAAAGTAATTCATTTAAATAATGTGGTAAATGGAATTATCTTTTTGGGTCTATTTTATTTGAGGTTTCTTTTGGGTAGTAAGGAAGGTATTCTTTTGTGTGAATTATCATGTCGATTTGTTAGTGTTAAAATGTTTGTGTGTTATTTATTTGGAGAAGGTTGATGGTAAGGTTTTTAGAGGAAGAAGTTGATGGATTTCATTTTTGAGGTTGTGTTGAGAATTATTTATTAGATTGGTAAGGTATTGTTGTTAGTTGTATATGGTTGTAATGCGTTTTTGGTATTGTGGTTTAGGGGAAAGGCATTAGTAGTGGCTATAGCTAACTTTGAGTGATTAATTAAGGTAGCAAACTATATTGGATTGCGATGGTTTTTGTTAGTTGTCTCCATATGCGACTTAACTGCTTAAAGATAAGGTTTTGACTTCCAAGTATTAACGATGCACAATGTAGGAGTCGTTATGCGTGAAAGGGTAAAAAGTGGTCATTTCAAAGTGTTGACCGATATATGCACCCCCATTGTGCTAATAACCGCTCACTCAAAAACTTTAGTACTTGTGGACAAATGTCCTAGTTGTGGTGCACAAATCTCCAGTAGTGGTGCATAAATGGGTCAATCACGAATAAAAAAAGCTAAAAAATGATCAACTACTAGTATATAAATGATCGACTATTAGTACATGTGAGATTAATAGAGTGAACAGTTACTGGAGGGTCACTATGACAAAAAGTGAGTGGTTATTGGACCCTGAGCTACTATTGGTGCCTTTCCCCTAGTATGAAGATTGGTATATGCATAATGTTTTGATTAGGTAAAAGCATGTTTGAAGGGGACCCGAAACCCCAAACAAAAATAACTAAAGTCAGGAACTGGTTTTATAGGGACCAGCAACCCAGAGTATCAAAAGAGGATTTGAAGACTGGTTTTATAAGGACCAGCAACCAAGTCAAGCTGGTTTTACAGGGACCGGCAACCAACATAATTCAACAAAAGAACAAGGACCAAAAGTTATTATGAATAATGTTATTATGTTCACATCTAGAAGTTATTTGGAGGAGAACTCATACCAATATAATTGTAGGTATGTCATTGCAAGTATGTGTGACAATGTAGTTGCACTTCCAACACTATTAGGGTACATGAAACAATAATCAAGATCATGATGATGTTGAAAGATGCTTAGATGTACTATGAGAAACTATTGAGCATTAATTGTTTATCTTTGATATGACAAGTCGTGGATAGTGTTTGGTTGTAGTGGAGGAAGGCATGTAGACTATTTATGAGAAGTGGATCAAGATTTTTTTACCAAAGGAGAACAATATTGACTTAATTTGTGTAATAATTATTCATATGGAGATGTCATGCTACATTTAAGGTGAGACATGGTTGATGTAGGAGCATCCAAGGTGTAAGAGCAATCTTGCATCACCGAAAAAGATTGTCTAGTTTCTCAATAAGGGCTATCTTTGGGTAGGGTTATTATTTTTTAGTAAGTTGTTCATTTGATCACAGATTGTCCCAATTGCTTCCCTAGAGGTTCATTTCTGATATTTAACTCCAACCATACATTTTCTTAACAAGGTCGAGTTTGGTTTTGAAGATATTGAATTTTCTATTTTGATAGGGTAGCACAAAAACTTTGAACTCATTTTTAAAGGCCTTAGAGGCTCTAAAAGGGGGTCAAACTTTTCTTGAATTGTACTTTGCAATCCTAGGGTGTAGAGCGCTTTGAAAGGTTTCCAAAATGGGGTTATAATAGACAATCAGGTCAACGATTCACATGTTATGGCTTTCAAAAGTTGTGCCAACAAGACTCAAGTTTCGATACAAAAGGAAGAGAGAAAAATCACTTAAGGCAGGAAATTGAACTGCTAGACGTTAAAATGAGAAAAGTTCACTTTCTAGAATATTCTAAGGTAACTTATATTTTGCTACTTATATAGGAATGAAGAGGGGCTTTAGGGCTCAGTTCCAGAAGTGTAGATTGTGGCTTTGTCTTGCAGATAATTGTAATGAAAATGCCCACATGGTTGTAGCTTGTTACTTTTATGAATATTGTAATGACATTTCATTGAAGATAAAAAAAAAAGTGTTGTTCTTTCTATTGTTATATTCTTACAATTTGTTTTTTTTATCAGTAACAATGATTTTTATTAAGATTAAAAGATTATCAGGTAAGACTTGGCCTGAACCAAGGGTAGTAATAGGAGGGGGTACTACCATCCCAAAAAGATCAATAACCACAATAATAACATACAAACCAACCCCATACACAACTAAAGATTCTTAAGGAGATCTCTTCCCTTAGAGTGAAATATTAGAGTCATATCGAATGGAGCATAGTTTTCTTTCCGCTCCTTTCTCATTTTAACAGTGTACCAGGCATCTTCAACCTCGGTTGCCACATTCTCCTAGTCTGTAGTGTTGTCAAGGACCATCGTTTGTTCTTCAAAATTTGAATTCACCTCATGGATCTGATCCATCCCAACTGGATTCCCCTCAGGTCCATGAGATGACCTGCACTTCTCTCTGCCTTCTAGAGTAGCCATAATAGTATTATGTTGCAAGTCCCTACCAGTCCCATTTGAAATAAATATTTTATTCTACATTTATAGTAACTCATCCTGCATAGGGGGCTCTGAAGGCTTTTGAATCCATTCTCCCATGATAGCCTCTAAAAACATTTTTGTTTCTCACCTTACTTCTTAACCATGTAATGTTGTAAAGTGGCTCCGTGCCACCAAGAGACTTTTTTTTGTGTAGTTAGTTTGTTACATTTGGTTGTCAATGACCCATTTGAAAGCATTTACTACATCTGAAGGGCATAACTTCATAGTCCAATGTCTACATCCAACAACCTTTGGAGTTTTTAATCATTATTTTTGCAATTAGCACATCAGAAACGTCAATTTCAACTAAAATGTGTGCATATGTTGAATGGAAAAGATTCAAGGATTCCTCATCAATCATCAAGAAATTCCCCAATGAATTTCCTATCACTTCCAGACATGAATCAAACCACAAATGGAGAGGGAGGTTGGGGATTTTCACCTAGATTGGAATCTTGGAAAAGGATTCTGAGTTTGGGCAAAATTATGGGTGCCAAGGTTTCAGCATCAATGGGAACTTTTCTTCTCAACACTATAAATGCTCACACAATATCTTCTTTCTATCCCGAATCTTCTAAAAAACCACAATAAAAAACCCTTTTGCAAAGGGATAAATTACACAATGTGTATGTAAGCACATTCTCCCAGTTAACAATTATCCAACCATGTAGCTCTTTCAAACTGGGCCAAAGGCCTTTGAACCCTCCAATCAAAGTTAACTTAGAAAAAAATGAAAGATTATGCTCTACCTCTTCATTTTCCCCTGTGTCCAGATCAACAATCTTGGAAGGCAGCTTCGTAGAAAAAACTTGGGGTGCAATATGTTCTATTTCCTGTTGCGAGCATTCAAAATTCACAAGATCATTCTAAGACCCCAGTGGCCTAGAGTGCAACATCCTCATCTAAGCATCACTGATCCCAGTGTTTCCCCACCCCCATTTATCACCAATGCCCTTTCCCGCATCCATAAATTTTCTTACATACAACTGATTCCAATGAAATCAAAATATATGCATAATCCAACCAATTGATTAGAAAATCACAAAATTTTGTTATAAACTGACTAATATTATAATCAACACTATTTGATCTTACAGTATTCAAAGTAGCACACTTCAGCAAAAAAAATTTAAGTACCATAAGTTTTTCCAATTGCTAGATAATCAATCCTTCTAAAGTTGAGAGAAATAAAATTTATAGCCTCGCAGGGCTAAAACTGCCAACTCTCAAGTAGGTAAATCTAGGAAATTGGATATAAAAACTTCCATAAGCTTTTAGCAATTCCATGGCCTCTGACATTCTAGAATTTTCCTTACCCCTTAATTCAAAGACTAGTTTGGCTAGAAAAAACCTCCTAGACTCTTCTAAAATTTTCTAAAACTCTCTTCTGATGTAGCAGAGGGTAATACTTAAATATTTTCATCTCTTCATTCCAAGGTTCATGAGGTAACCTTTCCCAGTCCCTGCAACATGCCCAAATGTAGAACATATATGAGTACATATGAAAACTATCTGTCTCCACTGATTGAGATAGCTCCTCATGTAACCTCTCAGTGATAACTTCTACCCAATCTACATACTTGGCATCATCCAAGATAGCTTGTATAAAAGTGTACATCCAATCTTCCTATAAAATATCCCGAGGGTTCCCTTTCACCCTATTTAGAAGGCTTACTACATCTGCCACATCTTGAATTAAATGATCTTTCTTAAGAGGTCTCGGTAGATGAGAACCACCTTTCTTAGGTTTTCTCAACCAAAATGAGTAATAGTATTGTTATAATCCTTCCTATTTTCATTGAATTCGGCCATTGCTCTACTAATTGCCCAATCTTCGTATGTCTCTTCTTCAAGTATCCTAAAAGTGGCTAAAAATACTTGTCTTTTGATGTAAACCAAAGCTTCTCCAAAAGGATTGTTGATACATCTATTTACTTTATTATACCTATTCCTGCACTCAATCACTAGCTCAAGGAAAGGTACAACTTTAGGGAAACCCACGACTTCTAGCAACCCACTTTCAACAATTTTAGCAGCCATGGATCCAGCTTCTACATCTTTAAATCTACCTGTTATTTCTTCAATACTTTCCCCTATCATAACTATATCTCCAATTATGGGAAGACTACTGACTATGGGAGAAGGCTTAATCTCCCTGGAGATTTTTATCTTGGCTGAAGGCATAATTTAAAAATGGGAAAACTTCTATAGTGCAGGAAAAACTATGAAAACTCTGAATAATTAACTTCTTTTAACTGGTAAGTTTTCTTTGATTTAAGAAAATGCTGACATGGGCTAACTCGAAGCTTACCTTTGTCATGCACAGAGCTTCTGGAAAGACCAGATTTTACCTCCCTACTATTCGGCTCTTCAGTTGTAGAGAAGGGACTCTTCCAACTATGATGAAAGAAGGACTAATGCGTGTTTCCTTTAACTTCCTAAAGGATCATTTATAGAAACTTGTCTTCGTAATAATAGCGCTCGCCAATTTTAATACAAATAATTGCTCACATGTGTTTATTTTATTACATGTCACCTCAAGCAATCAACATTTATTTCCTGTCCCTTCAATCATTTCCCTTTGAGTGGGCAAAAGATCTGGCACGTGTCAACTTGATCTTGTCATATCACATGCTAGATGTTTTGAACTCTGAACCATTGCAAAAAGGTTCGAAGTTTGAAAACAAAAATACTTAAAACCCCTTCCAAGAAAAGGCTAGACATGACAAGGTCCCACCAGATGATGAAAACACTTAGCGGATTGAAATTTGAACCGAGGAAAAACAAAGTTCAAGGTTCAAGGAACATGACGCACATGACGCAAAGACAAGATTGACGCAGCTTAAGACGGTTGAAAAGAACACATCCTCTTTTGAACCTTGAACCCGAGAAACAAAGTTCAAAGTTCAAGGTTCAAGAAATGGGATGTGTATTGCACTAGAGGACCAAAACATCAGTGGCTTATGTCTTTAAACAAAAAGATATTGAACTTTGAACAGAGGAAAACTAAGGTTCAAGCTCAAGGTTCAAGATTGAAATGATACTTTGCTGAAATGTCCTAGACTCAAAAATTAGAAAAGGAGCTATTTTATAATACCCGCAATAGTTGGGATGTGTCCTTCCCAAATCTGTGTCATTTTAGGACACATTATCCATCATTAGCCTATCCTCCATTAGTCCATCTTTGATTTCTAGCCCAACTAGGGCATCATCTTCCCTATCTTTGCAACATCAGTTTCATTCGTAGATCCCTTGTACATCCTATTGTTGAGTCATGTACCCTAGCACTAGTCGTGTCTCCACCTAAGCTCATTTATATATATGTTTCTTTAGGTACCATCCTCTATGTCATTTAGTCCTAGAGTCATCGTGACCTATCTAGCTAAGCGCTTCAACAATCATCCCTTGGTCCTTTTGAGGTTTGAGTGTCTTACCTATCTCTTGTCATAGGAATCATTATCTAGTTATCCATCATCCGCTTCATGTCATATCCTTTGCTAGTTTCTCAATCCTTATCCTTTAAATTAGAATCATCCTACCACTACCCTTTGAGTAAGCATTGTCTAGGGAATCTTGTACTTGTCTTTGTAGGCCACATCATCTCAAGAAAGAGATTGGCTTACACTAGAAAGGATCTCGTCTTCCAAAGAACAATAGTCTATCTTAGGTTGACAATCCTATCCTCTTTGATCCTACGTTAGGAAGCACCAACTCATTCTTGACACTTAGTAATCCTCCATTATCCTCATCATTCAGAATCTTCCATCATCCTCAATCAAATAAATCATCATCCATCATCCTACCTATGGAAAAAGGTGTGTGATATACTTGTTATTTCATTGGTTCTTTTAGATCTTTACTTATCTTTTGGGCTTCCCCTTTGTACTCTATTAGCCCGTCCTATTGTACACATCCTTGTCAATCCTGTAGTAGCTATGATTAGATAACTTGTCCCATCCAACCTCGTCCTTCAACAACATCTTTTGTCGACTATCTTTGATCACATGATTATCCTTGATTCATCATTTTCCAACAACAACACAACATTATCCTCATTAAACAGGTCCTTGTAGGATGTATCCTTCCTCATATCCAACCTAATCTCCCATCAATAAAATGGGTCCATGTAGGATGTATCCTTCCTCACGTTCATACCTAATCTTCTCCCATCATCCATCAATCTCTCTCTTTGGGAAAGGATTTCTTTTGGAGTTATCATTTTGATCTTGGATTTTGTCCTTTGGATCTCGTTCATCTTTTATGGCTTCTCATTGTTCCTCTCCTCAAAGTCGCCATGGTCCTTTATATCATGGTGCGCAGTGAATGAGGACAATCTAGGGCAATGTCTTTTGATCATCTTTTTTCTTGTGTGTCAGTTGTTTGTTTGTGGTTTCTCCAACATTGCCTCCTCCAGGTTTCATGTGTGATGCTTGGGAAACCCTTTGCATGCTTTTTTTTTTGTGTTAGTCCTATGCAACACTGGTGACAAGGCCTTGAGTTCCAAGTAACCTTGGCAGGTCTCTAGCATTGCTATATCAAACTACGCGGCACTCTCAAAAATATCCAACACAATGAACTCCCCAAATCCCCCTCATCCTGCATCATATAGATTAATCTTGCATCTTGCATCCTTCATATAGCTTCATCCCACATCTTGCATCTCACATCATATTGCATTCATGCATCTTTGCTCTTGGAAGGTCTTATGTTTATCCTCCTTCTTGTATCCTTCTCGCTTGCGTCCTTTTCAAGAAAATTCCCCAAAGTTTCCTCTTTGCATTATTTTCTTGAGGGGGCACAACCCCTTATCATCTTTTCTAGCCCGCGACATCTTATTTTCTTATAGACAAAATGTAGACACCTAAAATCCGTTTGCTAAATAAAAACATTTTATTTTACAAAAATCCCTGATGACAACATCATTTATTAATTAATTAATTCATTTTTATTGTCATTGTCCTTTCTCCCATTTTAATTAAAAACATTTAATTAAAAGATCCCTGCGAGAAATATTTAAATCTAATTTAAATATTTAATCCTCTATTTATTAAATTACTATTTAATAAATGAAGTCACAATCCTTAAATAAATAAATTTATTTATTTAATCCGCAAAACCCTAGAATCTTCTAGAAATCCCTAAACCTATCTACCTATCCCTAATCACTCCCTAACCTAGCTTAGGGAGGGATTCCTAACCCTCTTAGGCTAATCCAACCTCTTTGACCCCAAAGTCAACCCTCATTAATGACTTTGTAAGAGTCATTAATATCTCTCTTACACCCTCATTTATGTCTCTTACAACCATAAATGAGATCCCATGACCCTTCTTCCACCTTGGTCCCCTAAGCACACTTCCCAAATGTTTCTCACACATGTGTGAGCAACCCTTGGGGCATTCAACCATGAATGCAATCCATATCCCATCTAACTCAACCCCTAACCAAACCCCTAACTCTGACCCTCCTTCCTAACCCAAGCCTTTAGAAAAATCCTATAAATACCCTCACTTCCAAAACAAAATCAGCAGCTTAGTTTTTATCATTCCATGCATTGTTATCATGTCAATTTGCATCTAGGATATCATAACATAAGCATAATTGTTAGATTTCCCTTATCTTTCAAGATTTTTAACTCATCTTAGCATTTCTTAATGGATTAACTTAGTTCATTTTAAATCTTTTCATATCATTTACATCCATATAACACTTATCTTTTGGTTAAAATCAACCTTGCATAGCATTCATTAATCTAGAATCTACATCTTGCTTCATTTGGACCCTCAAAATCCTAGGGGCCAAACAGGTGCTCCATACCTGGTTTTGTGCCACTATGGGGTCTTTGTGGCTTCCAAATGATCCTAATCCTTCCTAAACAACATTAGGGACATGCTTGTTGTGTTTCGAGATCACACCCACATCCCTCCTATCAGAGAAAATCAAACGGTGACAGGGTGCTCCCGTTTAAGCTCAATCTGAGGTGTCCCGCGGATAGTTTTTCTATATGTTAGGTATATGTTGTCTCTTACTAATGTTTGACTATCTACGCATGTTCCAAATAGGTTAGGTTCACATCGATCACAAAAGGCATGACACTAGTTTTAGGAATGCTTCCCAAATGTAGGGGACCCAACATATTCCCCACCTTTGGGAAGAGGTTTCTTGGACAAGATTTTCTTTCCCTCTCTAATGTTCACCTTCATGGTTATAGATGAACATGACTATCTCAGTGACTCATAGCTTTAATATAGATTCTTGATGGAGAATCATCTTGATGGATTTAAGATCCTGGTGCTCTAAAATACTAAGGGGACAAATGTTGAAGGGTCATTTGATGGTGAAAAAGCTTCTTCTAGGTTGTGATCCTCATGGATTTTGGATTTAGGATCCTTTGATTTAAAGTCAATGGATGAGAAGATATAATCAAACTCATCCATAAATATTTCTTCTTCATGGATCTCCTCCATGAGATACTCCAAGCCATAAAGAAAAGAAGGTCAAAGAATAACTGACACACATTATCTTTCCCATCATAACAGATGGAGGCATCCTTGAGATATTCATCCTCTTTCTCCACACTAGTATTAGAAGGGAGCTCTTTGCATGAGAGATCTTGGATTTATCCATCAATACTATTGGCAATTTGTCTATACTAATGTATATGACTTGATATAGTGTTGTCATTATGGCAACAAAGTCATATAGCAGTTTGGAGTCAACGCACTTGAAGAGAAGATCAGAAATCAGTTAAGTGATTGAAGACTGGATAGTGTACAGAGTTCTTGCAGCTCATAGCATCAACGCACATGCATATGGAAGCATTATGGTATGCACCCTGGAAGTTAAGTTAGTTAGACTATATTCATTCTTAGTCTATGAGCGCATGATTAGATGTGCAAGGATGACAAAGATACAGTCAGTTGAAGTTGCACAACCAGTGTGTGCCAGAGAAGAACAAAGTATGAAGCTGACAGTTAGTATTTTGGTTTGTGGATATAATGTAATATTTTAAAGGCTATGCACCTATTGTATTTAGGTTTTCGACATGTATAATTATTTATTTGTAAGCATGCTTAAGCCAATTCATTTGGAAGCATTATATGTAATAGGTCTAAGGGTTGACCTAGTTGTTTATTTTGTATGCGCATATAAATATAAGGTGTGCCCATTGTATTATGTATGGAAGTTGATAAAGAGTTGTAATAAGCAGAGAAGTGTGCAAAGACACTAGAGGATGTATTAGAGCTTTGCTAGAGGTCAAAGTATCAGCACATAAAAGGAACTGATTTGGCAAGCAATGTCACAGTGACAGTTCATCCTGCAGATATAGTGTGTATCTAAGATTAGAAGGTTGTAGCCTTCACCACTTGAGCAGTGAGCTCTAGGATAGTGCATCCACTCCCCTAATAGGGACTATTGTAAAAGACTCCTAACAGCGTCCGACCCTTGACAAGGTCTATTATATTAAAAGCATTGTAAAGCAACTCCTAACAGGGTTAAGGATCTTCTAACAAGGATCACAAAACACTGGTGCAGAATATTAGTGGGTGTCAATTCCCACCAGGGTTTTTACCTATTTGGATTTCCTCATAACCATATTGGTGTCATGTGTTGATTTCATGCTTCATGTTTATGTGAATGTTTATTTCAGTACTTAAGCATTTAAGTTCAGTATAAAGATTAAAGTGAAAAGTTAAAATACAGTGAACACTGATTCACCCCCACCCCCCCCCCTTCTCAGTGTTCCCATTCCTAACAATTGGTATCAAAGCTCTAGTCCTCAGCAAAGAAGTTTAACCACTTGAGAAGATCATGGACAAAGTAGAAATGAAACATCTGAAAATAAATCTTGAAGCTGCTCTTGAAGACCTAGACAAGTCTGAAAGAGAAATTGAAGAACTAAGGGATAAACTCAGTGATGCTCAATTAGTCATAAAAAGGCTAAGGAAAGATTTGAAAGAATGCTCTACCAATGATCTAGGGACAGTGGTCAAGAAGCTGAATGAAGAAAATAAATTCTTGAAGGAACAACTTGAAGAGTTTGATGATAAACTGACTAACAATCAGGAAGTCTATGATGAACAGATCAAAGAGAACCTTCAACTCAATGAAGAACTAAGGCAAGAAAACATGGAAATCTTGGAGCTAAGGAATAGAAAAGAAAGCTTAGAGTCTAAATTGAGAGAAGCAAAGAATCATATTAACAAATTGCACACTATTTTTTATTTGATAGAATCTCAGTTGTATGCAAGGAGACCCAAAGGAGACACTAGTTGTATTAGATACAATGAAGCACAAAATTAGATTGACAACATGCAAGCAAGAAAGGATTCACAAAAGGACTCTAATGATGCTAAGAAGACTGAATATCAAACCAAAGATAATGGTGAACCAACTAAGAATGAGTGCAAGCCTATAGATCACACTTTTTTTGCTTGTAACAAGCATGGACACATTGTGAGGAATTGTATAGAGGTAAGACCTTTCAATGGTTACTATTATTCATGCAATAAATTTGGTGATAGAGCTATGAATTGCAAGACCAGTAAGAAGAATAGGATTCAACATGATCAGAGAAATCAAAATCAGACAAATGTAAGAAGTTCTCATAATGTTACATGCCAGATATGTAACTATAATGGTCACTCAGCTAGACAGTGTAAAATGGTGACTCATGTTAATGCGCCGAGGAATATAAGACCTCCAATCATTTGTCACTCTTGAAACAAGGCTGGACATATCTCAAAGTTTTGTAGATCAAGGATGCAAGGTCCGAAAAGCCCTAAAAAGGCCAAAGAACCAGTTTTGGATCTTGAAGGAGAAGTTAATTTTGTCAAAGCCTCAGATGATGCAAGCTTGATTTGGTCAGAGAAAAAGAAGGACAAGACTGATGAGAATGTATTGGATGCATCTGTAGTGGACACACCCTCTACATCTGGATGAATGGTCCTCAGGGTCATAGGGGGAGCTAATTTAGCTCTAGACCCCTACGTGGCTGGTATACTCATCCTCAGAGTATGTGCCTTTGGACTTAAGCTTTTGGAGTATAAAGGTACCTTTGTGCAAGAGTGCACATGATGATTGTGAACAAAACTCAAGTTGGAAATTTTGAAGTGACAGCCTGGTTTATGCAACTTGCATTAATGGTAGAATTCTCACTTTAAGTACATAGAAAGTTATTTGATTGCTCATTGCATTAAAATTCTGAGTGATAAGAGAGCAGAAAGAGCCTTAGAAGTTATTGTGAATACTCAGAGATTGATCTATTAGTGATTTGTAGTAATTATCAGTGCATTTGGTCAGTTGTAGAAACCCTAGATCGACGCACCGATTCAGAAGTCTTCAAATCATCATAGAGTACAGTTGGAAAGAGATTAAACAAGTAAGTCATGGCCACTCCCATAGTTTTTGATGTTGCTGAGAAGAAGAGATATGTTTTCAAGAGACATCCATTTAAGTCAACCCTAGATGACTTAGAGGGAGCATTCTCCCACATGCCTATGGGCGTTATGCATGTAGAAGACATTAGGGCTTACATCTACTACAAGAAAGAACCAGTAGGGTTGGATAGGTTAAGGGCACACATGGATACCATGTTGAAACCAAACAAAAAATTCATGGATGAATATGTTAAGTGGAATGTTCACCCAATAGTTGAGTATGCTACAACATATGAATTTTATGAGACTGAATGGATTAAGATACTATTGAGTAGAATTCATGATGACCTATTTTGGATAGGTGATGTATCGGTCAGAATCACCAGTGACCTTATACATGAGATTGCAGGCCTTTCTAGGATAGGTGTTGTCCTTCCTGTGGGCAAGGATGTCAAGAAAATGGTTGAGAAAACTTGTAAGTCAAGGAGTGATAGGTGCGGGATGACAATTGAGCCTATTGAGCAAGCAGACATCAAATTGATGTCTATGATACTTGGATATAGGTTTCATCACACTAGTAGAGTGAATAGTGTGTCTGCAGGCACAATTCTAGTAGCCATTAGACTTGTGAAGGAAGATGCAGAGTTCAACTTGTGTGAGATCTTGCATGCACAGTTGATTGATAACATGAAGGCCATCAAGCATGATAAGACCAAAATATTCAGGTTTAGGTCTTTAATCATTTACATGTACCTTCATATAGTTGGGAGAGTATCATATATGTATTTGGACAAGTCCATTCCAACCATGCCATAGATATATAACAAAGCAACCACCAAGAGTACATTGAGAGATTATGTAACATCGGAATTGAAGACCTTTAGGGCTAAGATGCAAATGAGATACATGATTCCAGAGAGCATTGTGGAAAAGTACAAGGATACAATTTATTTTATGGTGGAGACAGACACAACTTGTATGGAAGTTGTTGAGCCAAGAACTAAGTGGATTCATCCACTTGGTTATGAGGTAGAGGAATAGGTCCTTGAATAATATGTGTAGGTACTAGTATTAGCCCCCAAAGATCCTAATGAACCTAGGTGGGGAACATATGAGGAAAAAACTAGAGAAGTAGATGCTAAACTTAACAGTGCAGCAACAAAAAGAAAGGTTGCTAAAGTCACATCAGAGATCTTGAGGATTCATGGTGTGTCTAAAACAAACCTTGATAAAGCAAGGGATGAAAAGATTGCTTTGGAAATTAAGAGTGCATCCACAGTGGAAGCTAAGTTTGATGATCCCAAGATGAAGAAGGTGAAAATTGAAAAAGATGATAGTCAGAAGGGTAAAGAAGATGATACTCCTTTTGTGCCCAAGGTAACCACTGACCTTAGTACTCCTCCCAAGTATAAGGCAATGAATAAGAGGAAGAAAAAGGTTGGCACTAGTCATCCATCCTCGTGAGTCACAAGAAACAAAAGGAACACTCAAGCACCTCCTGAAGTAAGCTTAAAATCCAGTCTCAGTGTGCTAAGTGCCAAAATAGTTGATGAAGGAAGAATTGATCAAGTAGGAAAGTTTTATGATAAGTATAGTGAAATTGACAAGTCAGAGATTCATAGCATGATCATAAAGCACACGATCAAGTTCAAAAGGATAGTTTTGGAACTAAAAACAATGATTCCTAACAAGGTATGGAATATCCTTGAATTCCAAAAGAGACAGGCTATTGAGGAAGATCTGCAGATAAGGGAAAATATTCTTGATGATACCCTTCCTATGTGTGAACTAGAAGAAAAGAAATTACTATTAGATTTGGTGAAGCCTCACCTTAGAACTAAGAAAAGAACTCTGAACATAATGGATAAAAATTATGAGCTAATTGCAAAAGAGATAGAGAAAGCCTTTGAGAAGGTATTTATGAATAGAAACATGCATCCACCTACTACGCCCACAGCTAATGTGCCCATAATGGTCACCAAAGGGTTAGAGACCATCAAAGTACATTCTACAAGTCCTCAAGATTCAACACCTGCAGTGGAAGTACAATTAGAGGCAGACAAGTCTACGCCCATGTCAGAATCACTAACATTGACTTGGATAAGTTTGAGGAATTTTTTGTGAGCACACAAGAAGCTAAAATGTTATGTAGCAACACACAGCCCACTCATCAAGAAGAAGTATTGATTGAAAATATAACAGATGAGAAAGAAGACGAGAAAGTGGAAGAGGAAGAAAATAAAGAAGAAGAAGAAGAGAAAGATGAAACTTTTGTTAAACTAGCCAAAGTAAAACTAGAAGTGATGGATAGCACTCTCATCACTCCCTCCTCAGCGTTGTTATCAAGTTTGACACCTGAAACATCTAATTTGGGCTCATGGAGAGAAGAAGACCTGATTAAGTTCAACGTCCTAGCTATGGAGAAGGCAAAGGAGAAACAAGTAATGAGAAATCATTTTTCTTATGGAATTAGTGAACATACTGAATAGTCTATTGCCTGCAGACAAGAAAGTGTCTAAGGTACACTTTGTTAATGATGTAAGTACAATCATTTCTTAGTTCAAAAGTAATTTCTCAAGCCTTGAAGAATATGCATCCCAAGTTGTAGAAGAAATGTATTTGAAGAAGAGATTGAATGAGTTGATGAGAAACTTTGCACTAGATCTGAATTCACTCAAGACTGGTCAAGCATCTTTAAAAGAATTTGCTGATCAAGGAAGGAAATTCATTGCAGACTGCATGGATCGGGATAAGCTTACTAATGCCCATCTTAAGAAAATAAAAGATGCAGAAGATATGATTGAGAAGGTGAAGATTTTAGTGAAAGACACATCCACTACTGTGAACATGTGCAACAATGTCTACCAAGGTCAGCTGGACAAAATTGAGAAGGTGGAGAAAGAGATGGAAAAGATAAGGTCTAGACAGACTCAGTTGAGGAATGCTCTTGCGCCCTCACCAGACATCCTCAATCAGAACATCAAGGAGATTGATGCCACAATGGTAACATATGATCAAGGTCCTTCCATAGATTTGAAGAAGATGGAGAAGCTTCAATATGCATTATGCACCCATCTCCAGATAGTAAACTCTTTGATCACTTTTTGGAAGAAGGAGATCCAGAACCTTAAGATTACATATCTGGATGTTTTCCCTCAGTGAGTATGTATAGAAAATGTTTTTTGTAACACCTTTGTCATTAATGTCAAAGGGGGAGTTGTGTATAGAATATGGATCATAATATGTATAGGGAGATATAAGTATATGTATAGAAGAACAAAAGTTTTTTGTATTAAGGATAGTTAGTGTATGCAAATTAGATGTCTAACAACTAGAAATGATAAATTAACTATTAAAGCCAATGAATCTATCTAATGAAAACACAATGAAGAATGCAAAGTAACTATGAAATGATGAAACTAATTTAATTACCTTCACCTACCATGCAGCTTGTCTACATTGTCCTCCTAGCTTTGATTTCTTGAAGATGTTGAGCTCTCAGATTTCCAAATGAAGCCTTCTCCCAAGATGCTACCAAAGTGTGGAGATTGAATGAAATGAGTGCACAATAGCTTATGAAAACTAATGGATGGAATGCAAATGAAATGGTGATAGTATGGATGCTTGATTGCTCTTAGAATGCTTGGATGCTTGATTGCTTGAATGCTTGAATGCTTATTAAAAATACCTATTAGCTCTCAAATGGGAAATGTGGCTCCTTTTATAGAGTTTTGGAGGATCTAGGTCTAGGTGGCGCAATCCTACGGTTGAGAATGAAAGGTGGAAGATCTTAGGGCTAGGATTGACTTGGTTGAAGGAGTTGAGAGAAAGGGGGATGTAGTTGGAATGTGAGAGGAAGAATAGGGATGATGTTCCTCTCAGATTGACATGGAGGAGAAGAAGGTGGAAGGGAAAGACACATGTCAAGTGTCTCACAAAGACCAAAGAGAGAAAGAGGGAGAGACCTTTTCCTCATGAGGACTCTTTGCACAAGTGTCCTATGAGTCACCTTTGACCCTTAGAGGTGGCTTGAGAAGCCCCTTAGGAATAGGGAATGTCTCTTGACTTGGTTGTTGAGAGGACATGTGGTCATGAGACTAAGTCCTATGAAGCCACATAGCCCTTAAGAATAGGACATGTGTGGGTGAGGATAATTGTAAATAAATAATTAATAATAATTATTTATCTTAGCCAAAGTGATGTGTTAGGTGACTAGGTAGGTGAGGTGGACTAGGAAACTTAGTCATATTTAGGTGATTGTGTATTTAATTAAATCACTTTAATAAGACTAATTAGAAGACTTAGGATAGAAGAATAAACTAAGTGAATTCACTAAATAAATTGAATAATTTATTTAATAAATAGAGGACTAATTATTAATTAAATAATAAATATTTAATTAATTTATCAAGTCAATAGTAATTAAATAATAAATATTTAATTAATTAATGAAGCCATTTTTAGGTGTATACATTTTGCCCCTCTTTAAAATAATGGGTGTGCCACATTGTTTCAAAAAAAAATTCAAGTATTTTGCCCCTGCCCTAGATAATGTCTAAAATGACGTAAGCATGCCCCCTCGAGAGATTGATTAATAATTTGTGTTGGATTTTTTTTTTTAATTTAATTTAATTTAATTTAATTTTGTTATATTGATTAATCAATCTCACGAAAGAAACAGAAGAAAAGGTGGGTGAAAATGTGGTGAAATGGAAGAAAAATGAGAGATAGGATCCACACACCAAGCACATAGGGTCCACAATAGGCTCATTGTGCACACTTGTCATTTGGAGATCAGAGCGCGAGAGAGAGAAGAGTAGAGCCGCTAGGATGCCATTCCCGTTGTCAGATCACCGCTTCGAGAGAGTTAGACGCTTCTAGCAACCACCCGATTCGGGTGAACCAGTAGGTAACTCGGTCCTCCTTGGTAATTTCATGATTTGATGCATGTTAGAGTCACTAATACATTTGGGGTGAAATTGCGACGGCAATTTGCGACGACAGGCAAATGTCATGCGGTTTTGGCTTTTTTTTTCAAATATAGCCCGACACCGTCGCAATTTGCGACGATAATACATTTGGCAATGTCGCCATTGCGACGTTGTCGAGATATAAGGACAAAAAAAAAAGGAACGTTGTCATTTGTGTTTTCAACAGCGCCGTAACCCTCCGCGAAATCACATTAGGATATAAGGGCAAAAAAAACAAGAACGTTGTCATTTGTGTTTTCAACAACGCCGTAACCCTCTGCGAAATCACATTGGGATATAAGGGCAAAAAAAACAAGAACGTTGTCATTTGTGTTTTCAACAGTGCCGTAACCCTCCGTGAAATCACAGCTACAATTTCTGAGTACGTTGGGTTTATTTTTCTTTTGTCATTATTATGTAATCTGGTATTCAGTTGTTAGAGAGCTATAATACCCAGAAATGAGGACATATCTATGTTGAATTTATTGTTAGCGGCTTTGGTTATTTAGAAGTTTAATTTTATTTGTTCATCTTTCAAGCACAAACATTTTGTGGACCGTAACGTCTTCATTGTTTCGGGTATGCAGTGAAACAGCCCTAACTTGCAATTACAATGTTGTCGGGATATAAGGGCAAAAAAAAAAAAGGAACGTTGTCATTTGTGTTTTCAACAGCACCGTAACCCTCCGCGAAATCACATCGGGATATAAGGGCAAAAAAAACAAGAACGTTGTCATTTGTGTTTTCAACAGCGCCGAGAGAGATTCCCTCCGCGAAATCACAGCTACAATTTCTGAGTACGTTGGGTTTATTTTTCTTTTGTCATTATTATGTAATCTGGTATTCAGCTGTTAGAGAGCTAAAATACCCAGAAATGAGGACATATCTGTGTTGAATTTATTGTTAGTGGCTTTGGTTATTTAGAAGTTTAATTTTATTTGTTCATCTTTCAAGCACAAATGTTTTGTGGACTGTAATGTCTTCATTGTTTTGGGTATGCAATGAAACAGCCCTAACTTGCGACTACCTTCACGGTACTTGTGTACATTATCATGTTGTCTTTACAGTGACTGTCCTCATTCAAGTGGCAATTACACAAGGGACAGTCACTGTGAGATGTCCTCATTTGTGACAAGGACAGTCACACTTAGGACATCTCATAGTGATATTCCCTTGTGTAATTTCCACTTGAATGTATTGCTATTGAACCACATTAATGCTTTTCTTCTTCAACAAATGAGGACAGTCACTGTAAAGACAACATGATAATGTACACAATTACCAAAAAATGATCTTGTTAATTGATGTAACACTTTGTCTTGCTCACTCCCTATCCTTCACTAGGGTCTCTTTAGGCCAATGTTTTGACTTGATAGGGTACTTAACTATCCCTACACTCTTTAGGTATCTCTACCCAAGATCCCACTCCTTCAACTAGTGCACACCAACAAGAAATACAACGAACTCTGCTCAATACCAATCTAGCTACTAGGACACTCCTAGTCTTGTCTTCACAAATTGAAACACATTCAACTAGAACTTTACTCCATGGAGAGGCTGGCCACTAGGACCTCTATTGGTTTCAATATTACTCCTTCACCTATACTTTTCATCAGTACTTCAATCCGGTTCATCAAACCATGCCAATTGCACCCAAAAATAGGCTGCTAGCAATTAGGCCTTTGTCAAGCCTTTTTGTTTATATTAAGCCACCTAAAGGGCTTAGGATTCAGATGCCCTTTATTGAGAACTCCAAGATATCTAAGGTCTTCTCCTCCTAGATTTTTTGTACACCAACTGCTAGAGCCATGCCTGAAAACAAGTATTTTGACACAACTTGGATAGTCTGACTAAGAGTTTGTTTTCTTAGCAGCCAAAGAAACTCACCCAATCTTCTAATTTGACTTGGGGCTTCTTTAGATGTGTGTCTACCTCTCCATGAGATTTTAGTTGAAGCAACCAATGCATTCAACTTGTTGTAATCTTCTTGTAATGATTTGTCATCCCTAACTGTGCTCAACTGACTCACCTAGGACATCATTGCAAACATAGAAAATGAGCTTCCCAGGGCCCCTCCTTCCAAACATATAGTACATGGAGTCTCCTCACCCATTCCAAGAGCCCGTACAAAATTGACAATGGAATGATGAGCTAAGACTCCATTTGTTCAACCTGCCTGGTTCAAACCAATGATAGGGTACTTAACAAAAGAATTAACAAACTAGTTGGAATGCTTCAAAACTCAAAAAAAACACAACACAGAATAAAAAACAACTTGTACTAACTTTTCCAATAGACACTGCGAGCTATCTAATCCATTAATCAACTGAAAACAAAGAAACAAAAAAACTCAAGAATTCACTAAAACCGTGTTACTCTACAAATCTTCTTAATTCCAAATGTTTTTCCCCCCAACCTTTTGCACAGATCGATGGAGGCCTCTTATAGTTGATCTGATGCCTAATTCAATGGTTTCATATAGTTACATAACCATCTTACTCGAAAATGCTCCCTTGCACAAATGTTGTCAATGTTGTGAATGACAACATTGACAACTTGTTACAACCTTTGGGATTTTGGTTCAAAACTTATTGTTCAAACACCATAAGACCCTAACCATGACTTAGTTAGGCTATTTAGACCTCACATAGGCCACTTCTACACTTCTTTGCCCAATTTGACCCCTAAATGCTTCATTCCCACTTTTGCCACAATATTGGTAACTTGGGTACAAATTGGCACTTGCCTTCACAAAGGTCACACATGAGGACATCTCACAGTGATCGATTGTCCCTTGTGTAATTGCCACTTGAATGTATTGCTATTGAACCACATTAATGCTTTTCTTCTTCAACAAATGAGGACAGTCACTCTAAAGACAACATGATAATGTACACTCACTGTAAGGATAGTCACAAATGAGGACATCTCACAGTGACTGTCCATTGTGTAATTGCCACTTGAATGTATTGCTATTGAACCACATTAATGCTTTTCTTCTTCAACAAATGAGGACAGTCACTCTAAAGACAACATGATAATGTACACTCACTGTAAGGATAGTCACAAATGAGGACATCTCACAGTGACTGTCCCTTGTGTAATTGCTGCTTGAATTACACAAGGGACAGTCATTGTGAGATGTCCTCATTTGTGACAAGGACAGCCACACATGAGGACATCTCACAGTGATTGTCCCTTGTGTAATTGCCACTTGAATGTATTGCTATTGAACCACATTAATGCTTTTCTTCTTCAACAAATGAGGACAGTCACTCTAAAGACAACATGATAATGTACACTCACTGTAAGGACAGTCACAAATGAGGACATCTCACAGTGACTGTCCCTTGTGTAATTGCTGCTTGAATTACATAAGGGACAGTCATTGTGAGATGTCCTCATTTGTGACAAGGATAGTCACACATGAGGACATCTCACAGTGATTGTCCCTTGTGTAATTGTCACTTGAATGTATTGCTATTGAACCACATTAATGCTTTTCTTCTTCAACAAATGAGGACAGTCACTCTAAAGACAACATGATAATGTACACTCACTGTAAGGACAGTCACAAATGAGGACATCTCACAGTGACTGTCCCTTGTGTAATTGCCGCTTGAATTACACAAGGGACAGTCATTGTGAGATGTCCTCATTTGTGACAAGGACAGTCACACATGAGGACATCTCACAGTGATTGTCTGTAATGTCCCCTTTTTGGCTAACTTGGAAAACAGGAACAATTACTCCACTTCTCAGACTTACTCTATCAGATACTTACAATTAAACTAAGTAATGGAGGTTACTTAAGATATCAACCGCTATTTCAGATTCAATCACAATATGTGTGCAAGATGATATTGATACCAATATGTTTAATAGCACTGTCGGATATAATGATATGAAATATGCTATGAATATGATGTTTCCTATCACTTATAGTGATAGTATAATGATGCTATGTCTGATATAAACAATATCGATATACAATCAATAAGTATTGCTTACAGCAATGTATTTGCTGTGTCTGATATGATGATGTAATTATGCAAATGTGTAATATTGCTATGAGTGATATGTTGCTATTTCAGATTCTGAATTATATGCTTGCAACTTCAAATATTGATGCTGTTTCTGACTATCCTTTCTATCTGTGCAATCATGGTGTTGTCTCTAATCTGCAATGATAAACTTGAAACCAAACTGCCAAAGGCAGATGCTCTATTGAGTATATCCAAATATGGATAAGTAAATAAAGTTCTAATGATGCCTTGAGTGACTGACGAGAATGCATTCTTATATTGTCTTTAAAAAATGAAGAGATGCTATGAATGAGACGTGTCTTGTTTCTTCCTCCATGTCCCTTTGTTAATCACACCTTTCCATAATCCGACAGTTCGCATAATATTATTTCATTATTTTCTGATCATAGATAACTCCCAGATTGACTCAATATCAAATCTTTTTATGAAGGTAATCTTCCCTAATTGGTAGTGCAACCAGTAGTTAACATCCATTGTGTTTGTATTAGTTTGGTCTAACTATCATTAGTATTTAGTCAATCGATATTAACTCTTGCCTTATCCCATATTGTTATGATTATATCCAATCTTTCTACTCTGATATAAGTCGATATCATTTTCTGATAATTGTCCATTTATTGGTTGATTGCTGGTAATGGAGTTTGATCTTCAAATTGACTTCCATTCCTGTTAATACTTAAGGATACATTGTACTTATTATCCATGACTGATGCCTCATTCATCAATAGCTTGTGATATAATCACTGATGCTTTTGTGTTTCTACAAGATGTGGTTTATCTCAGACAATCGATAATCTTTCAATCCTTTAGTCGATATCCTCCTATGTGGTGTCTATTGATATAGATAGTAGAATTCAATCTAGTTTATGTTATTGTCATGATAACATAGGAAGTGATGGTGCATATTTGCTAGCGGGTCTTCATGTTTGATATTGCTTTATCGGATATGTCATTGTCTAAACTTGTGCAATTAATGATTATTTATAATATATGAATGGTTATCCTTCTTTCTTATCAATACATCTTCTGAAACACATAGCGACCTATCCCTTATTCATATCATGTTGATCTTGACTTCATAGTATTTGGTTCATTAATCATCCTCTCATGGTATCGATGTGTAATGACTAGTGATTGTTGTATCACTTCTTCATTCCTCATCGTGATAGATAATGCAGATGTTGAATGTAGATGTATATCGATTACAGATATTCGATATTGCTTTAAATGTTATTATTATTATTATTATTATTATTATTAATGTTATTGTTATTATTAAATATTATAATTAATGATGTTAGTAATATTAATAATATTATAATAAATATTACTATAGTGATAACATATTGTTTTATATTGAGAGGTTTATTAATATTATTTATATATTAAAATTATTATATCAATAATTGATTTAATATTATTACTTAATATATTATTATAATATAATATATATAATTTATTAATAATTATTTATTATTAATTTATATTATAATTATAATCATAATTATATTATTTATTAATATTTTAATATTATTTAATTAACATATTACTTATTATGCTAACTATATATTATTATTATCTTTTGATAATAATTATATATTATTGTTATATACCGTTAATAATAGATTATTATATATCATCTAATCATTTTATTATTATACTAAGTTCAATATGTCACGGCTCATGACATTGTCCCTTGTGTAATTGCCACTTGAATGTATTGCTATTGAACCACATTAATGCTTTTCTTCTTCAACAAATGAGGACAGTCACTCTAAAGACAACATGATAATGTACACTCATTGTAAGGACAGTCACAAATGAGGACATCTCACAGTGACTGTCCCTTGTGTAATTGCCACTTGAATTGCACAAGGGACAGTCATTGTGAGATGTCCTCATTTGTGACAAGGATAGTCAGACATGAGGACATCTCACAGTGATTGTCCCTTGTGTAATTGCCACTTGAATGTATTGCTATTGAACCACATTAATGCTTTTCTTCTTCAAAAAATGAGGACAGTCACTCTAAAGACACCATGATAATGTACACTCACTGTAAGGACAGTCACAAATGAGGACATCTCATAGTGACTGTCCCTTGTGTAATTGCCACTTGAATGTATTGCTATTCAGCCACATTAATGCTTTTCTTCTTCAACAAATGAGGATAGTCACTCTAAGGACAACATGATAATGTACACTCACTGTAAGTGTACATTATCATGTTGTATTACAAATGGACCTTATGTTGGTCAGGATATAAGTGCAAAAAAAAAAAGGAACGTTGTCATTTGTGTTTTCAACAGCGCCGAGAGAGATTCCCTCCGTGAAATCAAGCGGGTTATCATTTATATTTTGAACAAAGTGGGTTGTCATTTGTGTTTTGAACAGCACCGAGAGAGATTCCCTCCGTGAAATCAAGCGGGTTGTCATTTGTGTTTTCAACAGCACCGAGAGAGATTCCCTCCGCAAAATCACAGCTACAATTTCTGAGTACGTTGGGTTTATTTTTCTTTTGTCATCATTATTTAATCTGGTATTAAGCTATTAGAGAGCTAAAATACCTAGAAATGAAGACATATCTGTGTCCAACACATTTTAAAATGATCACCCCCCTATTATTGTATCACTTCCTCCTTGTTCCTCATTCAAGTGGCAATTACACAAGGGACAGTCACTGTGAGATGTCCTCATTTGTGACAAGGACAGTCACACATGAGGACATCTCACAGTGACTGTCCCTTGTGTAATTACCACTTGAATGTATTGCTATTCAACCACATTTATGGGCCCGTTTGGACCACGACACACAGTAGCATCTACAGAGAAGAATATCCCAGGTGTAACAAGTTGTAAGAATATACCAACAGTTCTAAGAAGTTCCCTAGCACGTAGTAGCATCTACAGAGAAGAATATACAACATGAGGGCAGCCACTGTAAAGACAACATGATAATGTACACTCATTGTATGTGTACATTATCATGTTGTCTTTACAGTGAATGACCTCATTCAAGTGGCAATTACACAAGGGACAGTCACTGTGGGATGTCCTCATTTGTGACAAGGACAGTCACACATGAGGATATCTCACAGTGACTGTCCCTTATGTAATTGCCACTTGAATGTATTGCTATTCAACCACATTTATGGGCCCGTTTGGACCATGGCACACAGTAGCATCTACAGAGAAGAATATCCCAGGTGTAACAAGTTGTAAGAATATACCAACAGTTCTAAGAAGTTCCCTAGCACATAGTAGCATCTTCTAATTGTCTATACCACTTCACAAGGTATTGTTTGCACACATTGTTTTTGGTTCTTTTGATGACCCTTGTTTTGAAATTGCTATTAGGCCTTGTAGCTTATATGTTTTGATTGCTGGAGAGGTTCTAAAGCTAAGCAAGAAGACCATTGCACGAGTTATAGCTGCGCGCTCAGGTTTGAAAATTGTATATTTTTTAATCTAATGAATATTTTAACTAGACTTTTAGCTTATTTTTGCTGTATATTTTAATCTAAAGGGAATCATGGATGTGAACTTGAAAGAATTTTGTACTTAGTTCTTATGGAGAGAATAGTAGTAGTTTACGGTCTAATATCAAATAGAGTTTTCCAATTACAGAAAGTTAATGAATTCTAATAGCTTATATGTTTTGATTGCTGGAGAGCTTCTAGAGCAAAGCAAGAAGACCATTGCATGAGTTATAGCCGCGCGCTCAGGTTTGAACATTGTATATATTTTAATCTAATGTATATTTTAATCCTTTTGCCATGTCATGTAATATGTCTTGCCTTGTAGCTTATATGTTTTGAAATTGCTGTTAGGCCTTGTAGCTTATATGTTTTGATTACTAGAGAGCTTCTAGAGCTAAGCAAGAAGACCATTGCACTAGTCGTAGCCGCGCGCTCAGGCATGAAAATTGTATATTTTTTAATCTAATGTATATTTTAACTAGACTTTTAAAATATTAAAGGATTTAACTAGGTCTAAGAAGATTTGTGTACTTTTGACAATTTTGCTTAGTCACTGAAAGTTGTAGACCGAAGTTTTCATAGCCCAATTTTTGCTTCCTGCGAAGAATGATCATGTCAGATAATATAAGTGAAGAACAAAATAGGGAGACAATCGCTAGATTGTGGTCTAACTTGAAAAGAAAAGGTGATGGAAAATGTTATTGTCCCTACAAAATTTGTAAGGGCTTAAACCGTAGAAGACTAGTAATCAAAACAGTTAAGAGACATTGTAGGGAGAATGGTCACATTGAAGGGGGGCATGACTATCATCCACTGGTAAGTTGTTCATTATATCATTTTAACAATTTATATACATATGAAATCACTTGATGATGAGTTGAAGATCATGGTTTATTTATGTTAATCAATTTTATATAGGTTGATCTCCCCAGGGAAGTACATGATATGGAGGAACATGGGGGTGCGAATATCCAAGGTGAGGATAATGATCCCATGGAAGATGACGATCATGCGCCAGAAAACACAATTGAAGATGATGGTATAAATACATTGATCTATGACACATTTAGTCCAAGCGGATCTGATCATGATGATGATGATAGCCTTGATGTACCTCTACTTGAGAAGGCATACGAGCCCCTATACAAAGACTCCCAAACAACTCTTCTCTCTGCTGTATTGTTGTTGTTGAACTTGAAAGTTATGAATGGTTTATCCAACATAACAATGTCACGTATGTTAAGGTATGTCATATATGTCTTTATAGTTAACAAAGGGTGAATAATGTACCACTAATATTGTTTATATTAACAACTTATATTTTTTGCTGTAGATTGATAGGCGAGTTTTTGTTACCACCATCAAATATTCTACCTTGCTCATATCGAGAATTATCTGCTATTATGAAAGATATTGGAATGGAGTATCAAGCAATACATGCTTGTCCCAATGATCATATTATATATTATAAAGAACATGAATTTGCAACACAATGCCCTGTATGTCATACGAGTAGATATCGAACAGATCGAATAACAAAAAAGGTGCCTCACAAGGTTCTTCGTTACATCCCCATTATTCCACGGATGTGACAATTATTCAGGTGTACTAGCTTGGCACAATTTATGGATTACCATGCACGCAATAGAAGTCGAGATGACATTATTCGAATCCCTGCGGATGGTTTGACATTTATGCACATAGAGGAAAAGTGGCAACACTTCAAAGAAGAACCTCATAATCTCAGGCTTTCATTGGCAGCGGATGGTGTCAATCCATTTGGAGAGATGAGATCTGTTTGCTCAGTGTGGCCTATTTTTGTTATCAACAATAACATTCCTCCGTGGATGTCAATAAAGAGGGAGCACATTATGTTGGCAATGATTGTTCCAGGTATTTTATCATTTGATAGTTATTAATTTACATGTACTTACAAATCTTACAGTAAAATGGTCACAATAATTATGTAATGTTACTGTTCATTCAAGTAGGTAAATATCAAGTTAAAGATATGAATGTATATATTGAGCCTCTTATTGATGAGTTGGTGGAGTTATGGAACGGTGTCACTATGTATGACGTGTCTAGACCAATAAGACAAAGACAATTTCAATTCCATGCAATACTTGTATGGACAATACATGATGCCCCAGGGCTAACACATTTTTGTGGTATGTTATAGTGAATTCAAGTTGCGCATGATAATTCTAATTATAAAAATCAACATATTTAATAATCCAATTATATAATTATCTTGTAGGTCTTCAAACAAAGGGAAAATTTGCATGTCCAGTTTGTGGTCCAAAGATGAAATCTCGTCATTCAAAAAGTTTAGGAAAGCATGTGTTTGATGAGTACAGACACTTCCTCCACAGGAATCATAAGTATCGAAGTATGGAAAAACATCTTTTCAATGGGAAAGAAGAGACTATATCAAAGCCACGAAGAATGACACCTCGCCTATGGAAGTTGGAATATAATAGAATTAATCGTCGAGGTAATGTCGTTCCACTTAATGGTTTATGTTTGTAATTTATATATTTCTATTGTGATTTTTGTTTACTAATTATGTAATTGATGATCATGAAGGTCGTCAAGGCACTACTGACAACCTTCCAAAGGGACTAAAAAGCTATCCCAGACAATTTAGTAGGTTGCCCTACTACGAGGACCTACAAATTGTGCATTTGTTTGATCTTATGCATGTTGGAAAGAATATAACAGAGACATTGTGGAAAATACTGGATGGAAGGCGTGACAAAGAAAAAATTGTCAAAATTTGTAATGACATTCATGAATCCAATCATGCACTGAAGAATTTCATTCACTCAAATAGCAATAGAGATCAGATTAATATAAGTGCCCTTCCTTGGTTATTAACGGAGCAGCAAAGTGATGCCATAAAAGAAGTCATACGAAAAATTTGATTTCCCACAGGATTTGCTGGGAACATAAGCAATCTCATATCAAAGAAAAGTGAATTTGGGCTAGGGCTCAAAATGCATGATTGGCATACTTTCATCAAGGTAAGTTATGTTCTTCTGTATTTACAATATATTCATAAACTACGTGTACTATTCATTATGTTATGTTAGAAAATAATGAAATGATTGGTTTATAATTACTGCAGTACGTGCTACCTCTATCTCTCCCAGAGCACTTCAACAATAACATCAAACAAGTGATATATGATCTTGGAAAATACATGAGGTAAGCAGTAATATCTGTTCAATTTGTTGTATATGTTTATTATATTCACGATTTGTTTTTCTTGCTATGTAATCTATTGTATATTATTTTGTAAAGTCTCGTATTTATATATTTTTTGTGACTTGAATCTCTTAATGTAGGTGGTTGTCATCTAAAGAAATCCATAAAGAAGATATAAACTATTGGAAGAGAAGAATTCCTCATTTACTGTGTGAAATGCAAAAGTGTCTACCTCCAACTTTTTTCAATGCACAAGAACACTACCTCATACACCAAGTTGAGGAGATTGAATTGTGTGGACCTGCACACACTAGGTCAATGTGGATGGTTGAGAGGCACTTGAAATCTTTGAAGACTTTGGTTCGACAAAGAGCACATCCTGAGGGTTCTATGGTAGAGGGATGCATGGTATACCAGACTATGGTGTACATTACTGAATATCTTCCTAAGTTTGCTTCAAATATCCATGTAGATCGCATTTGGGATCTCGACCCTTTTAAAAAATTCAAAGGGGAGTACTTGATGGGGAAAGGTAGATTGAGGAAAGTGACAGGTAATAAATTATAAGATGTTATTGTAATAAATTATTTCTTAATCTTCAAAATAAATCGGTTGTAAGTCGTCTATTTTTTTTTTGTACAGTTGCTCGAGAGTGGGATGCACTACATTTGTATATTGCAAACAATCTTGATTGGATGACGGTATGGATTGAACGATGTCAACATTCTGGTCACACATTAACATGGGAAGGTGTATCTTCATTGGTTAAAGAAGCTCATCATAATGGAGATTCTAATGTTACGCAAAGGGAAATAGATTTAGCATATGGTTTAAGAGATTTCCAGGTACGTACAAAATTATTAATCACCCGTATGTTTATCAACTCACGATATAATAATTTTGACATGTTTCACATATTATTGCAGGTTAAACACCACAAGGGTATGTTCTGTAATGGTCAAAAATTTCACGTCAAAGTGTTGGATGACACGAAGAAAACTTGTGATTCTGGAATAACTGCAATCTTTCAAGTGACTAATATTTCATCTAGAAATGACTTAGATCCTCAAGAGTCTAAAAATCAATACTATGGCATTTTGGATGATATACTTGAGTGCGACTTTAGTTCCTTCAAATTAGTACTCTTCGTTGTCAAATGGTACATGCTACGACTTAATCCAAATGATCCTAATAGAACTATTATTGAACATGATAATGGATTTACAATGGTTAATACAAGGTCATTTGAGCCAGTTGGGGATGAGCCCTATATTCTTCCAAGCCAATGTGAGCAGGTATTTTACTCAGAGGTTTCACATAAACCGGGTTGGTCATTTGTTGTTAGACATGAACCGAGAGGAAGGCTGATAAAGTATAATGCGATGGAAGAAGAAGATACCAAAGAAGTAGAAGATGATGTAGATGATGATCACGATCGACAATTATTGGATGATGTTCCTGAGACAAATTTTCATGAAGAAGAAGAAGAAGATGATGACGATGATGTTGCTACTAATGATGATGATGAAGATGATGTTGATGTTGATGATGATGATGTTGATGATGATGACAACGACGACAATGACGACGACGACGACGATGATGATGACGATGATGACGAGGATGATGATGATGATGATGATGATGATGATGATGATGATGAGGATGATGATGATGAAATTTAAAGGTATGCCATCAATCCTTAATGTATTTAATATTCATTTCTTGATAGAAATATATTTGTCTTAAATGGTTACATAGTTTATTCAGTATCTATTTAAAAGCTACAAGTTTCAACTACAAATAGAATACTGCTAATCTAAATTAACTATTAATCTAAATTAATTAAATAAAACTATTTAAAACACATATTAATGTGAGCCTGATTTAAGTGTTATAATGTGTACGTTTTAATGTTTTTAATTTTTATGTGATGCTTATGATGGATGTGATTATGATTATGATGTGATTATGCTCATGATAATTGAATTACATTTGCAGGAAATTGAACCCCTTTCAAGAGCATCCCGCACAGTCTCATGGATCGACAGGTATAAGTCAATACACCTTATAGAAAGTCTATTTAATACACTTATCAATAGTAAGATTGATGTCTTCTAAGATCTCTCCCATTTGCAGGTACCAGCAAATAGGTATTTGTCAGAAGTGTCTTCCTCGAGTGAGGGAAATATAGGAATAGAAGAGGAAAGTGAGACATGCAGTTTATCTAGAATAGGGAGATTAACTAGAGGTCAAAGGACTAGAAGGAAATTCAATAAACACATGAAATTTTTCCTTGCTCAAGGGGGGTCATGTTCTTATGATGATGAGATGAAAGGCGACATCGAGGTGCCCTTGAGGTACCAACATCTACAGAAACATTGGGTACCCAAGGAACTTCCTCCAATAAACACTGATTTTTGTGTTAATGAGAGGATATATCGCATAGCACCATCATCATTACATGGTTTGGGCCTATTTTCTATGGATGGCATAAAGGTGTCTTACAACAAAGTTTCTAAATTGATGGAGTATGTTGGACCATGTTACGATTACAAAAGTTGGATGCATATTGTTCAATATAAAAAAAGTATGCGTAGGTATGCACTCTCGGCAAATTATATACAACAGCAAGACAATAATCAAAGTAAAAGTGTGGCTATATACATTGATGGAAGGCCAAAAGCAACAGGGAATATTGCGGGTTTTATAAATAGTACACGACCTGGGTCAACTATAAAGCAACCCAATTGCATATTTGAGGTGCGCGAGGGAAATCGTGTATTCATCTGTGCGATAAAATCAATACGTGTAGGGGAAGAGCTACTTATTGATTACAATTTGAACCGCATAGCCACAGTTATGTTCTTTAAAATAATTAAATACTTGTAACAATTATAATTAAATATTTTAAATTTAACTCTTTTATTTGTTATTGTAGAGGATCCCCCTTTGCAGCAGCATAGGAATTTGAGATCATCAAGAACAGAGAACAAAACAACTGATGAGGGGGGTATTGATGATAACACTGATGCTCCTCTTAGAGCTTACATAGAAAAAAAAATTAGAAAGAGAAAAAAGAAATGATTGTCATCTAAATACCTTAATTGATAATGACTGAATTTTATGTCTCAATGAATTTAATTATGTGCTAATGAATGTTCATGAATTATGTGTTTATTTTCATATTGATGAATGTTGCGTGTTAACGAATCTAATGTGTTAATGAATGTTATCATGTGATATTGATTGAATGTTACATTTTATTAATAATTGAAAGAATGAATGAATGTTAGATGTTAACAGGGAATGTAGAGTGATGTTAGGGGGAGGGGGGTGGGGCCAAATGAGCTTCCACCTTCACGTGGTTGGCCCTATTTAGTAGAGAATATTAAACTATATTCTCGAAACAAAGTGAAGCTCAATAAGATACTAAATGAGTCAAAATGGTTATCAAGGTCCTCTATCCATAAGATACTTGTAGTCAAAATGGTTATTAATAAGATACTTGTAGTCAAAATGGTTATCTAGGTCCTCTATCCATTCCATAAGTTCTTCACCATTCAAACTTCCTCCATAACAAGGAATGTGCTCTAGGTTAGTCATGAAGCCTAGCATGGACTCTCTGTCAGATAGAGCCACTATTTCAGAGCCTTTTCTGTGCATTTCCTTCAAGCACTGTATAGTGTATGGATGTGAAAGGGAGGGCAGACCAGTGTGGAAGTTAGAGTATTTATATCTTATGCTTTGAGAGTTTATTTGGTAGATTCAAGACACCTTATATCAAAGTTATTCCTTTTTCTTATCTGTTGTTTTGTCAAACCCTCATTTTTTGGGTTATTGCATTCAAATGGCCTTAACTTGCAAATAAACCATAGGATATCCTCTATTCTTTGTAAAATGCAAGTTAAGGGGGTTTATTTTCATATTTTAAAAGCTTTGGAACAGGATACTAAGCCAGAGAATTTCGAGAGCAAGCCCTACGTCAAGAATCTCAATGTTCTTGACTAGGAGTTGATGGATTATGCAAGATCAGAGGGTAGCGGAAAGTAAAGGACCTCAAACCTTGTTGAATCTAGATCTTTAGAGCATGGTGGGCATCTTCAAACTCTGATCTTGGTTTCATGCACCCATTTTCAATGCCTTGTTTTGGAACCCACACCCAAAGGCATGCATTAGGTCTGCGGACTCGATAAGGACATTGATATGTTGGAGTGGAGTCAGGGTCTAGGAGTTGGAGGATTGTTAGAACATCAAAAAGGGTACTCAAAAAACATATAAGTTCATAAGTTCCTTTGTCAAATTGAAGAGTTATTGCTGCAGAACAGGTTTTGGAGACCTACTAGAGTCACTAGGTCTATTTGTGATTTTGATGTCTTGGGTTGTTTGGAACACAACCAATGCATGATTCTGCATGTTTTAGGGAATATTAAGAGTTTTCAAATGTTTGATTGGGTTGGCAAAGCCTAGGATCAATAAAGTCTCTTTTGGTAGAAAATCAGGGAACTTGTCCCTAAAAGGAAATTTGGTCTTGGTTGGGATTGAGTCAATAAGGTGTTAGAAGTATCTTGAAACCTTTGAAGTCCCTCTAGTACAGAGATTTTAAACTAGTCTGATAGAATCAGAGGCTAAATTTCTTAGGTGTAACATTTTGGTGTCTTGAAGTGGGTTGGGGCTTAAGACCAAGTTTCTTGCTGACCACTCTGCATCACATTGTCTTGCATGAAATTAGTCATTCTGTATACACTGGTCTAGTGTTGTCAATAGACCCAAATAGTTCAAAGATACTCGAACCAATCAGATGTTTTATGGGGTGCATTTTTGTGTTAGGTAGAAAGGATTCTTCATACAGGTGAAAGTCTCGAACCTTTCCCCACTCCCAAAAAAATATCACTTGTACTGTTATGAGCAGTCATGAGGACTAGACAGATACATTATAATATATGTAATTTCCACTTGAATGTATTTCTATTCAACCACATTTATGGGCCCGTTTGGACCGCGGCACACAGTAGCATCTACAGAGAAGAATATCCCAGGTGTAACAAGCTCTAAGAATATACCAATAGTTCTAAGAAGTTCCCTAGCACACAGTAGCATCTACAGAGAAGAATATACAACATGAGGGCAGTCACTGTAAAGACAACATGATAATGTACACTCATTGTATGTGTACATTATCATGTTGTCTTTACAGTGACTATCCTCATTCAAGTGGCAATTACACAAGGGACAGTCACTGTGAGATGTCCTCATTTGTGACAAGGACAGTCACACATGAGGACATCTCACAGTCACTGTCCCTTGTGTAATTTCCACTTGAATGTATTGTTATTCAACCACATTTATGGGCCCGTTTGGACCATGACACACAGTAGCATCTACAGAGAAGAAGTTTGGTATGCAACGGTCTTGAAACCTCCTGAGAAATTCTTGGTATGCATTTGTGTGGTGCAAAAGCTTCGTTGAAAGAGAAAAAGAAGAAAAGAATAGAAATGATTTTTTTTCTTTTTATGTCATATACTGTAACCAGCTACTTATAACTTGCAAAAATTATTATAACCATTTGAAATTGAAACTTAGTTTAATGTGAAACTGAGAACTACTTTATTAGAGCTTTCTGTGATTTAGATTCAGACATCAAGAACATTGTTTGCCTAATATTGTGATTAATGTTTATTTATTAATATCTCATACTGACAAACAATTGATAATTGTACGGAAAACATCATTGGGGGTCTTTGAGGATCCACCAGAAGCCAAGGAGAAAATGTATTCAAATGCTAAAGATGGTGTAACAATCCTTACAGCTGTTGAACCTTGCTGTGTAGATCATCTCCGATTCTCCAAGTTCAATAGTACTGTGGTATTCCTTTGGATACTTCTAATGGTAAATTTTAGACATCAAGTTCTTTTTGTATGAAACTACTACATTTGTAATCTGTAGTTTTAAACTTTAAGTTTATAAATGTTCATCAGCTTTAGTTCGTATGCTGCCATTTCAAGTATGATTAATGAAATTACCTTTATCACAGGATGAAAGTGAGCAGTCAGCATACTGGTACGGAGCTGGCAGCATTGATACGGTGACTAGGGCATTGTTTAATGGTGGTATTGTGTTTTCCCGTGTTTAGGGCATCGGCCTTTTGAAGCATTGCCTTCATCTTTCTTAAGTCTGAGTTTTAAGTTTGTTTATCTCTCTCGGCGCTGTTGAAAATACAAATGACAACATTCTTGTTTGTTTTGCCCTTATATCCCGATGTGATTTCACGGAGGGTTACGACGCTGTTGAAAACACAAATGAAAACACAAATCCCTTGTGTAATTGCCACTTGAAGGAGGACAGTCATTGTAAAGAGAACATGATAATGTACACTTACAGTGAGTGTACATTATCATGTTGTCTTTAGAGTGACTATCCTCATTTGTTGAAGAAGAAAAGCATTAATGTGGCTAAATAGCAATACATTCAAGTGGCAATCACACAAGGGACAGTCACTGTGAGATGTCCTCATTTGTGACTATCCTTACAGTGAGTGTACATTATCATGTTGTCTTTAGAGTGACTATCCTCATTTGTTGAAGAAGAAAAGCATTAATGTGGTTCAATAGCAATACATTCAAGTGGCAATTACACAAGGGACAATCGATCATTGTGAGATGTCCTCATGTGTGACTATCCTTGTCACAAATGAGGACATCTCACAATGACTGTCCCTTCTATAATTGCCACTTGAATGAGGACAGTCACTGTAAAGACAACATGATAATGTACACATATAATGAGTGTACATTATCATGTTGTCTTTACAGTGGCTGCCCTCATGTTGTATATTCTTCTCTGTAGATGCTACTATGTGCTAGGGAACTTCTTAGAACTGTTGGTATATTCTTACAACTTGTTACACCTGGGATATTCTTCTCTGTAGATGCTATTGTGTGCCGTGGTCCAAACAGGCCCATAAATGTGGTTGAATAGCAATACATTCAAGTTGCAATTACACAAGGGACAGTCACTGTGAGATGTCCTCATGTGTGACTGTCCTTGTCACAAATGAGGACATCTCACAGTGACTGTCCCTTGTGTAAAATGGGTGTATGAAACCAAGATCAGAGTTTTGGAGTGTTCTCCTGATCCAGATAAACAAGAATGCACAAGTTTTCAAGTCCTCAATACGATGCAAGCTTCTGATTTTATTCTGATTACCATCTTCCCAGCCAAAAACATGGTAGTTTTTGATCTAGGGCTCGCTCTCAACAAATGCAGATGCAACCCCCTACCTCAGGGCTTTTAGAATATACAAATATACATCCTTAACTCTCATTCCACCAAGGAAGAAGGAATTCCAATGGTTGAAACGTGAGTTAAGGTCTTTACATCAGTCAAACCCTGAAAATGAGGGTTTGTAAACAATGCACAGAAAATTTGAAATAACTTAGATATAAAACAAAGAGAATCAATCAAACCAACTTCCAAAGCATCAGATGTCACTATTACAACTTCCAGGCAAATTTTATCATCCAACCACCATCCGTACAGCCGTACAAAGTTCATTTTTCACCAGAAATGCACTAAAATAGGGTTATTTTTATTTTTTATGAAAGCAAAATGATTACAATACTGGTTCTCTGTCTGTCTTCAACCATTTGAAGCCTAAAATAGGCTCTCCAAATGTTGGTTCAACCATCTAGGTGGTTAGAATAGTTTATCCAACAAATGTCAACTTTGCTAAGCAACTTTTAAAGTTGCATTACAACTTTGCAAACAACTTTGCCGAGAAGGTTAAAAATGTGTTGTGAAACTTTAGGAACCTTATTAAAGTTATTTTGATTTGACTCTGATTTGACTCTGATGTGTTGTGACTCTGATTTGTCAATCAAAAGGACCTTTCACCAGTCAATCCTTCAAAGCTCCAAGGTGAAAATCTTATGTTCCAATTGATAGGATTTGACTCCTTGGCTTCATGGAAACTTCCTTCAATCATGGTGTCTTTGGCTTGCATTAGGGATGCCCCTGCATCAAATAGCAATGCATTCAAGTGGCAATTACACAAGGGACAGTACATGCCCATTAAAGTTGGTGTTTTGTTATCCAGCATGACAATGGAGACAACATACTCTGTGTCAATTTTACTGATCAAATTTCCCTCCGCCAGGCAAAGCAACAATCTGGGTATGATAAGGTGAAATTTTGTAGTCCTTTTGGGTATGATAACAGTTCCAGTTTCCAATAAGATGGTTCATTTTTATAATCTAGCTTCAATTTCTCTTGTGAAAATCTTTTTTTCATTTTATGGGTGGTAAAATATAATTATTATGCTAGAGGTGTGTACTTATGGATGATAATGAAACAAAATGATAAGATTTAAGACTCTTGTTTTTTTTTAAAATAGCAATTTAAGTTTCCTTCTATTATAAATTACTATTTTTCTATTTTTTAATGTATCTTTCCAGATCTTTTATATCAATTTTATTTATGAAATATAAATATATTAATAATGTTTTAGTGTTTTTAGGATTAGTTTATATCAATTCTATGTATCATCATTCGTCATTCAATTGTCAGTATTATTAATTTAGACTGTGCAATTGTAGAACTACTCGAATATGGGTTGGATGGATACTCAAGCAGGGGAACCCTCCTCAAATATCTCAAGCAGTGAACTTGGAAAAATGTGTCCTGAAGGAACCCTTTCCATCAGAGAGATAAAAGTACAAACAAGTAAAAGAAGCAGGCTCTGCAAATATGTTTTTGAGAAGAAAAATGATAGATTATTCGAGTATGGTTCATGAGGTATATCTAAAAAGACATTTTTTTTCTTATTATAATAAAAGAGGAAGTTGTGAATGTCAAAGTTGAGTGAAACAAAAATTATTTTCATCAAATTTTGTTAGGCTTGCTTTTGGGAATAGTTTCTTACAATATTGCTATTAAGATTTTTATTGTGTAGTTTTTAGATTAGGTTTATAAAATTATATTTCATGAGTAGTGATTCATATTAATCAATTAACGATACTTTTGGAAGGTATTTTCAATGTGTCAAATTTTGATATTTTTACAAGAATTAGATTGTGTAATTTTTTTAATTAAAGTCATTGACTCATATTTCATAAATAATAGTTCTCATGAATCCATCTCTTATAAGATTGAATAGTCTATTTAGGAAGTATTTCTGATAGTATGTCAAATTATGATATTACTATTACCATTAGATTGCATGGCTTTGAAGTCAACCTCGTTGACCCATATTCTTCTCTGTAGATGCTACTATGTGCTAGGGAACTTCTTAGAACTGTTGGTATATTCTTACAACTTGTTACACCTGGGATATTCTTCTCTGTAGATGCTACTATGTGCCGCGGTCCAAACGGGCCCATAAATGTGGTTGAATAGCAATACATTCAAGTGGCAATTACACAAGGGACAGTCACTGTGAGATGTCCTCATGTGTGACTGTCCTTGTCACAAATGAGGACATCTCACAGTGACTGTCCCTTGTGTAATTTCCACTTGAATGAGGACAGTCACTGTAAAGACAACATGATAATGTACACATACAATGAGTGTACATTATCATGTTGTCTTTACAGTGGCTGCCCTCATGTTGTATATTCTTCTCTGTAGATGCTACTATGTGCTAGGGAACTTCTTAGAACTGTTGGTATATTCTTACAACTTGTTACACCTGGGATATTCTTCTCTGTAGATGCTACTGTGTGCCGCAGTCCAAACAGGCCCATAAATGTGGTTGAATAGCAATACATTCAAGTGGCAATTACACAAGGGACAGTCACTGTGAGATGTCCTCATGTGTGACTGTCCTTGTCACAAATGAGGACATCTCATAGTGACTGTCCCTTGTGTAATTTCCACTTGAATGAGGACAGTCACTGTAAAGACAACATGATAATGTACACATAAAATGAGTGTACATTATCATGTTGTCTTTACAGTGGCTGCCCTCATGTTGTATATTCTTCTCTGTAGATGCTACTATGTGCTAGGGAACTTCTTAGAACTGTTGGTATATTCTTAGAACTTGTTACACCTGGGATATTCTTCTCTGTAGATGCTACTATGTGCTGTGGTCCAAACGGGCCCATAAATGTGGTTGAATAGCAATACATTCAAGTGGCAATTACACAAGGGACAGTCACTGTGAGATGTCCTCATGTGTGACTGTCCTTGTCACAAATGAGGACATCTCACAGTGACTGTCCCTTGTGTAATTGCCACTTGAATGAGGACAGTCACTGTAAAGACAACATGATAATGTAAACAAGTACCGTGAAGGTAGTTACAAGTTAGGGCTGTTTCATTGCATACCCGAAACAATGAAGATGTTACGGTCCACAAAACGTTTGTGCTTGAAAGATGAACAAATAAAATTAAACTTCTAAATAACCAAAGCCGCTAACAATAAATTCAACACAGATATGTCCTCATTTCTGGGTATTTTAGCTCTGTAACAGCTAAATACCAGATTACATAATAATGACAAAAGAAAAATAAACCCAACGTACTCAGAAATTGTAGCTGTGATTTCACGGAGGGAATCTCTCTCGGCACTATTGCAAATACAAATGACAATGTTTCTCTACATTATCATGTTGCCTTTATAGTGACTGTCCCTTGTGTAATTGCCACTTGAAGGAGGATAGTCACTGTAAAGACAACATGATAATGTACACTTACAGCCCGTGTACATTATCATGTTGTCTTTATAGTGACTGTCCTCATTTGTTGAAGGAAAAAAGAATTAATGTGGTTCATTAGCAATGTATTCAAGCGGCAATTACACAAGGGATAGTCACTCTGAGATTTCCTCATTTGTGACTATCCTTACAGTGAGCGTACATTATCATGTTGTCTTTACAGTGACTGTCGTCATTTGTTGAAGGAAAAAAGCATTAATGTGGTTCAATAGCAATGTATTCAAGTGGCAATTACACAAGGGATAATCACTCTGAGATTTCCTCATTTGTGACTATCCTTACAGTGAGTGTACATTATCATGTTGTCTTTACAGTGACTGTCCTCATTTGTTGAAGGAAAAAAGCATTAATGTGGTTCAATAGAAATGCATTCAAGTGGCAATTACACAAGGGACAGTACATGCCCATTAAAGTTGGTGTTTTGTTATCCAACATGACATGGAGACAGCATACTCTGTGTCAATTTTACTGATCAAATTTCCCTCCGCCAGGCAAAGCAACAATCTGGGTATGATAAGGTAAAGTTTTTGCAACAATTTCTTGCTGCTGCTAAGGTTACCATTGTTTATGGTTTCTATTATATAGTTCTATCTATATTGCTATATGGCCTTTTGTTTAGGATTAAGTAGACGAGGGAAAATATTTCTTTTGTGGATTGTAAACAAAACATTGAATTATTTCAGAGAACAGATCTAAATCTATAAGATGCTACGATGGAGCACATGACCATGTACTTGTGAATATTAGGATCCATGTTAATCAAATGACTGCTTTATGTAAATTAATTTTGAGTAAGTAAAAGGAAATACAATTTTTTGAAGTGTGCAAGGATTTTTATGATATACAGGTGTACGAAGAAATGAATTTGTGTTGTTTTGTATCAATATCAAACATCTCTGATATATTTTCATGTTTTTATAATCTATTTTGCAGATGAAAACTGTCCAACAGATAAAGATTGGGAACTTCTCCCAGCATCTATACCTGCATCTCTCTTATATACTACAAGTTGCTTGCCATCAAAAATTGTAGTTCCCTCACGTGACATTGATGGTGAAGTGTTCTTTTCAGAACCATCATCTGTGGTTACCAATGCTCCTATTTTAGGCAATAAGTTTGTTGTATTCCATGAGCCATTGGTCAAGTTTCTTCTACGAGCTTCTGATGCCTCAAAATCTAAGCAGCGCCTACGCATGCCTCGTTGTGGTTGATTATCATTCTGTACATGAATTATAATGAGTAATCAGTTTTGGGCCTTGGAATCTTGTATGTAACATGCACAAGCATTTCATGGCTAAATGAATCTATTTTAAAAGCATCAACTTTTCTTACATGATGCTGGATACATAAGTAGAACAAGCGTATATCAAATTGGAAGCAATCAGAACTCCACAATGACATACTATTTAGAGTACTCTTCAGTTTAAGTAATAATGCATATATTGACACTGTAAAGACAACATGATAATGTACACTCCCTGTAAAGACAACATGATAATGTACACTCACTGTAAGGACAGTCACAAATGAGGACATCTCACAGTGACTGTCCCTAGTGTAATTGCCACAATTGAGTGTACATTATCATGTTGTCTTTACAGTGACTATCCTCATTTGTTGAAGAAGAAAAGCATTAATGTGGCTGAATAGCAATACATTCAAGTGGCAATTACACAAGGGACAGTCACTGTGAGATGTCCTCATTTGTGACTATCCTTACAGTGAGTGTACATTATCATGTTGTCTTTACAGTGGCTGTCCTCATTTGTTGAAAGAAAAAAGCATTAATGTGGTTCATTAGCAATGTATTAAATAATTTTATTTTTTTAATCCACCAACGGGCGTCGCCATTGCGACGGGAGCCCGTCGTAATGCGATGCAGGCACCCGTCGCAATTGCTTGGGAGGACCGTCGCAATTGCGACGGCCCTCCGAAGCCATGCGATGGGGGGGCGACGCCCATGCTGTTAACAAATTTTAGTGACATTACGATGGGAGGGCGCCGCAATTGCGACGGCTACCCATAGACATCGTAATTTGCGACTAAAAAATAGCGACGTTTATGGGTGTTGCTATTGCGACACATAGCCGTCGCAATTGAGACACATAGCCATCGCAAAATGCCCCCAAATGTATTAGTGAGTATAATTTTAGCATGTTTAGGATAGATTGAATGATAGAATTAGATTAGGAATTTTTTTGTTTTTAGGCGTAGGATGAATGCGCAGTTTCGACACACCAATGCGTAGAAAATAGTAATGTTTACACAGAAAAATAAAACTTTCTGCGCATGCATGTAGAGAAGTTGTGCATTCATAGTAGAGGAATGTTAGGCTTGCACAAGTGTTAAATAAAAATGCGCATATGAAAAATTAGCGCATTCATGCAGATTTGTGGTGCAAATGTTCAATAAAATTGCGCTTTTGTAAAAACCTACGCATTTGTGCATAATTATTACGCAAATGTGAAGAAAAACTGTGCATAGGTAAAAACTTGTGCAAATGTTAAATAATGTTGCGCATACATGTTTCAATGTGGCGCATGTGTTTGAAGTGATAGAATGTGGTCAAACTAGATTGTCAATGAAGTGAAATGTGATGTCGATAAGCCGATTGGATCTGTTGATGATTGATTTTGATCGATTTGATCAAGATAGGTAACATTGTAGCATGTTCGCTAGTTAACCAGTCTTGAACGTAGATAATTGATAGAATCATCTATTGAAACACGTGATAATAACATGTTTGAATTTGATATGATAGGATAGATAGATTGATAGATCAGTTTATCAAAATCTAATAGGTTGATTGTTGTTGACTTGAATAGGAGGATATTACAGATAGTTTGATGTCACGGGAGAGATATCCAGTGACTCAGAATCTAAGATCGGCAGTGTCAGAGATAGATAGATTGTTGATTGGAGCATCTGGACTATATTATGTGATTTATACACCTAAGATTCAGGTGAATCTAAGTATGATGATAGCTTTAGTAGAGCGATGGCACTCAGAGATGAGTACCTTCCATCTTCTGATAGGGGAGATGATAGTTACATTAGAGGATGTATATCACATCCTCCGGCTTCCCATCACAGGAAAGATGGTACAGTATGATCGGCATGGTGGAGTCATAGAGTGCAGAGCTATCTTCGATGATGATGATATAGAGGATGGAGAGATCAGCTGGGAGGACATGGTTGATTTGTATGATCCTCTACCAGTAGTGCTAGTAGGAGCGATTGGGGGATTTGTATGCCCTGATCGTAGATCTCATAGATTTGCAGTTGGATGGGGCCACACATTATAGCAGATGATGGAGGGGACCCGATATGCTTGGGGTGTGTGTTTATTAGCACATCTCTATCATGACATGCATCAAGTGGTGTACCATAGGGGTGCATCATTATCAGTAGGTGTGACACTGCTCCATGTTTGGGCATGGGAGCATATTGCAGTTACTCGACCAGTGGCGATTAGATTTTGGGGTGCAGGGCAGCCCTATATTCATTTATACTCCTCAATTTTGTCTTAGGCAAAACTAGGCCATTTAGAGTTTTGGTGGTATACCTTTGATACACTGAACATAGTGACATGGAGACCCTACCTAGGGTGTGAGCCGTGGGATGATGAGTGACAACTTGGTTTTTATTTTGAGTCATGGTGGTTGATAGGGTGAACACCATTTATCATTGAGCGACAGTTGGTTAGTCGGGTTCTGAGATAGTTTGGTAGGATACAAGGCATGTCGCAGGGAGTGACAGAGCATGCTCATACTCATCAAGAGAGATGAGACTAGGGACCCATGGCATCATTTGATGTTGCTCAACAAGAGTTTTTGGATGCCCCATTCCAGGCATGGTCGATGAGACCAAAAGTGGTAGACCTAGGGATGACTATTGATTTAGAGCAATTTTTGAGGGATTTTCCAGTTCCACAGATCATAGACCCAACAGCGAGGCCTCCAGAGAGAGATCCTATAGAGAGACGATGGGGGAGACTCTAAGGGAGAGATAGACGGGGGTGAGGGAGACAAGGTGGCAGTGATGGAGGAGGAGATGATGGTGGAGATGGAGGGAGAGGGGATAGATCAGGACCTCGGATGAGAGGAGGTGGTTTGAGGCAGAGAGGATTGATGGCACCTCCAGCTTAGCCAGTATAGCTAGCTGTAGGAGCTCCACTACAGGTACCAGTCCCTTTGGCACAGATATCAGTTGCCGTAGTACATGGACCAACTACATAGGTACAGGTGCCATAGGTACAGGTGCAGGGACAAGATGAGGTAGATGTTTTACTAGCCCAGGGTGGTGTGGTACAGGGTGGTCAGGTTTAGGATGACATACAAGATGAGCTTGATGCTGAGATGCCGGATGTATAGGCACAGGATGAGTCAGCTGACATGGACATTGGGGGATAGGATCCCTACTTTTAGACAGATGCTACAGAGGAGGAGGAGCCCGATATTGATACACTACTAGTAAGACTAGCAGTTACATAGGTACAGGTAGACCAGGTGCCAAGTCTAGAGAGACAGATCAAGAGGCTAGAGCGCCTGATGGATGTCCTTAGACATGAGCGAGATGTAGTGATTAAGAGAATCAGGGAGTCTGAGATGCTATTAGATGAGCTATAGAGGACAGAGGACCTAGGTCCTCATGGAGATAGCCTGAGAACCATGATACGAGTCGGGAAGGGAATATCCTACTAGCTAGAGGCATACAGACAGGCAGTGCCTAGGGATCAGTGGATTGGGAGCTTCAGAGAGAGCTCAGTGGCGGTGAGGACAACAGTACATTAGAGACAGGCACCAGCTGGTAGTGGAGGTGTATCATCACATCCTCCTAGAGCACCCACTGGTTCAGGAGACCAGAGCGGATCCTCATGAGCAGGTGGGTCAGCAGCACAGGGCCTTATTGTAGCTCGCAGACAGCGACAGACAGATTCAGGAGGCAGTGGGTCATAGATACCACTTGTATACACTTTTTGTATCATATTATCATTGTATTCAATGATAATATATCATTGTATACACTGACTGTAGACACATTGTTATTGATTATATATCATGGGACATTTGGACAATTTGGTTGCATTTATGGACTTTATATGATTTTGACTCTATATGATTGATGTAGTTCTATCATGATTTGCTATGATGTTTATATACATGTGCGTACTGACATATGCAGGGTGTGATGATTTACTTTTATATGCATGGAATGGATGTCTTAAAATGAAAAATGATTAATTTTCTATATGATGCTAATGGATAAACAATCTAATATATATGATGATATAAATGCATGTTCTAAATGATGCGCACTAATACGATGTGATGATAAATGCAATAATGTAAAAACAATGTGAATAATGTAAAATGAATGGATACTAAATGCATGATGATACTAAATACATGTAATGAACAATAAATGATATTGTAATGCAAATGATATCTAAGGTAATAAATGAAAATGTACCTAAGATGATGGATAACATGATAAAATAAAATGAGATGAAATGATAACTATAACAAGTATCCAATGAACACACCTAATAATAATTATGCATGTCTTAAAATGATTAAGTGCAAAGTATTTTTGGTTGTCCAAATGTCCTCAACTGAAATAACAATGTTTCTTGACACAGGAAGAATGGACTTAGGAAAAAAATAGATAACCTAATGAGAAAGATAACCCACAAAACCTTATAAAAGGAGCACTGCGATGCAATTCATGAGATGGTAAAATGCAAATGTAAAATGAAATGAATGTATGTCCACAACTTTAGGTAACATCTTAGAACTTCATAATAACTGGAATTTGATTTTCATCATTGAGCTCGTTATGTTGCAAGAAAATGCAAGCATCATGGTATAATGAAACCAGGATGACCTGAGCACTTCTTGCATGGAGTTTAATATTGCAAACTTGACAAGCATCTAGGTATAATTAAACTGAGATGACCTGAGTTTCATTTGCGTAATAGACAAGGAATATTTTCCCCCTCCATCGGGGAACAAATATTTGGAGTTGAGGTATGTGATGGCGTATCACCATAAATAGCATTTGTAGAACAACATGATTTGTATGTTGTCCATACTATGAAATGGATGAATTCACTTATACACAGACACCCCAATTACTTGTGCCTTCAATTTCATCAGAAAATACTCCACAAATAGCAATCAAAGAAAATATCATGTCCCATCCCGACTATTCTAATCAATGACATATGGGAGTTTCAAACTCATGTCAAAGATATCCTAGAATAGCATAGGGAACATGATAACAATGAAATCTAGATATGAATGCATAATTTATAACAAATCATTCTAACATGCCTACCATGAATATACATTTCTTTTGCCAAAAAGATAGATTTAAGATTTGTTAATCAGTTCAAGTGATGATGTATAGTCAAGATGTATAGATAAGCAGTCAAGATGTATAGATAAGTAGTCATGATGCAAAGGATAGATCATAGATTTTTGATTCAACATGAAGATACCGTTGTGAAAGAGAATTTGATTGCATTCTCCTTGCATGGTGAAAATAACTCCATTTTGTCCTCTAAGAGTCATGACTATCATAGATCCACTTCCCAAACTAGGTCGACGACATGCCCCTAGCTAGGTGATGGACTGATTTATTATGGATGAAGAAAGATGCAACAAGACTAGGATGAAGATCATGAGAAAAGATCAAGCTATGATGGGGTTTTATTATGGGTAGATACAATGGATGGTGTATGAACTGGCCATTTTATTATGATATATACATGGTGGGGACAAGAACTGAGTAACCATTTTATTGTGGATATATACAATGAATGGACACACTAGAAGAATCCTAATAGATAGAAGAGCTAACTTGTCACACATAGCACCTATTTCTAGGTTTTCACCATATGCTTTTATTGTAGTTTTCTTTTGATTTTGTGATTTTTTTTGTATTTTTTACCTTTTTTTTAATTTACAGAATATATATACAAACTATATACATGCCCCTTGCATTGGGATTTCAGGGATAGAACTTCTTGAGATGGATGTTGTTAAGAGGTTCATCCAAGGGATCCCCTTTAGGTGTAGATAATTGATAGGCCCCAGAACCATAGACCACTATAATCACAAAAGGTCCTAACCAATTTGGTTCGAACTTGCCCTTCTTTTCACAATGTTGTTGATTCTTTGGATTTTCTTGAAGGACTACATCACCCAACTAAAAGTCTCTGATCTTTACCTTGCTATTGTACTGATGAGATAGACATTGCTGATAAACTTTCAAATGATCATAGGCTCACTGACAGCGTTCATCTAGGAGTTCCAATTTAGTTAGGCGTGCAACTCTATACTCTTCATCAGGAATCAAATCTTTAAGAGTAACACAAAGTGAAGGTAACTCAACCTCGAGGGGTAGGACTGCTTCAGATCCATAGACAAGGGAATATGGAGTGGCTCCAGTAGGAGTATGGATGGAGGTGTGGTAAGCCCATAAGGCTGGATTAAGTTGGAGATGCCAGTCACGGCCAGCGTCATTGACAGTCTTTTGTAGGATTTTAACAATTGTTTTGTTTGACACCTCAGCTTGGCCATTTCCTTGGGGATAGTATATGGAGGAATAGTTGTGGGTGATGTGGAATTTTGTGCACAGGTCATCCATGTCCTAGTTTTGAAACTATTTCCCATGATCAGTGATAAGATACATAGGTATACCATATCTGCAAATGATATAGTTTAAGATAAACATGGATATTTGTTTCCCTGTGGCGGTCATTAATGGAACGGCCTCAATCCATTTACTAAAGTATTCTATGGTAGTGAGAATCCATTTGTGACCGTTAGAAGATGGAGGGTTGATAGCACCCACAAGGTCGAGCCCCCACTGACTGAATGGCAAAGTAGTTGTAAAAGGATGTAACTCTTGAGCTAGAGCATGGATAAGGTTTCCATGTATCTGACATTTCTTACATGCCCTAGCAAAATGAAAGGAGTTTGCTTCCATGGTAGGCCAATAATAACCCATACACATGAGTTTCTTAGCCAAAGAGGGACCACTCAAATGTGTCCCACAAATACCCTCATGTACATCACGTAAGGAAATTTGAGCTTTGTCATGTTTGAGACATCGTAGGAGAGTACCATCAAAACCTCACTGATAAAGGGTGTCAGATATTAGGTCATAGCGGGAGGTTTGGTGGAGAAAAGTTCATTTTTTATTTCAGGATAGGTTAGGAGGTAGGGTGTTATCTTTGAGGTAAGAATAGATCTTTCCTTAGGTTGGGGAGTCATGTCCAATTAGATGACATATAATACTCATATCAGGCTCATCATATGCAGGACAAGTCAGGGATTCCACCAAGAAATCAAAATGGGCCTTGGTATGTTCTATATCAAATAAAGAAGCAATCGTTGCCATGGCATCAACAACCTTGTTTTCATGCCGAGGAATCTGCACAAAAGTGATTATAGAGAAATACTTTTTAAAGTCATCAACCATACATTTATATGGCAATAACTTATCATCTTTGGTTTGATAATCATCATTAACCTGGTTGACAATCAATTGAGAATCTTCGTAGACATTCATTTCAGATACGTTCCATTGTAAAGCCATTTTCAACCCAATCAACAAAGCCTCATATTCTGCTACATTATTGGTACAAGGAAATAACAACTTGAAAGATTTTAGAATAGTGTATCCTTGTGGCATGATACAAAGAATACCAGCTCTTGAACCCTACTGAGTGTATGAGCCATCAAAGTATAATTTTCATGTTTGTGTAGACAAAGCTAAGATATGAGCATCAGGAAACTCTGTGTGTATAGGTTGGTCATCTGTTAATGGAGCATCAGCTAGTTGATCTGCGATCACTTGACCTTTGATAGCCTTCATGTCTACATATTCAATATCAAACTCACTAAGTAGCATGACCCACTTAGCCAACCTGCCTGTCAATGCTATCTTGCTTAACAAATACTTTAAAGGATCAATCTTTGCAATAAGCTGGGTAGAATGTGACAACATGTAATGTTGCCACTTCTGTGAAGCAAAGACAACAGCCAGACATGCTATTTCAATAGGGGAATAGTTTAACTCATATCCCACTAGAGTGCGACTGATGTAGTAGATGGCTTTTTCTTTTCCTTCATGATCTTGCTGAGCTAGAAGAGCACCTAGTGAAGCTGTCATGGCTGAAATGTAGAGCAAGAGTGGCTTGCCCGGAATTGGTGACATCAGAGTTGGAGGATTCGCTAGATATTGCTTGATTTTTTTGAAAGCTTCCTCACACTTATCATCCCATTGGAATAAGATATTTTTATGCAGCAAATGTTGAAAGGGATGACTGGGATTTGCTAGTTGAGAAATAAATCTTTGGATGGATTGTAGACGCCCCTGTAAAGATCTTAGTTGACTGATGTTAGTGGGGGAAGCCATCTCCAATATTGCTTTAACCTTTTCTGGATCTACTTTGATTCCTTTAGCTGAGACATTGTACCCTAACAGTTTGCCAGATGTGACCCCGAATGTACATTTCTTTGGATTGAGTTGAATCTGATATTTTTCCATCCAGGTGAATATTCTATCCAACACTCTCAAATGATAGCTCTGTCTTTAGATTTTGCTAGAATATCATCAACATAATCTTCCATGATGGTATGCATCATGTCATGAAAGATCATGGTCATGGCTCTTTGATAAGTTGCTCTAGCATTTTTGAGGCCACATGGCATCACATTCCAGTAGTATGTACCCCATGGACAAGTAAAAGCAATTTTTTCCTGGTCTTCCAGTGCAATCTTGATTTGGTTATAGCCAGAAAATCCATCCATTAATGATAACATCTCATGCCCAGCTATTAGGTCAACAATCATGTCAATATTTGGCAAAGGGAAGTCATCTTTCGGACAAGCTTTATTAAGATCTCAAAAATCAATACAAATCTGGATAGACTTGTTTGGTTTTGAGACAGGAACAATATTGGAAATCCACTCAGTATAATCAATAGCACGAATGAACCCAACATCTAGAAGCTTCTTCAATTCTACTTTCACCATTAGAGCAATGTGAGGATGTATTTTGCAGAGCTTCTACTTAACTGGTTTTACACCTGGTTTGATAGATAAATGATGCATAATGAGATTGGGGTCCAGACCAGGCATATCAGCATAGGACCAAGCAAAGTTGATTTGTCTTTCTCTGAAATTTTTTGCAAAAGCTTCTTTCTCTGATTCTGTCAAGGATGCTGCTACTTTGAGGATGCGTGGAGACTCCTTTGTTCGAATGTTAAGTGGTACTATTGGCTCTATAAGAATGGCAGATTTCTCTTGATATACATAGTTGGGAAGAGTGTCAATCCTTCCATCCTCAGGCACCTCAGAGAGGTTTTCACCATCAAATGCATCTTTTCTTTTTACTATTTTTGGATCTAATACTGCCACTGAGTGGTTTTCACCATTAGATTTGTTGATTATTTTTATATTTTTATGACTGAAAGGATTGGCACTCTCTCCAAAATAGGCCATGTCATTGAGTTCTATCAGAAATCCTAACTTGTGATCCCCTGGTGGTAAATGATCCCTGATGCCAAGATAGTCAATGATCACATCATCATTATGGAAGACATCAAGTTCTGGGTGATCGGGAGAATCCCAATCGATAAGGTCAAGATGGACAAGGGGGATTGGATCATTTGGGTCGGTTTCAAAAGTAGAGATAGTATTGATGGAAAAGTTGTCAAGGTTTATGATGGTATCAGTGAGGTCTATTTCCATACTCTCATCTGAATCATCTGTCATAAGATAACACTCACTTTGCTCACAATCGACATGAGTAGTAATACGTGAGACCAATCCTAGTGAGTCACTCAATGAACTCTCACCCTCATGGTAATCATTACTATATTGATGGACAACATCATCTCCTATTTCTTCAGTATAATTAGATAAGGAATCCCATTCATCATCATTAGAATCAGAATCATCATTATCTTCAAGTCTATCAATGATTCTTTGAGCTATCCTTTGTTTCTCTGGATCTACATACATACCATGCTTTCTGAATTAGAAGGCAGGAGCTTTAGATGTCTCATGAGAAGGTGGGATTTTTGCTTTTCCTTTTGGTTCTTGTGGTCCTTCACCTTTATATCCTAATCCTGTAGTGTCTCTTTAATAATTGGGATTTTGCAAAATTGGTTTTATAACACCTTCTCTTTGTAACCCTACAGGTCCAGTACCTTGATATCCCATCTTTTGTAGCAAAGTATACCCTTTTCCATAGACATCAGGTGATATACATTCATGTTTAGTATCCTCTTCAATCTTCTGTGACTTAAGCTAATAATTTGCATTACGCTCAGCTACCTCTTTGGATATTGTGCCCCCACTTATAAATGTAATATAAACAAGTGTGGAAGGGGGTTCTGATTGTTGTTTAGTGATCAAAGATCTACCATATGATTTGGGAGATAAAGGTAACTCGGTGATGCAAAGAGCTTGACCTAGAGTATATTCTCCCATACTGATTTCTTTGATGTTTATCTTGATCCCATCTGATTTAGAAGTTGATGCTATATTACTAGGATCATTGGGTGTAGTTGCCAAAGATCCAGTACAATTATAGGGAACCAAAGAATCAGAAGTCTTCACATTGCTACAATATTGAAAAGGATTAGAATCTCCTTTGATAGTGATCTCCTAACCATTATGAGGGAATTTTATACATTGGTGATAAGTCGATGGCACAGCTTGCATGGAATGAATCCATGGTCTTCCCAAAAGGATATTATAAGCAAGATCCATGTCCAGAACTTGAAAAGATACATCTTTGACAATAGGACCAACCCTAATTGGAAGAACAACTGACCCCTTGGATGATCTCTCTTCCTCATCATAGGCTTTTATTGTGATTTTATTTTTTGGATCAATGAAATTCTTAGAAAATCCCAATGCAAGGACTAACTTTAATGTGCAGATATTCAAGCTAGCTCCCCCATCTATTAGTACTCTTTTAATCTTGTGATTCTAGACAAGGACTTCGATATGTAAGGGAGCATTATGAGGTTGGTTAATAGCTAAATCATCATTTTCAGTGAAGGACAAATAGTGTGGGGTTGTTAAATGGCCCACCATAGCTTGAAATTGATCATGATCTAGAGTTGTGGGAACCTGGGTTTCTAAGAGAGCTTTTTCAAGGATATCTTTGTGAGATGGGGAAAGATGCAAAAGCTCTAAGATGGATATTTGAGCAGGTGTTTTCTTAAGTTGTTCCAAAAGATTGTACTGGTTGGAAGTATTTGGGATAGACTTTGGGACATAAACGGACTTATTTTGTGTAGTACTTGGTTTAGACTGGACTCCTTGGAGAGTAACTTTGGCTTGAGCATGAGTAGTAGCTTGGACTGGTTGACTCTCTGATTTTCCTTTGATGGTAATGACATTGGCATAATACATAGAAGGATGACATTCATAAATGTTACCAACATATCGATAGGGAGTGGAATTATAATTGGCTTGATTGTCACCCTTATTGTTGGAAGAACCCCCTTTTTCATGCTCAGGAAGTGGATCTTTGAAAGCTGTATGTGTTTCATTCGAGACATGTCTGTCAACACCAATTTCATTGCTTTTGATTAAGTCTTCAATTACTTTCTTGAGTCTTTTGCAATCATTTGTTTTATGTCCTCTACCTCTGTGAAATTTGCAATAATCATTCTCATTCCACGAAGAAGGCTTCACCCTAGGTTCAAAATATTTCGTTTCAAGAAGCATAATGAGTTTCTTTGTGATTAAATTTTGTAATGCTGATTTGAGAGATTCCCCCAAAGGAGTAAAGTTTCTTCGAGGTGACATAAAAGGCAATCTTGGTTTGGATGAATCTTTGTTGGTATTTTGATTTGATGATTGATTGTTGTAGGTTCCTTGAGTAGCATTGGCCTGACTGGTGAGATTGAGAAGGGGTTGTGTTGGTTTGACATTATGATTATCAACAATCCCATCATTGACAATGTTTTTGTTTTTATTCCAAAACTTTGATTTGTCATTGTTATAGTTGTTGGAATTGGAATTTGAGGATCCAGCATTGTCTTTAGAATAAAGTTTGATCTCACCTTTTCTGACCATGGCTTCCTCAATCTTGATACCATTTTCTATGAGCTTATTGAAATTTGGTGGACATTGGAATTGTAACCTATAACTCATTTCTGGTGTAAGGTTATGCACAAAAATATCCATCTTTTCTTGTTCAGGAATCATTTGTGGATATTTAGAAAACAATTGATGCCATCTTTGCAAAAAAGTAATGAAAGGTTCTCCATTCTTTTGATGTGCATTGCAAAGATCAAGCATAGTGACTTCATGTTTGATGTTATATGAATAATGAGTCACAAATTTGTCAAGAAGCTCATTGAAAGATTTGATACCTGGGGATAGTTTAGAGAACCATTCCATTGCTTGTCCTCCTAAACTTTGTGGAAATAGTCGCATAAGATAAGTGTCATTGTGAGCGACTTCAATATAAGCAGCACAAAACTCATGAATGTGGTCTTGTGGATCTGAATTCCCTTTGTATTTGTCAAATTTTGGTACCTCAAAATGAGGAGGGAATGGAATCATTGCTAAATTCTTATCAAAAGGATAAGGACATATATCATCCAAGGAATACTTCTTTGTTGATGATCCAATTTGGATGTCACGGATTTGTTGTTGAAGCATTTGGATTTTTTGTAGGATGGGATCCAAAGATGGTGTGTTTCCTTGAGGATTTTGAGAAACATTGCTGTGAGAAGCATTGTTTTGGAAAGCATGATTTTGCTGATCATTTTGAGAAATAGTGTGTTGTTCATGACTATGAGAAGCATTAGATTGCTGATTGGTTTCTTTTGCTCCATGAGTATCTTGAGAACCTTTAGGAATTTGTTGATTTTTTGTGTGAGCTAGTTCTCTAAGATAAGAAACATCAAAATCGCTTGGTAACTTAGCTCCTTGTTGAGCAAGCATGAGGAAATACATCTCTTTATCCAAGCCTAAAAGTCTTTCCATGACATGATAAAATTGAGGATCTTGTGAAGCTTCCCTAAGTTTGTCATCGGTGGGTTTGTCAGTGGATGTAAAAAGTGAAGTTTTCTTAGGAGCTTCGGGCCAAGGATTTTCTTCGTTGCTGGTATTTCCTTCCATCTTGTCTAGGGATTCTGGATTGATGGCTTGTTTAAGTTTCTGAGATCGATTTTGAACCATAAAATTTTAAAAATTGATGGTGGTATGAAAGATTTTGGATGAGAAGAAATGGAAAGTGACTGATAGAAATGTGTTGAAAAGTGACAAGACAACTTGATAAACTCTAAGTCAATAGGAGGTATAGATCTCACTATGATATGACAAAAGGGAAATCAAGAGATAATAACCTAAGTAAGTTTGGTGGTTAAGGATGATATATCCTGATATGGTAAACTCACAAAAATCAAAATCTGATGGATAAGATAATGTTTCAACACAAAATTGAGAATTTCAAAGATTTGAAAGAAAATGATGTGATGAATCTCGATGAAGGAATGATGAAAAGTGATGAAAATGGTCAAACTAAAGATCAGAGGTCTGTGTAACTTGACTGTTTCTCCAAGATCTTACTAAGGACAAAAATGGGTACCTAAAAAAGTGATTTTGAAAATTGCAAAGTTTGTGGAAATGCTCACTGTTATAAATGCACAACAACAAATGTGCAGGACAGATTGACGAATGCGCAACAAAATGAAATAGATGTGCAACAAGATGTAACAAATGTGAACTGGTAATACTCAAAAGTGCAGACAGTCTGAATATATGCGCAACAAATTTTGATAAATGCGCAACAATTGGGATCAAATGTGCAAAAATATGTGTTATATGCACAGGTTTTGAAGTTTTAATCTGAATTGAAATGTTTTGGATTTTCCTGGTGTTTTCTGGTTTTTGTTTTTTTTTGGCAAAGTGAAAAATGCATAAACACATGCACACAAGATAGAAATGATGTTAATCTGATGATGCTAATATGAATGCACAAACATGCTTACAATCTTATGGTTGGCAAGGACGATATCTACTGAATCCCCACTAGGATAATAAAATCTAGCCATGCAAATTCATAGCGGACAGCCTAGGACCTTGGAGGCACGGCCTCCTCCTTACAGTGCACTCACTTCTCAGACACACCAAGTTCTGAATTTAATGGGTCATTACTTCCCAAAGAACTGCTATCTCTATTATGAACCATGAGTAATGTGGGGTGTCTTCACGAGCTTGGGTGACTCCTTGAGCCAGCAGATAGAAGGTTTTTGGCCACTAAACAAAAGGTTTTAGTAAGGACATCCGTTCAGGTGGTTGTGATCAAGTCATTTTCCCAATTAAGGGGGCTCTCCCAATCCTTTCAAAGCAAGGCTTTCACCTCTACTAAGTAGGACTTTAACGCACCACTAGGGTACTGGAGGAGATTTTGGTTGCCACAACAAATTCACACCTGTCTAATGTGAGACTAATCACACTAGCATTTTTTATATACCAGTTTGGAAGGGCTTGGCTTTAGCCTATTACCAGTTGGGTCGGTCCTTGGGGTGAGTACCTCTTTTTCCACCAAAGACCGCCCTCTAAAAATTATAATAGTTTCTCTTACACCCAAGGTCCACGAATGGCGAGGGGAGAGGATACGATGTTATAATTTTGGGATTATAGATATGCTATTAAGAAAAACATAATAGAAACTTGAGCTATACTAAAGAATACACACAAAGCAAATGCATGTCTTATTTTAGAGCCCAAATGAGGTTATGGTTTATTTTGCAAGCCCTTTAGGAATCCCTGCAAAGAAATATGTTAGAAATTTTAGCAATAGGGTCTTCTACTAAACGTCCTGCAAAATAGCCTAAAAGCTACTAGAGCAAACAAAAACTTGTTAAAGGTTAGATAAAATCAAAATAAATAAAAAATTTTAACCTAAAAACTGTCAATAAGAAATGCGCAATAACAGTAAATCAATGCACAGAATTATTAAACAGATGCATAGAATAGAATGATTGATGCGCAGAAAAATGTAATGTAAGCGCAGGAAATTTGAATGTATGCGTAGAAATGTGGAACAGATGTGCAGATTTTTATCGAAATGAAAATGGAAAGATAGAAAATGACCGATGTGATTGAAAATGAATGCGTAGAATAGATGGATGAATGTGCAAGAATCGTGAATGAATGCGCATAAATAACCTAGAAACGTCTACACACAAAAAAACTAAGAAAACAAAATGTTAAAAATAGAGGCTAGCCCTCCTTCTAGCACCAAAAATGTATGCAAATTAGATGTCTAACAACTAGAAATGATAAATTAACTATTAAAGTCAATGAATCTATCTAATGCAAATATAATGAAGAATGCAAAGTAACTATGAAATGATGAAACTAATTTAATTACCTTCACCTACCATGTAGCTTGTCTCCATTTTCCTCCTAGCTTTGATTTCTTGAAGATGTTGAGCTCTTAGATTTCCAAATGAAACCTTCTCCCAAGATGCTACCAAAGTGTGGAGATTGAATGAAATGAGTGCACAATAGCTTATGCAAACTAATGGATGGAATGCAAATGAAATGGTGATAGTATGGATGCTTTATTTCTCTTAGAACGCTTGGATGCTTGATTTCTTGAATGGTTGAATGCGTATTAAAAATACCTATTAGCTCTCAAATGGGAAATGTGGCTCCTTTTATAGAGTTTTGGAGGATCTAGGCCTAGGTGGTGCAATCCTATGATTGAGAATGAAAGGTGGAAGATCCTAGGGCTAGGATTGACTTGGTTGAAGGAGTTGAGAGAAAGGGGGATGTAGTTGGAATGTGAGAGGAAGAATAGGGATGATGTTCCTCTCACATTGACATGGAGGAGAAGAATGTGGAAGGGAAAGACACATGTCAAGTGTCTCACAAAGACCAAAGAGAGAAAGAGGGAGGGACCTTTTCCTCATTAGGACTCTTTGCACAAGTGTCCTATGAGTCACCTTTGACCCTTAGAGGTGGCTTGAGAATCCCCTTAGGAATAGGGAATGTCTCTTGATTTGGTTGTTGAGAGGACATGTGGTCATGAGACTAAGTCCTATGAAGCCACATAGCCCTTAAGAATAGGACATGTGTGGGTGAGGATAATTGTAAATAAATAATTAATAATAATTATTTATCTTAGCCAAAGTGATGTGTTAGGTGACTAGGTAGGTGAGGTGGACTAGGAAACTTAGTCATATTTAGGTGATTGTGTATTTAATTAAATCACTTTAATAAGACTAATTAGAAGACTTAGGATAGAAGAATAAACTAAGTGAATTCACTAAATAAATTGAATAATTTATTTAATAAATAGAGGACTAATTATTAATTAAATAATAAATATTTAATTAATTTATCAAGTCAATAGTAATTAAATAATAAATATTTAATTAATTAATGAAGCCATTTTTAGGTGTATATAGTTAGCAACTTGGCCATATTCCTTTGTTGCCATCAATGAAAAAGGGGGAGATTGTTGGAAAGTTGTATATACTGATTTATATGACTTGATATAGTGTTTTCATTATGGCAACAAAGTCATATAGCATTTTGGAGTCAGCACACTTGAACAGAAGATCAGAAATTAGTTAAGTGATTGAAGACTAGATAGTGTACATAGTTCCTGCACCTCAAAGCATCAGTGCACGTGTGTACGACAACATTATGGTATGTGCCCTGGAAGTTAATTTAGTTAGACTATATTCATGCTTATTCTATGAGCGTATGATCATATGTGGTAGGATGACAAAGATACAGTCAGTTGAAGTTGCACAGCCAGTGTGTGCCAGAGAAGAATAGAGTATGAAGCTGACAGTTAGTATTTTGGTTTGCAGATATAATGTAATATTGTAAAGGCTATGCGCATATTATATTTAGGTTTCCAACATGTATAATTGTTTATTTTTAAGAACGCTTAAGCCAATTCATTTGGAAGTGTTGTATGTAATAGGTCTAAGGGCCGACCTAGTTGTTTATTCTATATGCGCATATAAATATAAGGTGCACCCATTGTATTCAGTATGGAAGTTGATAAAGAGTTGTAATAAGTAGAGAAAAAGTGTGCGAAGAAACTAGAAGATGTATTAGAGCTTTTCTAGAGGTCAAAGCATCAACACATCAAAGGAACTGATCTAACAATTAGTGTCACAGTGAGAGTTCATCCTGCAAATATAGTGTATATCTAAGATCAGAAGGTTGTAGCCTTCACTTGAGCAGTGAGCTCTAGGACACTGCATCCACTCCCCTAACAGGGACTATTGTAAAAGACTCCTAATAGGGTCCGACCCTTGACAAGGTCTACTATACTAAAAGCATTGTAAAGAAACTCCTAACAGGGTTAAGGATCTTCTAACAAGGATCAAACAACACTAGTGCAGAATATTAGTGGGTGTCATTTCCCACCCGAGTTTTTACCTATTTGGGTTTCCTCATAACCATATTGGTGTCATGTGTTGATTTCATGTTTCATGTTTATGTGAATGTTTATTTCAGTACTTAAGCATTAAGTTCAGTATAAAGATTAAAATGAAAAGTTAAAATATGGTGAACACTAATTCACCCCCCCCTCTCAGTGTTCCCATTCCTAACAAATACCCACCCGCAAAGAAGTTTATTATGGTAAAAAATTCTCAATATCCTCTCACATCTTTTCTTGATTCTTGAGCTCTTGCTTTCTTTCTACCTCTTCATCATCTTCACTCACATCCTCATCTATAACAACAACTTGCATTACAAGAAGTTTTCCCAGCTATTTGCTCTTGACCTCCACCTGTTGATGCCTATGGAATAGACCCTGATAAGAAATATATTCCATATTTTGGTGATGTTCCTTCTCTTCCTCTTTATCCCTTAGTTACTTTTAGAAATTCAATATTATGCCCTAGAAAGTAATGTTTTCAAAAAGTCTTTCATTTTGATGCTAGGCCAAGGGATGGGCTTGTTGGTGGGGAACATGATAAACCACTTTTTGTTATTGGTAAGTATTCATAGGCTATCAAGATGGATATAGATGATTGGACAAATGTGGAGAGGCATAGAGACACTCATAAATAGTTGCAGTAGGTTGATATGAAGGAAAATTTAGGGCACCTACACCTTAGTATGGAAAGTAAGAAGGTAGAGGGTTTCCTCTTTTGTGGAATGGAGAAGGAAAGATATGGTGGGAAAAGTATCCCTCCATGCTGAAGTATTGTAAAAAAATGTAGTTCCACTAGATGATTCTTTAGATGTTAGCATGAGGCCTCCCTAGGATAGAGGACCAAGAGCATACCATGAGAGACATAAAAAATCCTTGGACTGTTAAATTGCTTTGTGCTTTAAAACCACCTCTTTAAGGCTGAATTGTTGATGACTCTACCAAGTAATTAGCTTCACAAATCAGTTCCACCAATAATTTGAGAAATTTTTTTGATAGAAATTTTTTTGATCCCTAATAGGCCTGGGCCTATTAAATGGTAGTCAAGAAGCTCCAGATATTGTGGACCTTATGCACTATACAAATTGACCTATAGGATTTTTAGAGGCTGAATCTTCTTGATTTTTTTTAGGGGAGAGAGGAGAAAGTGAAACAAATACTCAAAAATGAATTTCTATAACTTTCATGGCTTTCTTGAGTCCCCCAAAGACAACAAAAAACTAGGAACTCCCCACCCTTGCACACAGAAACTGCATAATCCTCATAGTAGGGGAAGGAAAAGATGTAAAAGTTGGATAGATATAGGGAAAGAGGAAAAATTTAGATATACATAGTGCAACACACACAAATATCCTTATAAGAAATTCTAGTTTAAGGCCCACAAGAGTTGTTCCTAAGTTTACTAAAAACAACTACCAAGAGAATGTTCTCACTAAGATGGCATAGTATAACTCAAATAATAAAGGTTGAAAGAGTTCCAAACATGGCTCAACTAATTTTAACTCATGTTAAAATTAGAAAAGACCAAAAAATAATAGATGAGAGATATGTCCCTCTAAAATGAAACAGATCTTAGGACTATTCACAAAAATAGAGAAAGACATAAAGTAAAAGTAAGAAAGGCATAGTCCAATATATCTTTTCCTTTTAATTATCTAAATACTAGCTAGGGTCAAAGAATGATACAATAGCTACTATTGAGTGTTCCTTAGGTTTAGTGACCCATAAAATCTTACAATAACTCCTTAAAGAGGCTCTAATATAACTCTAAGAATATTTTTTTATTACAATGTTCCCTTGGGATTTATATAGGAACAAATACCTAGAGTTAGACCTCATAAATGTGATTGAAAATTATTCTGTCAATTCGGCGTGTATAGAGGAGGTACTCCTAAAAAATTGTCTATAAAATAAAAAAAACAACAACAACAAACAAAAGGTGGCATGCCTTTTTAGAACTTGAAAGTTCCATCGAGTGGGGAAGTACTATCATCCCATGATCAAAAGTTGGACACATGTAAAATTGGTAGAATTTCTAAAAAAAATATTGCTGAAGCTGATTGAGAGCGGTGTACTGTTGAAAAATGGTAACCTGATGTGTGAACCTATCAGAGAGGAAATTCATTATGACTTGAAAAAGAAGAGTTTTGTTCACCCAAAGTCATGAAATCCATCATTTGGTGGTTGTGGCAAAAGATCTCTACAACACCCTCAGTGCATAATAACTTGGGTCAAACATTGCACTTAGTGCCATATTTCTAGTGGTATAGGGTACCTAGCACCATATTCCCATAGAAATGAGTCCCAATTCAAACATGTTAGTGTATTTGTTGATGAACACACTTTGAATGATGAGAGGGGGGTGAATCATCTTATAACTATAAATTATACCAACTAAATTTTTTTACCACCACAAGAAATAGTGTGCAAGAAAGAACTGAACTAGTAACACAAGAACATACAAATCTATATGTGGAAAATCCAAACTAGGAAAAGCCATTGTGAGAAATTTCCCATAAAGTTAATTGACTACAGTATATGATCTAACTACAAAATATTGAGAGCTCACTGCTCATGAAAATTAATTGGAGGCTTATTGTCTATCCTACAATGAATGTGAATAATGAAGAAGGCTCACTTCCTTACAATACAAATAGGAGATCATTTCTCCATTATTTCATATGAAGGCCTACTACCAAAGTAGAGAACTACAATAATAAAGTCATGTACTCAAGACTCAATATATTAACATACTTATTCTCCTTCAAAGTAGATATGAAAGTATTCTCCTGCAAGTCCAACTATCTGCACAATTTTGTCTTCTCTAGCAACAAACCTATTATTGCCTTTTCTTCTTTAGCACTATCACTGCATTCTACTCTACTAATTGTTGTACTTTTTTGCACACTATGCTTATTTCAACCTTTCATACATTTTTCTAAGGTACCAATAGTACTTATATACAAGATAGATCATTGGACATTACAATAAGGTTGACCTAGCCAAAAAGGATATTATATATAAGTTCCATGTTGGCCAAAGAAGAAAAGATTATTATCAAAAGCATCTAAACAAAGGACCTAAGAAAATGAGTGATAAATATTAAATAAATAGGCCCCATGTAACATGAACCCACCCAGATAATATATAAGCATCAATTATAAGATACAAACCTAAAACTAATATTACAATAGTCAATAAATATACCAACCAGATCTAAAATAGAAAGAATGATCCATACCAGGAGAAATATGGACCAATAACATGTTACACATGTCCCAATGCCAAATCTTCAATCATTAGAATATCAACCAAGGATAAATAAAATGAGTAGAAGTAAATCTCCAATTGCCAATAGTAACAAGACCTCCACACACTATGTAGAGATGCATATGCCACATTAGAAGCCATGTTAATATGTCACATTAGAAGGCATGTCAACGTACCATATCAAAATTTTCCACAATGAATTCTTAAATCAGAACAAAAATTGGAAATATTGGAAACTCAGGATAATATAGTCTCCGAACACTAGGAATACACACTTGATCTCTAGAGAATGCCACAACCAAGACCAAGACTTGAATTCATCTAAATGAGTAGCAACACAACTATTGATCCCTAAGTTTTGTTGTTTATTAGTGTCTTACACTTTTCATTTTCTAGGCAATGTTGGTCGGTCATCACTGCGGCTGAGTCATCATGTATAGGTCAAGTCATGTATATTGTACATTTACTAAGTAGTAGTTACTACCAAGGAAGTCAAAGGTCACCAAGTACTTCAGTATTGGCTGACCCAGTTTATGCCGAGTTGTGTAGAGATGTCAATGTCAAGCATCAGGGTATGAAGAATGATGAATGCTGACTGCCGAAGATTTCAAATGTCGAGTAAGCCATATTTGATCTATGTGTTTGTAATTGTTAGAATAACTGAGAGGGGGGTGAATCAATTAGATCAGTTATCCTACAACCCCAAATACAAAGTTGTACCTTATAAAACAATTCCAACAAATTATGCAGCTCGGCAACATAAAATATCAATCTGTCTATTCAGTTTATCGATTACCAATAATTATCCAACTATGATTACCGACTGAATAAACTATGTAGTATGTAAAGTATGATAGAAAAACAATCATAAAAAATAACACATAACACAATGATTTAACATGGAAACCATGCTAAGAGAAAAACCACCTAGGACTGGTAACCCAAAATAAATCACTCTTCTGAAGTGAGCTCGGTGAAGAGACAAACCTGTTAAAGGTTACAATACACACTATTAGGTGTGACTTGGTTAGAGGATTTATCACTAATAGTTAACTTTTGACCAGCATTCAATATGGGGTCAACAAGATAACACTTTACATTTATTGAATGTCATAGGGTAGAACATAAGACTGTTAAGTCCACTCGGTTGAAGAGATTTTCTAAATCAATAGTTAAACTGATACAGTACTAATCTGATTCAAATAAAAATCAATTGAAAATATTAAGATCTATGCTAAGCCCATATAAATGTTGGAAACTACAATTGAAGCAATTTTTGTATTGTCATTGATGTCAAACCTTAACTAGTAAGACTATTGCTACTTAGGAAAGTACTATATCTATTGTGAGAAGGGAAAGAAAGGATGGTAACAATAGCACCTAGGGAAAGGTTGAGTTATCTTGATACTGAAAAGTGTACTTGACTATGTTGTACAATGATGGGACAATGTATTGTTTATCTTAGTAAGATTGAAGACTAAACTGGTAGGCTTAATCGAGCAAAAATGAAGAAATCATGTTTAAGATTAGTTATGTTAGTGTCGACCGAGTTAGTGTATGCCGAGTAAAAATCTAGTGTCGACCAAGTATCAGTTAATTGCTGAGGAAGACAGTATATGCTGAGGAAACAATTTTAGTAGTGACTGAGCATTTTACATGAAGATTGAGTGGATGATCACAGTATTGATCGAGCATCAGCACTTTTATATTTGAAGAGAATTCAGATTTGGAGCCAACATTGTTGAATTCTAGGATTATGTAAAACACATTGACTTTATTTATTGATTGTATGGAAGCATTTAATGCTTTGTAAAATGTTTTATTGTAAATCTTTATGAGATTTGAGATGATTCTAGAAGAAGAGATGAAGAACATGAAGTGGGTAGATTCAATGAATCTGACCTAACCCTAAGATCTACAAAGGAGATTAAGCAACAAAAGATAAGTTAACCTAACAGAGAAAAGTATTAAGGGAACCTAAACATTAGGTATGAGAATGCATGGGTGAAGTAGATGCTGGAAGAGCAGTAAGTTTTATTGACTATATAAGTAAAAAGGCTGAAGGAGAAGTGTGGTGATTTCTTGAAGAAAAGTTCCGAGCAGATCAGAGATGGAGATGGAAAATTTTCAAAGTCAGTAAACCAACATTTGTGTACGGAATTGGATCTGATATTTGCAAAGTGAGTTGTATGTTTTTCAAATAAATCCTATTGCTACTTTCTAACCATTGTAATAGTCAAAATCCTTTTAACAGAGGTTGACCTAATAGTCATATGTTAAATCCTTTGAACAAGGTTTCATTCTAATGGAGTGTATGTAAGTCCTATAACAAGGCTCACTTTTAACAGGGTGATTGGAAACCTTTAACCGGGTCACACCTGATAGTGTGTATTGTAACCTTTGATAGGGTTGGCTTTTAACCGAGCTCACTTCAAAAGAGTGAAAATAATAGTAGCATGTTACAAAATGGTTTTTCCCATATTGGGTTTCCACTATAAATCCGGGTGTCAATACTTGTGTGAATGTTTTGGTTTGAACATTTATATATTTTACAAGTTAGTTACAGCTGGGTAGTGGACTGTAGTGTTATATGTTTCTATTATTGAATCAGTGATGACTGAGTTTGTTTTGGTTTCTTGATTTGATTTAAGGAAAACTTTTTGAAGTTATTTTATACATTAGGACCTGAGAACAACTGATTCCCCCCCCCTCTCTGTTGTTCTAAATCATATTAACAAAAAATCCCCTTATCATTAGTCAATTCACTTCCTCAATATTTCTCAACTTACTTTCACTTGGTAAATAGTTCTCTGACACTCGATAATGTCTATAGGCTTGGTTCTTTCACTAACGAGTTTGATCAAACATGCATGAATATAATCTTCATGCAAAATCTCTACAGTCTTCTTCTTTCCAGCATGTTTCAATAATGAAACTCATATCTCTTATATAGACAAGTAAACCATTTTCATATCAGCCATTAGATTTTGCCACTTAATCCCCTTCGTCCATTTTGCCACTTAAACCTTCCTTAATAGATGTGTCATTAACATGTTTTAATCTCATCCTTTAGATCTTCTCCAAATTTTGTCAGCCATGGATCTCATTACGAACTTTATCCTTAACCTCGAAACCATAACAATTTCCAGCTCATCAAATCAGTTGGCTATTCTTAACATTTAATGTTTTTATCCATACTCAGTTAATATAGAAATGCATTCGTGATAACTAGTTAAACTAGCTCAGTTAACAGTGTCACTCAGTATACATTGCACTGGCTCGGTGTATACAGAAATCTTCAATTACTGGCCACATTAACATGTTCAATTCCAAATCTCTTCTTCATAGTAGATTAATGTAACATGCTCAAGTAAACAATATAAAGCCATAGATTCATCAATAAGTTACCCAATTTTTACCTTATCCTTATCTATCATATCCATCTTTTCCTAATGTAGATATCTCAGTTCTTCATCTTTTCTTCCTTCAATAGATGCTTAGATGTTTGTAACTAACATGATAAGTACTGTCAAAACTAGTTGACATCAATGACAACATATTGACTGATTTAATCATCTTACATATCATTTTAGTAGCTTAGTGATCTCTAATCATTGTTCCTTCAGTTCATTCAAATATTCAATCAGTTTTAGTTCATCAGTAATGGCACAAACACTTAGGTAAACCATTTTGGCCGACATCTACATGATATGTATTTTTTGTTGAGGAAATCACAAAGGTGATTATGCTTTAGAAATATAATCATTAATCCCTATGTAATTCATGTAACCAAACAGAATTAGGGAATGGTAAAGAGGCATAAGAAGACAATCCAGATCATTGATCTTAATTTATGAGGTTGATCTATTATTTATATAAGATGAAATCTAAACCCTAAAATGTAATGCATATGAGAAGAGTATGAAGGAGATCTCATACATGTAGAACAAAGAAGTGTTTTAATTATCAGAGATAGAGATCAGTGACCAAGATAAGAAGTGAAGGAAAAAATAGAGATATATTTGATAGAGGAGATCAAATCTATATTGGAAGGAGAAGATCTATTATCAGCATCACAATGCAAACCAAAGGATCAGGTATTGAATCATTCTAACAGGTGAATCAGGGAGAATCTCTTAATAGATTAGTTTTCACAAACCTAAGTAAATCTCTTAATTGAGTTCTTACTTTATTGTAAGTTTTAAATCCTTTTGCAAGGTAGATTGTATAAGTATTAAAGCTCTTAGCATGGTAGACCCCTCATGGGTAGATCATTATATTATGATCAAACTTGTAGCCTTAACAAGAAAACTTTAAGACTGAAGATTTGTGGGTGTCATCCCAACCCTAGTTTTACCTTTCAAGGGTTTCTGGGTAACCAAAATCTCTATGTAATGATTTACTTTCATGGATGATTAGATTGTTAGATCTTTTATAGTATTAAATTTGGTATGCAAGTAAGTTTATGTCAAAATAGAATTATTAGTAGATATCTGATTCACCCCCCTCTCAGTATATCACTTTCCCATAGTAGATTCCCAAGAATTGGTATCAGAGCTAAGTCTCTTAAAAGAAGTCTAATCACTTGTGAGTCAAAGAGCTTGAGATGGAGGTTTATAAGTTGGGAAAGATTATAGAGAATCAGAAGATTGACATTCAACTTGCACTACATCAACTTGAAGAAGCCAGACATGAACTGAAGAAATCTTTAAGTAGAAGAAGAGAATTGGCAATACAACAAAATGAAACTCAATACCAAGAAGAGGATACAAAAGAACTATTTGACAGTGGTAACTCTACTGAAAGTGACAAAGCCATAAAAGATCTTTTGGAGAAAAAAAACATACTGAATGAGGACATCAAAAATCTTAAGAGAGAATAAGAAATATAATCAATAAGACTTTGTGAAGTTGTTGAATAGAAAAAGAAAGTTGAAGAAGGAAAGACAATAGCTGAAGAAGATAAAAGGAAAATATCTATGAGAATTGATGAAAGGACATATGACATGAAAAGGTTGAAAAATAATCAATTGGACATGGTAAATCAACTGCTACTCGCTAATCAAGTGTTGGGCAAGAAAGTTGTGGAAATCATAAATCTGAGATCAGAAAATAGCCAATTGAAGAATGAAGTAAGATCTGAAAAATAACTCAATGAAAGGATGAACAATCCTAATGAATCTATGAGATACTTTGAAGAATTGTTAAGGTCACCTAGGAGATCCAATGATACTTTTGGACTTGGACATGATGAGCACCTGTCATCCACTAAAGAAGGAGAATCATCAAAGAGTGGAGAACAAAGGAATGCAAAGCCAAAGAACAACAAACCTACATGCCATCATTGTGCAAAGTTAGGACACACAACTAATGTCTGTAGAAGAAAAAATGGTAAGTCTAATCCTAAACCAAAGTTCAATGGATATTGTTTTAATTGTAAGAAACATGGACATCAGGTACATGAATGCATGACAAAGGTCAACAATCCACCTACATCACCTAGATTTCAAGGAAATTATTTTAACTATCAGAAATATGGTCATAGAGCACAAGAGTGTAGATCCAAATCCAAGTGGACATCCAACAAATAGACTAAAGCACCTAAGAAAGGTAATACATACAATTGGGACTACAATACATGATATAGTTGTCATTATTATGGTAAATATGGTCATATTGGAGAAAACTATTTAAAGACACATTTCAGAGGAAAATCCAAGAGTTGGATGAGTGGAAGTCTAGTATGTTACAAATGCAACAATATTGGTCACTTAAAGAGATATTAAAGAGAACATATACTGAGCAATGATAAAGTCAATAATGAAGAAATTGTTGAGAAGATGAGAAATCTGATGAACAAGACTTGGAAGAAGAAAGAAGAAGCAAGCAGTAGTGGAGCCAGTGAACTTGAGGTCACCCAATCTAATGGATCAGGTGATCACACTACTTCAAACTAGGAAAAGAAGGTATGTGAGGAATTGAATCTTATAATGCTTTATTTTACATCAGTTCCTAACATTTGATAATTTAAAGTCCATATTTACATAGATTAAGATGCATTAGGAAAAATTTAAGATAGAAGCTACATTGTATATTTGATGTTGAGCATCAGTATTTTAGCCCATATTGACCAAGTCACTAGTGTATGCTAAGCGTATGTGGTAGTTGAGATGTGATGTATACCAAGATGAAACTGAATGGTAGTATAGACTGATCTTATGTTAATCGAGTTGACATGAGATTTTTGAGACAACTGTATCTTACCTAGAAAGTATACAGATAATTAATGAAGCCCTAATCCAACCATTTGAAGTCTATAAAGTGGGAAGTTACCATTTATTATCACTTCACCACCTATTTGAGAACTCACAAAGTGATTCTAGAGAGATTATCCAGAGTGATTTGTGCTAAGTGTGATTTGCAAAGATCTTAACAGTGTGTCATCAGCAAACATCTGAGAACTATTCAAGCAAGGTATTTACTAAGTTACTTATTTCATAATTGAACCCTAGAATTTGAAGAAATGGCATCTTCATCATCTGCCATATCTAAGAAGAAAGGGAGGGAAGTGTTCAATGTAAAACTTGTGAGGAATGACGTGTGTAAACCACAAAAATTCTAGGCCATTCCTGATAGTGCAATTATGGGGAATCTCATGGGTGCACTGTCATCTATCCCTCCTAAGGTTTTGATGATCAATGATGTATGCACATGTTATATGTGCAAGATTGGAGAGATATGAGACTATGATATCAGAGAAGCTTATGACAAATTGTGCAAAAATGGGATGTTGAAGGCTAAACACTAGAAGGTTGTCGAGAAAGGGTTGGTGCATGCCCTCAACTTCCCACAAAACTTTAAGGTTGAATGGATAAAGATCGTGCTGAGATGAGTACATGACATGAAAATTTGGCTGTAGGATGGACTAGTAAAGATCACAAAGGAAATGATACATCAAGTAACTGGGTATGTGCAGGATCATGGTATGCCAAACTAGGCCCTTAAGTGGCAATGAAAATTTATAAAATCAAGTTTAGGCAAGTTGACATAAAAATTTGAACAAGTTATTAATATTATATCAAAAATATGTAAGAATAGAATCTATAGAAAATGGAGTTTAGTTTCTAAGATACTAGACCTTTTTTTATAAATAATTATTCTATATGTTCAAAATTTCAAATTTCAATGTAGTAGTATAAAAATTTTAGGAAAAAAAGAAGTAGGTGTATGTCTGACCACCTTAAACACAATCAAATGATAATTTTTTTTTTACAAGATTATAGATATAAGTACTAGACTCATGTCCGGATGTGACACATATTTGTTTGTAATTTTTTTCCAAGTAAATAATTAATTATGATTTTTTTCCTCAACTTTTTCGAAAATATACAAACTCTCATGTTTGACCACCTTAACTTAGTCTAAACTTTATCGAATTGAAAACTGTATTTATTTTTCATGTAGTAGGAAAATTATAGAATGTGACACATGTTTTGGATTTCAAAAATGTTATATAGTTTGAAAGTTATAGTTATTTTTCACTACGTCTATCAATCAGGAATAGAAAGATAACAAGTAGGTGTATGTCTGACCACATTGAACAAAATCAAATGATAATATTTTTTTTTAAGATTCTAGATAAAAGTATTAGACTCATGTCTAGATGTGATGTATGTTTTTGGTATTTTTTTCCAAGTAAATAATTAATTATGATATTTTTACTACTAATTTTCTTGAATATAAAAACTCTCACATCTGACCACCTTAACTTAGTCTAAAATTCATCAAATTGAAAGAATTGTTTATTATTATTGTATTAGGCGAGTCATAGAATGTGATGTATATTTCAGATTTTTAAAATGTTATATTGTTTGAAAGTTATAGTTATTTTCCAAAGATTCTATCAATCAGGACTTCTTTTTCACATTGCCACTTTTTGGCATACCATGATCCTGCACATACCTAACTGGTTATCCTAGTCTTATAGGAAAGAAGACTATGAGGTGTCAAAGCAAGGAGACAATTCAAGACAATACCCAAACATTATGGAATAAATGAGGGATGACCATCTCAACAATCACAGATCCATAAATTGATTTTGTAGTAAGGGTGATTGCACATAATTTTTACCAATCTAGTCAGCTAGACAGTGTTCCATGTATAGAAGTAGACCAAGCTTGGAAGATGGTAAAGAAATATCATACCTATGATCTTGCTGAGCTACAACTGACATAACTTGCTGAGAACCTCACTTCAATTAGGAAATAAAAGAATTTGATGTGTAAGTTTGGTTCTTTGCTCGTCTGTCTATTTTTCTATGTACAAAATAGTTTTCCTACTGTTGGGGATGTTGCATGGGATAAGAACTGACCTATCACTATACATATAAATGAATTTATTGATTAGATAGGAGAAAAATTTGAGAGTGTAATGAATAGCTATTTTGTGGAGTTTAAGAAAAAAATGAGGAAAAGGAGTAGGATCCCAGTATCACTAGTGGAAAATTATTATAATGACATATGTTTCCTAGTTGATACCGACTTCACATATGCACAAGCAGTTATACTGAGGGTATCATGAATAAGGCTATTACCTTATGAAGTAAATATAGATGAGACATCAATAGAAATAACAACCCTATTAGCTAAAGAAGTTGACAAAAAGGCTACATATTTTGGGACATATGAGTAAGCAAAGTCAAAAGTAACCATGAATCTAAAAAATGCAACCATGGAGAGAAAAAGAAAGAAGATAGTGAAAAACCTAGAAAAGATGCTAGGAGGAGGTGAAGAGGAAGATGAACCTCTTGCATTGACACAACTAGGGTTAGGAGAAGACAAGACAAGTGAGTCATAAGAGAGTGAAAAGGAGGAAATTGTAGTCACTAAGAAAGGCAAAAAGGCATAAGTTGCTGAGCCTATTAAGAAACTAGTGAAAAAACCTAAGCCTATTTCCTCCCCAGTACTTAGACCTAGAACTAGGGAAGATTCTATTGTTCTAGCTACCAGGCCACAAGAGAAAACCCCTACATCAGGAAAGAGGAAACAAGTTCAAGCTAAGGTTGTGTCGAGCAATATAAAGAAGTGAATAGTGGTGAAAATGGTTATTCACCACTATGGGTAGAAATTGTGTATGGATGGATAGGGAAATGTGAATAGATAGGGAATATAATGGAAAATGTTCTGCACATACAAACTAAATGAAACAGAAATACTTATCTCTAAAGAAGGCTGATGAAGAAATCACTATTTTCTAATGTCTATGCGTAGTTTTAGGAAATTCTGCAACCTGCTCCGGATTGGAAATGCTGAGATAGATCAGAAAACTTTTGTCTTTTTGGAAGTAGGTCATCCTTGACCCAGATAACGGGGCAAGGTCTTACCCTGGGGCAAGATCCTACCCCTCACTGAAGATCGTCTCCAATGGAAATTATGTTCATGGATCTCAGAAGTTCATTGAAAAGGGTATCCAGATCTACACTTAAATTCACTGTCCTGTACCTATACCTACAGGAAAAATGGTTTTTTTGTTTGGATGAGGGGTTTGCCTTGGCCAAACCCCGATTTGGAATCAACCTTAATAATGAAATTGAAATAGAGAATGCTAGCAAGTAGTAGAAGTAGATCTAACAATGAAGCTATGATATTTGATAGATATGCAATTGTATTTGAAATGTAAACAAGTATATTGATATGAAAGCTTGAACATAACATTAACAAATGTAAATCAAAACCTCCATGATTGCATGCTTGGAATCCACCTTGAGAGAGGAATGAATGGATCTTGAAGATGAAAAAAGATTCTTGAAGGAAGATCACACCACCATGATGGCTAGATCTAGGGTTTGAATGACGAATCTTGAATTCTTGAACTGAATCCCTTCAAAGGCTTGAATGCTTGAATCCTTGATCTTCAAAGGAGAACTTGAATGGAGATGAGGGCTTGAATGCTTCCTTGAAAATTCTTGATGAAATGCTTTCTTGATCACCAATGTCTCCTTGAGAATGCTTGATGAACAAATGGATGAGAGATGTCATACTTGATTAAGAGATCTGTGAGATAATGAGAGAGGAAGGCCTCCTTTTATAGTGATCTAGGGCACAAACTCCTCGAGAGGCAAACATTGGAGAATTAAATCCCAATTAACTTTAACCCCTAGAAGTGGACCTAGATTAAATGCAATTTAAAGATTTACCATTATGAAATCCAAAACAGTTGACCCAGAAGCGGGAAAATAAAACTTTCGAAAGCCCAACATCCCAAAACTTTCAAAATTTGAAAATTGGACCTAGGGTTGGGGATGAGGTAGTCTCTTCCCTAGGTCATGGATGAGATCATCTTTGACCTAGGTCAGGGACTAGGTCATCCTTGACCCTTCAGGTCATCTTTGACCTAGAAAGTCAAGATCTTCAAATTCTCAGAGAAAGTTGCTAGAAATGAGGTTGGAAACAAGGAGAGAGAAGTAGAATAGGGGGAAACATCCAAATCCATGCAAAGACCCAATCAAGGTCCTTGAAATGACCCTAGACCACTTACTTAGAGGGATAAACACTCTTAACATGGAAGTGCTTCCATTTTAAGATGATACATTAAGCCCCCACTTTAGCAAGAGTATGGATGCGATGCAAACTCTTGGTAAAGGAGATGAAAGAAAAGATCCGAGTGGATTCATGATGAGATAAAATAACACTTAGCTAAGGACACAAGCCCCCAAGATAAGGGTTCTAACTGAACATACACACACGAGGGTGCAAAAAGAAAACCAAAAACAACACAAAAGAGGGGTTAGTACAAACCCAAATCAACTAGCATAAGAAACCTTGCTATATTTCTCATACTAATATCATATTTGGAAATCTATCATAAAAGCATAGATGATTACATAAGAAAGACAAGAGAAACACTATAAATAACATAGGTTCATGATCCAGTCCTACTAGCATGAAAGTGAAAAGAGACAAAGGAGAAAGTGATTACCTCACCCAGTAAGATGCCCACCTTACCATGAATCACCAAGGGAGGGAGAGCTAAATAGGTGGCCAAACCTGATAGTTCACCCATAAACTATGCTTGCAATTGTAATGCATCTTCTAATGGCTTTTGAAATACCCATAGATCCACCTTCTTGTATCACTATGAATATGAAATGCATGTCTCCTTAGAGTTTAGCAACTTATGTGCATTACCTTCGGAAGATTTAGCATATTGGAAATGTGTGTCTTTTTTAGGATTGAGAAACTTATGTGCATTACCTTCCAAGATTTAGCATATTGAAAATTGAAAAATGCATGTCTCTTCATGATTTAGCAACTTATGTGTGTTACCTTTAGAGGATTTAGCATATTGAAAATGCATGTCTTTTCAGGATTTAGCAACTTATGTGCGTTAGCTTCCAAGATTTAGCATATAAATAAAAAACTATAGTACAAGAGAGACCCTATATATTCCCCCCTCCTTATTGCAGTTGTCTACTAGACATGATAAGGAAGAGGAAGAGGATACCTACTTCACAATGCAAAGAGATATCCTGTTTAGCAACAATGTATACCATATTCTTCATGAGGGATATTGACCCGTACATCCAAGAATATAGATAATTGTGAAAAGGATATGTCACTTATGGAAAAAGGATCCTCAAAAGAGATCTTATCAACAAGACCCCCACCATAGAGGAGTGCTTTTAGATAAAATATCATCTTTCAAAGGCGGGAACAATGATTCAATCATCAAGCCTCCTACAAAGGAGAGGAAAAGGAATCTTTGGAATGAGGGGAACAACTCTAACACCAAAGCAAGGGTAAGAGTTTATAATGAACATAATTTGCAAAATAAAGAAGAGGTGATGACCGTGGACAACAACCTCATAAAAAGGTCATCCATGGTCAAAACATCTATCAATATGATGAAATAATATTGTAATATAAACAAATGCCACTAAGCTAAGGAAATCAACTCCCTAGACAAAGAGAAAGAAAGAAGAACCTTTCCCCCCAGGGATGGAGACAAGGGATACCTTTGCAAAACAAATGTTATAGAAAAGATATCTTGACTATAGAATAAAATCTATGGATGATTATAAAGATAATACAAAACCATAGAGAAATAGGAGAGAAAGAATACCAATTAAGCCTAGTAAAAAGCCTAATGGATCCTAGGAGACTAGATGGAAATACACCTCTTGCCCCCTAGTCCAAAGACAAGAGGAGAAGAAATCTATATTATATCAGAATGAGGGGAATCCCCTATATCAAAATTATGAAGGAATTGTAAAACTACACGAGAGTGAGATATAATTCCTAAAGTAGCTCTTTCTCTAACATATAACTTGAAATGTTTACAATCAGCAAGTAAATGTGTATTACTATAATGAAAAGGACATTTGTACTTGGATAAAGCATTTTTGGGTATAGGTTTAAAGATTTCTTTTTTGGAATTCATTAATTGAGCATAAAACTTCTTAGCTACATCTTGACGAGTATCAGTGTTATCTACAATGGGTGTAGGGAGAAGAATATGAAGAGGAGGAGGATGATCAACATTACCTACCTTGACTTGAGATTGTGAACAACCAACACCATGTAAATCCTATTTAGGGGGTATATGAACTAGAAACCTAATACCATGCTCATTAACTCCAAGCCCTAAACCTCTATAACCTTGTTTAGTTTTCATATTATATCCTGGAGTGTACATATCATGTAAAGCTTCAACAGGAGGTGATTGTTTATCATGCTCATGAGTAAAGGTTGTATAAGGTGGAATAATAGGTTTTGAAGAAGTTTCTTTACCCTTTCCTTTAATGTCATCATGAATTGGAGGATAAGGTAAATCAAATAATTCTTACACATCCACATCCTGAAATATAGCTTGAATCCCATCATAGGTACAGGAAGAACTAGGGATATCAGATGGAGAATTAGTCATCGAATTAGGAATAGGAAGATTAGGAATGATAATATTAGGATTAGGAAGATTAGGAATAAAATTAGGAATGATAGGATTAGGAAGATGAGGAGATGGTGTATCATCTACCAAATTCTTCACATAATCCAAAAGAGTAATAAGGCTACCACATAAATCTTGAATGAAAGTCTTGAAAGTAGGAAGACTAGTATCAGTCAATTTCACAAAAGCATAAGCAAGTGCAAAATGAAGGATCATCAACATAATGAAATGAATGATACTCTCATAAACATCATAGGTAGGATAAAGAGATACTAAAAGAAGGGTAATAATGATCATGACCACACACCAAAGCATCTTAACAATCTTCATAGTAAATGAAATGCAAGAAATATTTTTGTATTTTATTGAATATATAGTTTTTTTTTTGTATTTTTGAATTTAAAATGCAAGAGCATAAACTAATTCTAATCTTAATGAAAGAAAATATTAATAAAAAATCTAACACAATGGGGCATCTAAATCCACCAAAGAAAAGAGGTTAAGTACGTCAGGTTCACCAAAATGAATAGTGGTGAAAATGGTTATTCACCATTATGGGTAGAAATTATTTATGGATGGATAGGGAAATATGAATAGATAGGGTATATAATGGAAAATGTTGTGGACATACAAACTAAATGAAACAGAAATACTTATCTCTAAAGAAGGCTAATGAAGAAATCACTATTTTCTAATGTCAATGCATAGTTTCAGGAAATTCTACAACCTACTCTAGATTGGAAATGCCACGACAGAGAAAACCCAAAAAAAATTTGTATTTTTGGAAGCAGGTCATCCTTGACCTAGATAACGGGGCAAGGTCTTACCCTAGGGTAGGATCCTACCCCTCATTGAAGATCATCTCCAATGGAAATTATGTTCACGAATCTCAAAAGTTCACCAAAAAGGGTATTCATATCTGCACTTCAATTCACTATCATGTACCTATACCTGCAGGAAAAATGGTTTTGTTGTTTGGATGAGGGGTTTTCCTTGGTCAAACCCTGGTTTGGAATCAACCTTAATAATGAAATTGAAATAAAGAATGGTAGCAAGTATTAGAAGTAGATCTAACAATGAAGCTATGATATTTGATAGATATTCAATTGTATTTGAAATGTAAACAAGTATATTGATATGAAAGCTTGAACATAACATTAACAAATGTAAATCAAAACCTCCATGATTGCATGCTTGGAATCCACCTTGAGAGTGGAATGAATGGATCTTGAAGATGAACAAATGATCTTGAAGGAAGATCACACCACCATGATGGCTAGATCTAGGGTTTGAATGATGAATCTTGAATGCTTGAACCGAATCCCTTCAAAGGCTCGAATGCTTGAATCCTTGATCTTCGAAGGATAACTTGAATGGAGATGAGGGATTGAATGCTCCCTTGAAAATGATTGATGAAATGCTTGCTTGATCACCAATATCTCCTTGAGAATGCTTGAAGAACAAATGGATGAGAGATGTGATACTTGATTGAGAGATCTATGAGATAATGAGAGAGGAAGGCCTCCTTTTATAGTGATCTAGGGCACAAACTCCTAGAGAGGCCAAAATTGGAGAATTAAATCCCAATTAAACTTAACCCCTAGAAGTGGACCTATATTAAATGCAATTAAAAAATTTACCATTCCGAAATCTGAAACAGCCAACCTGAAAGTGGGAAAATAAAACTTTTCAAAACCCAACATCCCAAAACTTCCAAAATTTGAAAATTGGACCTAGGATCAGGGATGAGGTAGTCTTTGCCCTAGGTTAGGGACTAGGTCATCCTTGACCCTTCAGGTCATCTTTGACCTAGAAAGTCAAGATCTTTAGATTCTCAGAGGAATTTGCCAAAAATGAGGTTGGAAACAGGGAGAGAGAAGAAGAACATGGGGGAAACATCCAGATCCATGCAAAGACCCAATAGAGGTGCTTGAGATGACCCCAGACCACTTACTGGGAGGGCTAAACACTCTTAACATGGGATTGTATCCATTTTAATATGATATAGGAAGAAACCAAGAAGAAATATTATCTTGGACAAGGATGATGAGGAAACTGATAGTGATGAGGATATAAAGAAGAAGTTACCATCTCAAAGGAAGCAATAAACTATGGATGATATATGCCACAACACCAAGAGCACTGCTGGATTAGTAGGCTTCAAACAAATAAAATTTGAGAAACTCAGCATTGAAGATAAAGAGAGAGTAGAGAAAGTTATGCTTGAGATTCTTTGTACATTCAAGATGACACCACTATAGATGGGGAACCTAATTGTTGAAGAATTTTATAAAAGGATAGCTCAGAAATGGGAGTATGCCTTGATGACTGAGAAGCAGGTAAGGGAGAGCACACTTGCTCAAGTCATGCTTGACTTATCCACTAATTACATCAAGAAGTATATGAAGAAGTATAGAAATAGATTTTTTCCCAAGCTCCAAGCATACTCCATACTAAAAAACAAGGTTGAAAAAATTGTGCAATAGAGAAAAAGACTATGGAAAATCATTTTTGATCTTATAGTTGACAAGAGTGTACAACTGAGTGCCGGTACATCTAGTGGAGTGGAATTAGATAATAAAGAGGATATTGCTAAGCCACTGCATGAGAAGGAAGAAAAAAATAAGGATGGAGTAAGTGATTCATGGGATGTGATCACAATTGTTGATATCACTTGATGATAATCTAGTGAAGACACATGTATTGCCTGAGGAAGACATATAAAAACAATTACAAGCCGAGGTAGTATCATATAAGTTTCTACTAAGAACCAATCCAGTACTCATCCAAGTATAAGATTATCCATAGATTGAGAGGACATCAACTATTGACACAACACCAGTTATCCCTCATAAGGTCATAGTTGAAACCCAAGCCTCACAATGTACCAATACCGAGAAATAGGACAAGTCAGCAACTACACCGAAGATTACACTTGCCGAGGAGAAACAAAAAGAGCAAGCCGAGAAGACTCTTAAAGAGAAAGTAGATTAGTCTGCATTAGGTGCGATAAGTCCTCATGTGGAAGGCATGGAAAAGGAAAAGATTGAGGAAGAGAAAGAACAAGACAAACAAGAGCCTAAAGAACAAGAATCAATCAAAGCTCTTATATAGATGTCGAGTGGAAACAAACCTAGAAAGAAGTCACAAAAGAAGAAGGAGAAATCTCCTACCACATAGGTGACACTCGATGAGGTTATAGTGATTCCTAAATGGGACACTGATAACTTGACCTATGAAAAAATGCAAATCTTGCAGGATCTCTTGAAGAAGAAGAGTAAACAGGAAGAGCTGAGAAGAGAACATCAACATAAATTGGTATTGCATGAGATCAAAAGTATTTTTATCGATGCTTTTGAGATGGATGATGTAAATGAATCCGCACCTATTTTGGAGAAACTTGTACATATTATCAAGAAGTTAAATGATGATGACAATGAGGCTAATGATAAGCTGTTACAGTGGTTTGAGAGAAAGTTTGAGACCAAGGTACTTAACAAGGTTTCAACTGAAATTACAATTAAGCAGGTAGAACTCTCTACATTAGTAACAAATTTAGAAGAAGTTGTATAGAATGCCCATTCTCTGTACAAGAAATTGTGCAATGTTGAAGAGTTTACTAAAGATAATCAAGATTTAATAGACAAGTTGCAATTAGATTTAAAATCTACAGGACATTCATTAAGCATGGATGGAAGTTCTAGCTCCATTCATTTTACCAGATTATTTCATGCACAAAGTAGATTATCCAAATTGGTGGCTAATGATGGAAAAATAAGGGCTATACTAATTTCCATACAAACAATGTTGACACCTCATCTCGAGGTTATGCGAAGGGAGTTAGTCATGACAAAGGAGTTAGTGCAAAAAGACACTCATCTTTCTATTGTCGAGAGCCTAGTTGAGATAGCTACTGAGCTCAAAATAAAGTCACAGGTTTTGAAGTTTGTAAGGTCTAGTTGGGAAAATGCATTAGCTATGGTAATGCAGCTTCATAAACCATTTTTGGACAAATATTTTAAAACCCTTACTCCCTAGGAACTTCAATTGACCAAAACAAGGGGGAAATGAAATGACATGAAAAACTATTAAAGGGGGAAATAATAGATATGAAAGAGGAAATGACAGAGTTAAGAAAAGAAGAAATGAAAACATACACAACAGAATAATGGTATGACATACTATTGTTGTAAATGTATATATTTGGTTGTATGTCAAACAAGTCTTATGTACATATATGTGTAGAATATTTTTGAAGACTGAGTCAAAGTCTTAGGGGGAGTATACATATAGGAGTTTTTAATATTACTAAGTACTCATGTAAATGTAATGTAAAATGTCATGACACCGTGTTTTTGCCACTAATGTCAAAGTGGGAGATTGTTGATCCCTAAGTTTTGTTGTCTATTAGTGTCTTACACTTAGTCATTTTCTAGGTAATGTTGGTCAGTCATCACTGCAACCAAGTCATCATGTATAGGTTGAGTCATGTATATTGTACATTTATCAAGCATTAGTTACTGTCGAGCAAGCCAGAGGTCACCAAGTACTTTAGTATTAGCCGAGCCAGTTTATGCTGAGTTTTATAGAGATATTAGTGTCGAGCATCAGGGTATGAAGAATAGTGAATGTCAAGTGCCAAAGATTTCAAATGCCAAGTAAGCCAAATTTGATATATGTGTTTGTAATGACACAAACACTTAGGTAAACCATTTTGGCTGACATCTACATGATATTTATTATTTGTTGAGGAAATCATGAAGGTGATTATGCTTTAGAATTGTAATCATTAATCCCTATGTAATTCATGCAACCAATCAGAATTAGGGAATGGTTAAGTGGTATAAGAAGACAATCTAGATTGTTGAACTTAATTTATGGAGTTGATCTATTGTTTATATAAGATGAGATCTGAACCCTAAAATGTAATGCATATGAGAATATTATAAAGGAGATCTCATACATGCAGAACATAGAAGTGCTTTAATTATCAAAGATAGAGATCAGTGACCAAGCTAAGCAGTGAAGGACATAACAGAGATATATTTGATAGAGGAGATCAAATCTATATTAGAAGGAGAAGATCTATTATCAATATCATAGTGAAAACCAAAGGATCAGGTATTGAGTCATTCTAACAGGTGAATCAGGGAGAATCTCTTAATATAGTAGTTTTTACAGACCTAAGTAAATCTCTTAACCAAGTTCTTACTTTATTGTAAGTTTTAAATCCTTTTGCAAGGTAGATTGTATAAGTCCTAAAGCTCTTAGCAGCACAGACTCCTCATAGGGTAGATCATTATATTGTGATCAAACTTGTAGCTCTAACGGGAAAAATTTAATACTGCAGTAGTGAAGATTTGTGGGTATCATCCCCACCCCAGTTTTACCTTTCAGGGGTTTTTGGGTAACCAAAATCTGTGTTATGTTTTACTTTCATGGATGATTAGATTGTTAAATCTTTTATAGTATTTAATTTGGTATGAAAGTAAGTTTATGTCAAAATGGAATTATTAGTAGATAACTGATTCACCCCCCCTCTCAGTATATCACTTTCCCATAGTATATTTCCAACAACAACTTCAACTCTAATTTTTGGAAGAGAAACACTTTGAAAAAACAAGTAACACTAGGAAGATGCCTAATCACTAGATAATGCCACAACCAAGACCAAGTCTTTAATTCATCTAAATGAGTAGCAACATAACTTCAACTCTAATTTATAGAAGAGAGCCACTGTAAAAATATAGGCAACAACTATTGTACAAATATCAACTAGAATACAACATAGTGCTACAAAAGACATCTAGACCAAGAAGACATCTAGAAATAAGAATATATAATATAGGAGTGTTTTAGAAAACTATCTACACATGATAATTGAAAACATTTTTGTCTCCCACTGTTATGAGATCATACATGTTACATACCCCTCTTCCACTCCACTAAAGTTTTAACATAGAGGTTACATTCCTATATTCCACTGTAATGAAGGTTTAGCATACATATCTCATTACCAAAATAGCACACATCTAGACCAAAAAATTGGAGGGAAGATCATCAAGATAATTTTGACCATATAGAACACAATGTTTGACATTAATGACAACACATGATAATAAACATTTATTTTCAACAATACCTACCTTTTTTATTGATGAAAAATAACCATAAATAAATTCATCTCTCTTGAATGTAATGATCATCTTCATCATCTTTCTCCCCCTTTTCCATCAAGAACAAAGGATTGGAAAATATCTACTATTGTATAAATCTAAAAACCAACATTAGTTCAGAAATCTCCCTTTGAATAGATGCACCAATTTGATATACTAAGATAGATAGATAAAGGGTCAACCACCCTAAGAACTTTGGAGAAGATAGAAATTCTGATCATATGATAGAGCATATCTCCAACAAAAACAATCACTGGATAAAACCAGTTCTCTAAATTCATTACTATGTTGACAATACTCCTCTTTTTTCTTTAGATCTACTAAAAATTTAGTGTTAGGAATAAAAATCCACCAAACACAATTGAGATGGGGGGGGGGGGGGGGGGGGGTGAATTAATTATGTTCTATAATTATTAAATTTATAATTTTTAATGAAATCAACAATAAAGAATATAAAAGTGCAAAACAAGATGAACAAGATAAATTCCAACACCATAACACACAAGATTTTTTTTATTGAGGAAAACCATTTTATGGGAAAAACCCTGGTGGGGATGATACCCACTAGATCATGCACTAGTATAATAATGTCCCTATTAGGAGACCTAACCATGTTAGGATTTGATACAATACATATAGCACATCATGTTAATATGCTTTAGAACAACAGAGAGGGGGGGTGAATCAGTTGTTCTCAGGTCCTGATGTATAAAACAAACTTAAAAAATTTTCCTTAAATTAGATCCAATAACCAAAACAAACTTGGTCATCACTGATTCAATAATAGAAACATATAACAATGCAGTCCACTACCCAGGTGTAACTTAACTTGTAAAACACATAAATGTTCAAACCAAAACATTCACACAAGTATTAACACCAAGATTTATAGTGGAAACCCAATGTGGGAAAAACCACTTTGTAACATGCTACTATTATTTTCACTCTTCTGAAGTGAGCTCGGTTAAAAGCCAACCCTGTCAAAGGTTACAATACACACTATTAGGTGAGACCCGGTTAAAGGATTTCAATCACCCTGTTAAAAGTGAGCCTTGTCATAGGACTTACATACACTCCATTAGAATGCAACCTTGTTCAAAGGATTTAACATATGATTGTTAGGTCAACCTCTGTTAAAATGATTTTGACTATTACAATGGTTAGAAAGTAGCAACAATATTTATCTAAAAAATATATAACTCACTTTGCAAATATCAGATTTGATTCCATACACTAATGCTGGTTTACTAACTTTGAAACTTTTCCATCTCCATCTCTAATCTGCTCGAAACTTTTCTTCAAGCAACCACCATAATTCTCCTTCAGCCTTTTCTGCTTATACAGTCAATAAAAATTTACTAATCTTCCAGCATTCTCTTTTTCACCCATGCACACACATATCCAATGCTCAGGCTCCCTCAATAGTTTCCTCAATTAGGTTAACTCATCTTATGCCACTCAATCTCATTCGTAGATCTTAGGGTTAGGTCAGATTCATTGAATCTACCCGCTTCATGTTCTTCAACTTCATTTCTAGAATCATCTCAGATCTCTTAAAGATTTACAATAAAACATTTTATAGTGCATTTAATGCTTTCAAATAAAAAATAAATAAAGTCAACACATTTTATATAATCCAAGAATTCAACAATGTCAGCTCCAAAACTAAATTCTCTTCAAATATAAAAATGATGATGCTCGGTCAATACTGTGATCAACTATTCGGTCTTCATGTAGAAAGCTCGGTCATTACTAGAAATATTTCCTAGGCTTATATTGTCTTCCTCGATAGTTAATTGTTGTTCAGTCGACACTATAATTTTGCTCAGCATACACTGACTCGGTCGACACTAACATTACTCGGCTTAAACATGATTTCTCCATTCTTTGCTTGGTCAAGCCTACCAGTTTAGTCTTCAGTCTTACTAAGATAAACAATACATTGTCTCATCATTGTACAACATAGTCAAGTAAATTTTTTAGTATCAAGATAACTCAACCTTTCCCTAGGTGCTATTGTTACCAACCTTGCCTATCCCCTTATCAACACTCAAATAGATATAGTACTTTCTTAAGTAGCAACAGTCTTACCAATTAAGGTTTGGCATCAATAACAATACAACAATTGTTTCAATTGCAGTTTCCAACAATCTCCCTCTTTGGCATTGAAGGAAACACCATATGATATCACCTGAATAACACATGGATTACCAACCAATCAAAAAACTTATCTATTCATCAGAGAATTATTTATAATATCCTTAGCTTCATTCTGATTCAAAATCATATAAGCCTCACTTCTGTGACCGTTAGAAGTAGTCAAATCTCCCTCTATCCTGATCCTTCATTTCAGTTCATCACCCTTACTTTTCAGTGTCATGTGTTATCATATCAGTTCATCTCCCTCTTTGACAAAAATGCCAAAGCAGAAACTAAAACATACATCCATCAGATGTAGATAATATCTGTGCAACTCAGTGTTTCTCCCTCTGTCATCTTGCTTATGACTGATTCCTTGTCTTTTCTCCTTTTCACAACTCTAGGCCAACCCTAAAGTGTGACAATCTTCTACGTCAATTTGTCAAATATTCTACTGTATCATATTTGATGCAATGCTCCTAGCTTGAGTAGGTATCCTTAGTTAGGGGAAGGACCCCTAATTGACTTTTCAAATACTCATGAGCTTCTCTGGGAAAAGCTTTAGTGAATATGTCTGCTAATTATTCTTTTGTATTCACATATTCCATTCAGACTTCTTTATCTTTTACTAATTCTCTCAAGTAGTGATACTTGATTGCTATGTGCTTGGTCTTAGTGTGCATCACTGGATTCTTAAAAATATTGATAGCACTTGTGTTGTCATAGAAAATAACAAGAAGTTCAGTGATTTCTTCTTTCATGCCTATCAACAATTGTTTTATCCATACCAAATTTGAATAGTTTACTACAGCAACAACATACTCAACCTCAATAGTAGATTGGGAAATGCAATTTTGTTTCTTTCTCATCCAGGAGACTAATCTCTGTCCAAGAAAGAAAGCTCCACCACTAGTACTCTTTTTGTCATCTAAATTTCCTACTCAATCAACATCTGTATAAAATCTGAGTTCAAATTTGTCATCCTTCTTATAATATAGACCATAGTCAGCAGTTCCTTTCAAGTATCTCATAATTCCTTTTACAGCCATCATGTGTGTTTTCTTAGGATTGGCAGAGAATCTTGCCACAATCCCAATATCTAGTGCAATATCTGGTCTACTATGTACAACATACTACAATTTTCCAATCATGGATCTGTACAAAGTCTGATTCACTTATGCAGCAGCATCATTCTTAGATAAATTTTGTCCAATAACCATAGGAGTACTCACTAGTTTAGCATCTTCCATCCCAAAAGTTTTTAGTATTTCATTAACATACTTAGACTATGTAATGAAAATTCCATTCTTCCTCTGATATACTTGTAAACCAACAAATAATTTGATCTCACCAAACATGCTCATTTCAAATTTAGTTTGCATTTCATTTGAAAATCTTTTACACAATGCATCTTGTCCACCAAAAATAATGTCATCCACAAAAATTTTTGCCAACAGGATACCTTTACCTTCTTCATCTTTCATGTACAGATTGCTTGTGTCATTTGTTCTTGAAAATCCAATCTGTATCAAGTAGTTGTGCAACCTCTCATACAATGCTTTGGGAGCTTGTTTCAATCCATATAGTGCTTTGTTCAGTTTGCACACCATGTGTCTTTTGTTTGGATCAATAAAACCTTCTCGTTGTTCTATGTAAACTTCTTCTTCTAGTATACCATTGAAAAATGCAGACTTGACATCCATTTGATATACCTTGAAATCTTTATAAGTAGCATATGCAAGTAGAGTTCTTACTCCTTCCAATCTAGCTATAGGGGCAAATGTCTCCCCATAATAGGGGCAAATGTCTCCAAGTAGAGTTCTTCTTGTTCGTAGACTTTGCATACCAGCCTAGCTTTGTTCCTAGTTATTTCACCATTTTCATTCATCTTATTCCAAAACACCCACTTTGTTCCTATAACATTTTTTTTTTCAGGTCTCAGCACCAGAGTCTAAGTATCATTCTTCTCAATCTGGTCAATCTCTTCATTCATTGCTTGTATCCAGTCTTCATTCTCTAATGCCTCTCTAGTTGACTTGGGTTCAAATTCACACAATAGGCATGTTGGATCCTTAGTCTTACTTCTGGTCTGAATTCTAGTATTTTTTTCTCCAATTCTCTGTTCAGGCTTGTGATGTCTTACATATTTTTCCAAAATAGGTTCAGCTCTTCTCTCCTCTATTTCATCAGGTTACCCTACAAGATTGTCAGATTCAACTTTTGAATGCTCAGCAAGCTCTTCCTGATATTCAACAGCATTTTCTTGTAGCTTGGCATGTTCTTGTTCTCTTTCGGTACTATTTTCCTTATGCTCATCAGCATCTATCTGTCACTTAGCATTGCTTATCTGAGACTCAACATCAGGTGCAAGTCTATTACTTGCCTCTTCTTCTTCCTCAATGTTCACAAAAGATCTATAATCTTCTGGTTCTCTTTTGCTGTCAGCTTCATTTCTTTCTGCATACTCATCAATTTTGACATTCACACTTTCCACAATTTGGTTAGTGTTAGAGTTCAAACACTTATAAGCTTTACTTTTTGTGGAATATCGTAGGAATATGCCTTCATCACTCTTAGCATCAAACTTTCCATTCCTAGTGTCTTTTAATATATAGCACTTACTTCCAAAGATTCTAAAGTATTTAACACTCGGTGCATGCCCATGCCATAATTCATAGGGTGTTAGATTTGTACCTTTCTTGATCTATACCCAGTTAAGAGTGTAGACAACAGTGCTTATAGCTTCTTTCCAGTATTTATGTGCCACATTCTTTTCAATCAACAATGTCCTTGCACAATCCAAGATAGATATGTTTCTTCTTTCTGCTATACCATTCTATGGAGGTGTTCTAGGTGCAGACATTTGTCTTTTAATTCCTCTATCATTGCAAAATAGATTGAATTCATTTGATGTAAATTCTCCACCTCGATCAGATCTAAGAAATTTTAGGTTCCTACATGTCTCCTTCTCAACCTTAGCCAAATACCATGTAAAGGATTGAACAGCTTCAAATTTTTCTTTTAGAAACATAACATGCATCATTCTAGTATGATCATCAATAACTAAGATAAAGTATCTAGCACCACAGTAACTTTGTACACCCATAGGTCCACAAAGGTCAGTATGAACCAAATCTAAAATGTTTTCAGAAGTAAAGGATTTGTTCTTAAAACTTGACTTTATCATCTTTCCTAACTGACATTCCTTGCACATCACATTCTCAAGTTTCTTCAATCTAGGTAGACCTCTTATCTTTTTCTTCTTACTTATCTCTACCAGATTGTCAAAGTTAACATGACATAGCCTTTTATGCCATAACCAAATATCATCAAGTTGTGCAATTAAACATGTTCTTCAGATAGGTCAAGATAGAACAAATTACCTCTAGTCTGATCTCCACTTCCAATTAGTTCTCCAATAGCATCAAATATTTTAGCTTGCTTGTGATGAAATTCCACTCGGTAACCAGTTTTGTTGAGTTGAGAAACACTTAACAAATTATAATTAAGACCTTTAACCCAATATGTATTTTCACAAGATATTTTATCAGTCAATTTAATCAAACCTTTTCCTCTAACAGGACATAGTGCATCATTACCAAATTTTACGTGCTTTTACCTCTGTAATGATGTAAGGTCTCAAACTTATTTTTGTCACTAGTCATGTGATGTGAACAACCATTGTCAATAATCCATTTATCATTCTTGTTCACATAGGATATCAAAGCAGTTTTCTCATCCTCATCAGATTCATCTTTCATTGCAACATAGACTACCTCAATTTCAAAATCATCACTATCAGTGTTAGCCTCTTCTTTAGCAATGTAACAAGATTTCTTACCTTTTCCTTTGTAGTCCTTGTTCCTTCGATAGCTTCTATCATCTCTTCTGTCTTTGTGTTTTCTTTTACTTTCATCATTTTTATCCTTCCTGTTAGGACATCTAGTAGCTATATGACCAACTTTATTACATGCAAAACATATAATAGGGAGTTTACCTTTATACTTTCCTTTTCCTCTTCTCAGTCTTCTAGCCATAAGAGCTTCTAGATCTTCAAGTTCTTCATCAAAAGTGTCACTGTCACTTTCACTTTCATTGATGCATCTTTCTTTTTCTTTCTTTGGCTTGTTCAGAACTAGTTGTGACTTGAGAGCAGATTCAACATTACCAATGCTTCCAATAGTGAAATTATCATAGTTAGAGAGTTCAAAAGCAGTCATCTTACCAACCAAACTTTCCAAAGTAAGCACATTAGCAGAGTTCCATCTAGACTCCTAAATAGCTAAGATCTTAATAGAATATATAGGATGCATGGTTCTTAGTAATTTCCCAATTATAGTTTCATCATCAATAACCCCATTTGCTCCTCTAATAGCATTCACAACTTCTTTTATTCTACCACAATATTGTACAATGTTTTCACCTTCTTGCATTCTCATTTCATCAAACTTACCTCTAAGACTCTCGACCTTTTCTTTCAGTACATTTATGTCACCACCATAGAGCCTTGCAAGAGTGTCCCACATCTCCTTAGTAGTTGTGCAATCCTTAATGTCCTCAAATTCTGGATAGCTTAGGGCAGATGCAATTTCTAGCATTGCCTGATTATATTCTTACTTAGCTCTCATTTCTTTGGCAGTCAAAGGTGTGACAGGTGAGACATAGCCATTCTCAATGTACTACTTTGTAGAGTCACCAATACCATCCAGATGTAGCTTCATCAAGCTTTTCCATGCAGGGAGGTTTTCCTTATTCAACTTTGGTACCTCCTTCTTATACATCCTGATCATTTGCTTCAAGCCCCTTTAAACTTGATTTCTGTAAACACTAATAATAAGAAAAAAAGCTTTGATACCAATTGTTAGTATGATTTAGAACAATAGAGAGGGGGGTTGAATCAGTTGTTCTTAGGTCCTAATGTATAAAACAAACTTAAATTTTTTTCCTTAAATCAGATCCAATAATCAAAACAAACTCGGTCATGACTGATTCAATAATAGAAACATATAACAATGCAGTCCACTACCCAGGTGTAACTTAACTTGTAAAACACATAAATGTTCAAACCAAAACATTCACACAAGTATTAACACTAGGATTTATAGTGGAAACCCAATGTGGGAAAAACCACTTTGTAACATGCTACTATTATTTTCACTCTTCTAAAGTGAGCTCGGTTAAAAGCCAACCCTGTCAAAGGTTACAATACACACTATTAGGTGTGACCCGATTAAAGGATTTCAATCACCCTGTTAAAAGTGAGCCTTGTCATAGGACTTACATACACTCCATTAGAATGCAACCTTGTTCAAAGGATTTAACATATGACTGTTAGGTCAACCTCTGTTAAATGGATTTTGACTATTACAATGGTTAGAATGTAGTAGCAATATTTATCTGAAAAATATACAACTCACTTTGTGAATATCAGATCTGATTCTGTACACTAATGTTGGTTTACTGACTTTGAAACTTTTCCATCTCCATCTCTGATCTGCTCAAAACTTTTCTTCAAGCAACCACCACAATTCTCCTTCAGCCTTTTCTTCCTATATAGTCAATAAAACTTTACTGATATTCTAGCATTCTCTTTTTCACCCATGCACACACATATCCAATGCTCAGGTTCCCTTAATACTTTCCTCAATTAGGTTAACTCATCTTATGCTGCTCAATCTCATTCATAGATCCTAGGGTTAGGTCAGATTCATTGAATCTACCTGCTTCATGTTCTTCGGCTTCATTTCTAGAATCATCTCAAATCTCTTAAAGATTTACAATAAAATGTTTTACAGTACATTTAATGCTTTCAAATAATCAATAAATAAAGTCAACACGTTTTACATAATCCAAGAATTCAACAATGTTCGCTCCAAAACTAAATTCTCTTCAAATATAAAAATGTTGATGCTTGGTCAATACTGTGATCAACTATTCAGTCTTCATGTAGAAAGCTTATTCATTACTAGAAATATTTCATCAGTTTATACTGTCTTCCTCGGTAGTTAACTGTTATTCGGTCGACACTAGAATTTTTCTCAGCATACACTGACTTAGTTGACACTAACATTACTTGGCTTAAACATGATTTCTCCATTCTTTGCTTGGTTAAGCCTACTAGTTTAGTCTTTAGTCTTACTAAGATAAACAATACATTGTCTCATCATTGTACAACATAATCAAGTACACTTTGTAGTATCAAGATACACTAGGTGCTATTGTTACCAACCTTGCCTATCCCCTTAGCAACACTCAAATAAATATAGTACTTTCCTAAGTAACAACAGTCTTACCAATTAAGGTTTGACATCAATGACAATACGACAATTGTTTCAATTGTAGTTTCCAACACATCAATCCCTGTTAAAGGACAAAACCCCTATTAAAAGGTCCTTCAACCCTGTTAGGATTTGATGAGAACAAAAGGAACACTACCACAAGCACACTACTCAAGGAGAACGTTAAATCCACCTTTAGGACTCACTATCTAAATATAGAAAAGAGGACTTACTATCTATTGAACTGACTGATGAAAACTCTTTGGCCTTTACAATTCCATTGGAGTGCATAAGGAATGATCATAGATTCCACTCACACCTCTCTCAAAGCTTCTAACCTACTTTTCAACTCTTCTCTAACATCCAAAATCAATACCCACATATACTTATCCCTTATATTTATTTTTATTACATCAAGGAAATTATTTTCCTTTATACAAGCTAAAAAATCAATTAGGTCAGCCTTTTAGAGGTTCCCTGATGCATAAACCATTACATCAACTAATGCTAAAGTACAAATAGTACCTAATAAAAATATACAACATTTAAAAATATCAAATTATATGCCAAGATCCACAATCAACGCTTTCCAATCCAATACACACATTACATCACCTAGTTGACTCCCAAATAAAATAATGTGAATTCCATATGCAAGCTCTAAGAGTAGAATGAACCAATTAAGCCATAAATCACACAATGTACTCCAATCTAAATCTTCTTCCATGACTTAAGATTGCATACCATGAATCCATCTCGCAACCAACTTATACAAAAAATTCAACAACAAACTCTGGTATAATTCCCTATCTTTGTCTTATGACCAGTCTTCACCAAAACAACTATAACTTACACAAATCATAACATGAAGCCACAAAACCTTAGACATAAGGTATACACTTAATCAACATAAAAAATCCATGCCCGCATACTCTAAGCTTCCATACAATGTCTATACAAATCTATCCAACTGCCTGAAGCAACCTAAAATACATAGAATTGAAATATATGTTGACATAAATGAAAAAAAATGAATTCAACAACCTGAAAAACAATAATTCCAACCAATATCCAACAATTTCCACCTTTAGTAACATTTAGTTCTTATAGTATCAAATAGAATTATCAAAATATCTTCAAACTCAACCTTCTCTATGTGATAGAAAATCTTGTTTCCTCTTAACCAATTAGTAGTGAAGTAGTCCCATAAAATTATCAACTTTTGAAGAACAATAATATTATTCAAATGTTTCCTAATTTATAAACCACCAAATATACTAGACTTGTAATCCATACAAGAAATGATTGTTATCTAAAAAAACACCTTTTCAGACCAAAAATTATAAATTATTTCATTAGAGAAATATTCATACCTCATTATCCTTCTAAGAAGATTCCCAACCTCTAGTCTTGAGGGGGAAAACATATGGAAACCCCCCAAACCCTACAATCATAGTCATTTGATAGATGATGAATTTTCTTTGGAATGGATGCTAGAAAACCATCAGACACATCCTCTGTATTGCACAACAAATATATCTTGTTCCTTTCTCTTGATTTTTGTACATCAATTAAACAATCACCTTATTCTACAAAATTGCAGAATTTATCAATATGTCCCATCCTACTAAATCTATATAAAATCAAACCATACTTAAAAAATATTTCAATGTTTCATTCCTTGTTACATTTATAGGAAATCCTAGATTCCTTGTTCACTTTCAATGCTTCATTATTTATGATACTGATATTTATACTACATTCCATTTTTATATGTCCATATTCATTGTAACCATAGTAGTAGCCATCAAAATTATTATCAATTTTATTCTTATTTATTCTAATTCAACTCACTTTTCTTCTACATTGAATAGTCTTATGTCCTAACTTATTGAAATGATATCATCTTCCATTGAAAACTAGATTCCTTCTCAAACTACTACAATCATTGACTCTATGTCCTACACTTTTACAATAGAAACAAATACCATCAAAGAAAGAGTGCCTGGTGGAAATAGAAGGGGATCTTTGATTCATAACAGTTTTTTAATTCCTTTTCTACTCTGGATTCTTCTTGTTCTTCTTTTTCTTATGATTTAATACATTCTTCTTGTGCTTCTTCTACTTCCAATCTCCTAAATTCTTCTTGTTCTTGTTCTTCATCTGATTTTTTGATTCTTCATTTTTCAGCTTCCTTTGGTTAGCCTACTTATAATTTTATATGTTCTTTTCTATCCCCCTCTATCTGTTTCTCATTTACCATGTTTCTTTTATCTTCCTATTGTTCCTCGAAGTCTTCTTCACACTTCTAATAAATCAAATTCTTGTTTTCATTCTCATGCTTCTTATTAGTCAATTTTTCATTTTCATTTTCAAGTTTTTGTTCTACTATAATCCAATCAACATCCTTTTTTCTTCTCTTTACTTTAGTGTCACTATCTTCTTTAGGTCTGACCAGTCCCTATTGGTTTCATCTTTCTTTTGTTTTAACATAATCCATTCTACTTGTACCATATTTTCTAATTCAACCTTTCTTTCTTCACCATCTTTTGATAGAACATGTCCCACATAGTCTTGGTCAACTTCCATTTCTACATTATCTTCCCATCTACCATTATATTGAGTTAGAAAATACATATTTTCACACTTTTCTTCAATATAGTAGATAATACCATTAGTCATGAAACCTTTTGCAACCCTTTTTCCAATTTTCTTCTTTCTAATAGTACAACCATCACTTTTGAACCTAACTTCATAACCCTTATTAAACATCTGACTAACACTTAACAAATTATGTCTCAAACCTTAAACATAGTAAAAAACATTAGTTCTATGCTTATCATCAATTTAAATATATACACACATTTATATATACATATATACATACATACATACATATATACATACATACATACATACATATACAAATACATATATACATACATACATACATACATATACATACATATACACACATATACACACATGCATGCGCACGCACACACACACCTGTGCATGCATGCACACAAACACACACATAATGATGTGTTGTGCTAAATCTGCATGGATTGATTACACAACATCTAATAAAGCAGGACTAAAAATACTAAAAATATACTAGAGAGACCTAAATAGAGTACAAAAAAGACATATAAAGATACCTAAAAGACTCAAAAGACACTTGAGAGACCTAAATAGAGTACAAAAAGACCTGAAAAGACTAAAAATGCACTACAAAGACCTAAATAGATTACAAAAGATCTAATAAAGGCTAAAAAGACATATAAAGAAACTAAAAAGGAATATAAAGAGAATAAAAGGACACTAGAGCGACCTAAATAGAGTGAAAAAAGACTAAAATGACATATAAATAAACTAAAAAGGCATATAAAGAGACTAAAAAGACACTAGAGAGACCTAAATAGATTAAAAAGACCTGAAAAGACATTTAGAGAGAAGACAAGTAGAGATAAAGGAAAAGTCTAGAGAGATAAGAGTAAAGATGCATACCCATTTTTTTTCTATGATATATTTTCTAATATATATTCATGATGTCTTTATTCCCTACTGTTAGAATAACTAAGAGGGGGGGGGGGGTTGAATTAGTTAGATCAGTTATCCTATAGTCCCAAATACAAATTTTTACCTCATAAAACAATTCCAACAAATTATGCAGCTCGGTAACATAAAATATCAATTTGTCTATTCAGTTTACCGATTACCAGTAATTATCCAACTGTGATTACCGACTAAATCAACTATGTAGTATGTAAAGTATGATAGAAAAGCAATCATCACAAATAATACATAACATAATGATTTAACATGGAAACTTTGCTAAGGTAAAAACCACCTAGGACCGGTAACCCAAAATAATTCACTCTTCTGAAGTGAGCTTGGTGAAGAGCCAACCTTGTTAAAGGTTACAATACACACTGTTAGGTGTGACCTGGTTAGAGGATTTATGACTAATAGTTAACTTTTGACCAACATTCACTATGGGGTCAACAAGATAACACTTTCCATTCAACGAATGTTATAGGGTAGAACAGAAGACTGTTAAGTCCACTCGGTTAAGAGATTTTCTAAATTAATGGTTAAACGGATACAGTACTAATCTGATTCAAATACAACTCAATTGCAAATATTTAGATCTATGCTAAGCCCATATAAATCCCCTGATAATTAATCAATTTCACTTCCTCAATATTTATCAACTTACTTTCACTTGGTAAATAGTTCTCTGACACTCAGTAATGTCCGCAGGCTTAGTTATTTCACTAATCAGTTTGATCAGGCATGCATGACTATAGTCTTCATGCAAAATCTCTACAGTCTTCTTCTTTCCAGCATGTTTCAATAATGAAACTCATATCTCTTATATAGACAAGTAAAAAAATTTCATATCAGCCATTAGATTTTTCCACTTAATCTGCTTCATCCATTTTTTTGCTAAACCTTCCTCAATAGATGTATCATTAACATGTTTCAATCTCATCCTTTAGATCTTCTTCAAATTTTGTCAACCATGGATCTCATAACAAAATTTATCCTTAACCTCAAAATCATAACAATTTCTAGCTCATCAAATTCAGTCGGGTTTTCTTAGCATTTAATATTTTCATCCATACTCAGTCAATATAGAAATACATCGGTGATAACTAGATAACTAGCTTGGTTAATACTGTCACTCAGTATACACTACACTGGATCAGTGTATATAGAAATCTTCAATTACTGACCACATTGACATGTTCAATTTAAAATCTCTTCTTCATAATAGATTAATGTAACATGATCAAGTCAATAATATAAAGCCATAGACTCATCAATAAGTTACCCAATGTTTACCTTATCCTTATATGTCATATCCATCTTTTCCTCATGTAGATATCTCAGTTCTTCATCTTTTCTTCCTTTAGCAAATGTTCAAATGTTTGTAACTATCATGATAAGTACTATCAAAACTAGTTGACATCAATGACAACATATTGGCTGATTTAATCATCTTACATATCATTTTAGTAGCTCGGTGATCTCTAATCACTATTTCTTTAGTTCATTAGATATTCAATTAGTTGTAGTTCATCAATTTCTCCCTTTGGCATTGATGGAAACACAAGCAATATGAAAATATGCCATACACATAAAAAACATGTATTCTACAACTATATAAGTAAATGATGTAGCTCGGTAACCTCTCCCTAGCTTGATATTTAATATGTTTAATCACTACAAAACATAACAACATTACAAGTAGACTCTCCCTACGGTTTTGATCTTTTTAGTTCTTAGATTCCCTTTGTTCTCAGCAACAAATATTCATGCCTCTCCCTTTCTCTGTGTTCTCACTTACTTGTTTTTCATATGCATCTACTGATCTTCTCTCCCTTTGACAACAATTCCAAAGAAAATATACAAACAACTCTTCAGCAACCAAGTAATTCTCTATTGTTTGGTTCATATCAGGTACTCAGTGTACATATAAACAAATTTTTGTTCCAATTCAATAATCTTTCACAACCTTAGAGTAAAATCCAAAGTGTGAGCTATATTCATCAACATGAATGATCTTCTGATAAGTATAGGTTGATGCAACCTCTAGATCACCTCAGTGACCGATAGACATGGGACAAACCCCAAGTCTAGTCCTCAAATATTCAAATGTGTCCTTTGGTAAAGGTTTAGTAAAGATATCAACAAGTTGTTCCTTAGATGTTACAAATTCTAGTTTCACCTGCTTCTCTTGAACTTGTTCCCTCAAATAATGATAATTAATAGATATATGCTTTGTCTTTAAATGTATCACATGATTCTTAGAAATATTTATACCACTAGTGTTGTCACAATATATAATCATTGGGTCAGTGATTACCTCATTCATCACTTCCAATACTTGTCTAATCCAAGCAATATTTGAACAATTTTTAGCAGTAGTAACATACTCTGCTTCAGTAGTAGACTAAGAAATGCATGCTTGTTTCTTGCTAATCCAAGTCACAAGCCTTTCCCCTAAAAAGAATGTTCCATCAGTTGTTCTCTTTTGGTCATCTATGTTTCCTACCCAATCTGCATCGGTGTAAACTCTAAGGTCAAATTTTCCTTCAAAAGTGTACCATAATCCATAGTCTTCTATTTTCTTCAAGTATCTCAAAATTATTTTCACTACAACTATATGTGAATCTTTAGGATTGGAAAAAAATCTAGCCATTGTCCCCACTGCATGTGCAATATCAGGCTTGTTGTGTACAACATACATTAGTTTACCAATCATAGATCAATACAATGTTTGATTTACCTCTACAAATTCATCATCCTTTTCCAATTTATATCTAGTTACCATTGGTGTTCCCACTGGTTTATCATCTTCCATGCCAAAAGTCTTCAATACTTCTTTAATGTATTTTGATTGAGTGATGAAAATACCATCTTTCTATTGTATAACCTATAAACCTAGAAAGAATTTAATCTCTCCAAACATAGACATCTCAAATTCCTTTCTCATGTCATCAACAAAAGATTTGCAAATTAGATCTTTTCCTCCAGAGATTATATCATCAACAAATATCTCAACAATCAAAATGTTATCATCAGATCCTCCTTTAATGTACAAATTACTATTTTCACTAGTTCTTACAAAACCAATACTTATAAGATAAGCATTTAGTCTTTCATACCATGCCCTTAGTGCTTGCTTCAATCCATATAAAGCTTTGTGCAGTCTACATATCATGTTTTTCTAATTTAGATCAACAAACCCTTCCGGTTGTTCTATGTAGACCTCCTCCTCAAGAATTCCATTCAGAAAAGCTGATTTCACATCCATTTGATATACTTTAAATCCCTTATGTCATGCATATGCAAGTAATATTCAAACTCCTTCCAGTCTAGTAATAGGTGCAAAGATCTCACCATAATCAATACCTTCTTCTAGTGCATATCCCTTGCAAACAAGTCTTGCCTTATTCCTAGTGACCTCTCCATTTTCATTCAACTTATTCTTGAAAATCCACTTAGTACCAATAAAATTTTTATCTTTTAGTCTAGGTACTAATGTCCATATCTTGTTTTTCTCAATTTGTCATCTTTCCTTTCTGACATTGATGGCTCATAACATGATCAAGTTTGGTTAGACTAGGAAATCCTCTAACTTTTCTCTTTCTACTGATCTTAATCATGTTATCAAAATTTACATGACATAACCTCTTATGCCATAACCATGCATCTTCATTTTTCACCAATAAACAAGAAGTTTCAGCATTGTCCAGATAAAATAAATTACCTTTTGATTGTCCTCCTGTTCCGACAAGCTTTCCATTTTCATCATAAATTTTCACCTTCTTTCTTTCAAATGCAACTCGGTGACCTAAGTTATTCAGCTGTGCTACACTCAACAAATTGTAATTAAGTCCTTTTACCTAGTATGCATTATCACATCTAATTTTATCATTCAATAAAATAGATCCTTTTCCTTTAACCATGCAAGGTGTGCCATTTCCCATTTTCAATGATCCTCCATTATAATGCTCAAAGATGATCAAACTTATCTTCATCACTAGTCATGTGATGTGTACAACCACTATCAATGATCCAAGTATCATTCTTACTAACTTTAGAAATAAGTGTTATTTCTACATACCTTTCCCCCTCTTCTAAATCATATTTCATTGCAATAAATACTACCTCAATATCATCATCATCATCAGTGTCGGTGTCGGTGTCATCTTCTCCAACAAGGTAACATGCCTTTTTGCCCTTATCTTTGTGATCTCGATTGTCTCTGTTGTAGTGTCAGTTTCCTTTGTTATTCTTTCTGCCATATTTTCCATCACTAGATTAATCTTTGTCTTTATCTTCCTCCTGTTAGGACATCTAGCATTAATATGGCCAACCTCTTTACAATTAAAAAAAGATAAAGGTAACTTTCCCTTATATGTACCTTTACCTTTCTGTAGTCTCCGGGCCATAAGTGCTTCAAGCTCATCAAGCTCATCATCAGTATTACAATCACTTTCATTCCTTACATTATGCTTACTTCTAGATTTACCAATCTTAAGAGATGACATAAAAGCATACTCAACACTCGGTACAACACTATTGTCAAAATTATTTAGCTCAAAAGTTGTTAACTTTCCAATCAGACTATCAAGAGTAAGAGTGCTATTAGGTGTAGATCTCATTTCATGAATAGCAGATATTTTGATTGTATAGATAGGCAACAAGGTTCTTAGTATCTTACTTACCATTGTATCTTCAGAAATAATACCACCAACTCCTTAAATAGCATTGACTACCTCTTTGATTCAGTTTGTGTACTGTGTAATGTTCTCTCCTTCCTTCATCTTCATGTCATCAAATCTACCTCTCAAGCTTTCAGCTCTAGCTCTCATCACATTCACATCACCACCATAAACTAGAGCAAGTTTATCCCACATTTTCTTTGCTATAGTGCAATCCTCGACAAGCCTCAAATTCAACATCAAATAGAGCAAGAACAATCTCTATCATAGTAATATTGTGTTCATGTCAGTCTCTTAGCTGATCAAGAGTCAAAGGTCCAATATTCAGTTGTAAGTAGCCATTGTCAAGTAAAGGTATAGCAGATTCTCTAATTCCAGATATGTGAAGTCTCATCTGACTTTTCCATGTAGTAAAGTTGTCTTTGTTCAACTTCGACACTTCCCTCTTATACATCTTGTAATCTTTCTACTCAAGTCCTTAAAACTTTCTTCCGAGAAACCAATATGCTCTAATACCAACTATTAGAATAACTGAGAGGGGGGGTGAATCAGTTAGATCAGTTATCCTATAGTCCCAAATACAAATATGTAACTCATAAAATAATTCCAAGAAATTATGTAGCTCGATAACATAAATTATCAATCTGTCTATTCATTTTACCGATTACCAGTAATTATTCAACTGTGATTATCAACTAAATCAACTATGTAGTATGTAAATTATAGCAAAACAATCATCACAAATAGTACATAACACAATGATTTAACATGGAAACCCCTCTAAGGGAAAAACCACTTGGGACCAGTAACCCAAAATAATTCACTCTTCTAAAGTGAGCTCAGTGAAGAGCCAACCCTATTAAAGGTTACAATACACACTGTTAGGTGTGAGCTAGTTAGAGGATTTATGGCTAATAGTTAAATTTTGACCAGCATTCACTATGGGGTCAACAAGATAACACTTTACATTCAACAAATGTCATAGGGTAGAACATAAGACTTTTAAGTCCACTCGGTTAAGAGATTTTATGAATCAATGGTTATATTGATACAATACTGATCTGATTCAAATACAACTCAATTGAAAATATTCAAATCTATGCTAAGCACATATAAATCCTCTGATCATTAATCAATTTCACTTTCTCAATATTTCTCAACTTACTTTCACTCGGTAAATAGTTCTCTAATGCTCGATAATGTCTGCAGGCTTGGTTCTTTCACTAACCAGTTTGATCAGACATGCATGAACATAGTCTTCAAGAGAAATCTCTATAGTCTTCTTCTTTCTAACATGTTTCAATAATGAAACTCATATCTCTTATATAGATAAGTAAAACATTTTTATATCAGCCATTAGATTTTGCCACTTAATCTCCTTCATCCATTTTTCCACTTAAACCTTCCTCAGCAGACGTGTCATTAACATGTTTCAATCTCATCCTTTAGATCTTCTCCAAATTTTTTCAGTTGTGGATCTCATAACAAACTTTATCCCTAACCTCAAAATCATTACAATTTCTAGCTCATCAAATTTAGTCAGTTGTTCTTAGCATTTAATGTTTTCATCCATACCCGGTTAATATAAAAATGAGTTTGTGATAACTAGATAACTAGCTTGATTAATGCTATCACTTGGTATACACTGCACTGGCTCAGTGTATGAAGAAATCTTCTATCAAAGCATCGAGTTCTACACTGGGAACTCTGGGAAGTTGTGTGCCCATTAGATGTCTAGATTGTTAAACTTGAAACTAAACATAGACATAAAACAATTTTGATTTAAGACCATTTCTTTGTGTTTATGTTATCTTTTGTTTTTGTTTTGAGTTATGTTGAGAGTTGTTGTTGGATCTTTGTATGATGTAGGAATCATCCCTATGACTAGAGCTGCTAGAGGTCATGGTAGAGGTTGTGCTGGTAATCATGGAATGGGTAGATAGCCTAGCCCTTCTACGAGTGTTAGTCGGGAGAGTCACCACCAGTAGTCTAGGGGTGAGCAGAGAGAGGATTGTTAGGATGGTCCTAATATGAGACAACTCTTGCAGGTGATGCTAGACCGTCTTGGTTGTGATCAGGGTAGAGTTGAGTAGAATGCTTCCCATCTTTCTCAGAGGGATGAGAGGGAGAGGGAGAGATCCAGGAGCCCTCTATGGAGGAACTTCACAATAGACCCTTTATTCATGGCAACAAACCATATGAGGGACTTGATGAGGGGACAACCTATTCCCTTTGATGGGAAAGGCACTAGTCTAGAAGCTGAGACTTGGCTCATAGCTTTGGAATGAAGTTTTGTCATGCATCCCTTTAGTAGCAATACTAAAGCTCGATATGCAGTTACACAGCTCATAGATTTTGTAGTTGTATGGTGGATGATAGAGGAGGAGAAGCTGAGTCTTTGGATGGATACAGTTACATTGGAGTTGTTCTTGGAGCATTTCTGAGAATGTTTCCTATCTGATTACTGGAGGAAATAGAGGGTAGATGAATTTCACAACCTGAGATAGTTGACTATGTCAGTAAGTGATTATGAGCATAAATTCTTTGAGCTTAAATAGTATGCTGGCTTTGAATAGGATACAACCTTACTGGTACAACACTTTGTTAGGGGGTTGAATTGTCACATCATTGGGAATGTTCTACTCTTTGAGCCTAAGACCCTCAAAGATGCATCCATTAAGGCTACCCTTACAGAAGAAAATCTAGCGTTGGGTCATGGAGGTCAGAAAGGTGTTCAACCTAGTGATTCCAAGGGGAATTAGTCTTAGAAGAATGAAAACCCTCAGAACCCTTCTACCTTTTCATGAGGTAATCAGGATTAGTAGTAGAAGGGGTTCTCTTTTCTAGCTCAGGGCGGTGCTTCTTAGTCCAAGAACTTTCGTAATCATCAGCGTATCAAGAGTCATTCTTATAGTCAACCTGCTCAGAATCCTCAACAGGAGGTTAGCAGAGGTAGCTTCCAACAATCTACTGCACCTTCAGTGGGGAAAGGTTTTAATGCAGATTGTTTCTCTTGTGGCCAATTCAGTCATAAGGCAAACAAATGTCCCCAGTGTTTAGCTCAACAGTCATAATAGAGGCCAGTAGCTTTTGAGCCTACAGTCGGCGATGAAAGTAGATCCCATAGGACTTTTGTAGCAGGGTTTGTTCCTCAAAGTTCAGACCATAGGACAGGAAAGGGTCCGATGGGACCTACTCAGTGATCCTTTGCTTAGATTTCAGTTGGGTGTAGCAATGTTTATGGGGCTTATGTTCCTATTTTGTTCCTAGGATTCTAGGAGTATGCCTAATTCTAGGGGAGGTGGATGTAGTACCCCTCCATAGTTTGCTTTTCTGTTATTCTTGCCAAACTCTTTTAGGCCACTTGTATGTGTGCTTTGATATTTCAGTTTTAATATGATTTTGGATGTATGTCACTTCATGGTGAATCTCTAATAAATGAATGTTTATGATGATTATATTGACTTAGTTATATGCTGTTACTTATGATGATGTTATACTTGTTTTGAATTGTTACTTATAATGATGGTTATACTTACCCCATACTTGCATGTGTATCATGTTCATGTATGCTTTTATATTTCTGCTTGATGTGCTTGATGTGCTTGAGGGACGGGGTCGTAGTTACTTGCTTGCAAGATCCACATGATCAGCCAATCCCTGCCATTGTCTGTTATATCTTTATACATGTATGCACATGCTTGTCTCTTATGTAGGTACCGGGCATCGACTTCCTTGAATTGTCAGGATGAGTGTGCCCTATTGCTAGTCTCAATGGTAAAAGAGGGGAGATAATATTCAGTTCCAAATCTTAACCTAAGCCAATTATTGTCCTAAAGTAGGGGACAAGATTTTGTGTTTCCGCCCTTCTAAACTTGTCCAATTGGCAAGAGCTTATACCTATGTCCTGAGTATGAATGTGGGTCCTTAGGTCATTTTGATTCTTTGATTGGTGGCATTTGGTGTGATTTCTATTTTTAGATCATTCTATTTTTAGCTGTGAAATATTATTTAATTGGTAATTAAATAAATGTAATTATTTAGTTTAATTATTATTTTTATTGTATAGTGGTAGAAATAAATTAATTAGAAATTATTAGATGCAATTATTGGAAGTGGTTGAAATATTTAATTAATGATAATTAATTAAATATCTTCACCTTTGAAATATTTAATTATAAATTTAACCCATGTTCAATTAATATGTATTTATTAAATTAAGGGTTATTTTAGCATGTGTTAATTATGTCAAACTAAATGTTCTAATTTTCAATTATTTAAATGCATTAAGTTGCATAGTTATAATTGAATGGAATTGAATTAATGATTTAAGTTAAAGTTTGGCTAAGTGCTTTTCAACAAAAGTCGAAGTGGAGAGGAGACTCTAGTTCAATTGAAACTGAACTGTAAACTAAAGTTTGTTTTCATGCAATCTCTTGGAGTCAAGTTTGAACTCTTGCATGTGAAAGGAGATTCCTTTGTGTTGAGAGTTTAGCCATTATTGGGGTACATAGTTTTGAAGGAGGAATTGGGAGACAGGTTTGGAGAGAGTTCTTCGAAAAGCTTGGTTTCTATTTTCTTCATTCTAGACATCATCGAATCTGTATAATCTTTTTGAGGTAGGTTTTGATTTTGTTATGGTTATTTCCTTTTGGATCTCTATAGAAAAGAAGAGTGTGTCTTCCTCATGTCTGCTGGATCTAAATGATTGTGAAGTTTTGAATATTTGTCGCAACTCAATTTGAATATTTTTCTGCCTATCTAATTTGAAAGTTATTAAGGCCTTGCGAAATATATGAAAGATATATTAGTGAACCCATATGAATGAGGGTTTTTGATCCTTGTTGGAATTAACCGAGTTAATATTTTTGTTAAGAGAATTTATGTGTTTGTGGGTTATATATATATATATATATATATATATATATATATATATATATATATATATATATATATATATATATATATATATATATATATATATATATATACACACACCAATTTGTATTAAAAAAAATTAATAGAATTGCTATAGTTTTGAAATGGTTTTCTTTAAAATAATATATATTTATCAAAAAAGAAATAGTTGATAAAATATATATATCAAAGTTTTTTTTTTGTTTGAAAAAGTTTTTAAAGTTTAAAAAATTTAATTTTAATAGGGTTTGAGGGGCTACGAACTCCCCCCAACCCTAGCCCACAGGACATCCCATGAAGGGCTACCATGCAGCAGTACCCGGAGGTACTATCACATGACAGTCCTCCCTTGGGAGGGGTTGTCGTGTGGTAGTACCCAAGGGTACTATCGCATGTTAGTCCCCCATGAGGGGCTGTTGTGCGGCAGTGCCTCTGGTACTGTCGCACGGTACTGCGACTTTATTAAATTTTGTTTTCAAAACAAACTTTTTATGATTTGTTAAATATTTTGATATTAAGTTAATTTGCCAATATTAGTTTAGTTTTAATATTTGTTTTTTTTCTGTTTTCATTTATTAAAAGAATTAATTAAATTAAATTAGCTTAGTTTATTTTTGGTTTAATTCATTCATTATTATTTTTAATTAATCTTTAGTTAAGATTTATATGTAAGTCATATTATTTATAATTTATGTTAAATTGTTTTATTTTTAGAGTATTGTTTGGAAATAATGTTTTAAAATATAGGAAACATGGTATTAATTATGGATGTATTTTTTATTTTGTATATTTATATACTAGATGATTTTCTAAGTTATTTTTTTTTCTTTTGTATGGTATACTTAAATGAATATCATATAGGATATTTTTGTAATAAGGTTGTTTGTTTATTCAACTCGGTATTTAATGTGTAGTAAATTTCTACATGTGCTTTCATTAAGTAGACCTGGTTTGTCGTTGTGACCCCGATTGCTTTTAGGCAATTTATCTTGGTTTAATTATTGGGGGTTGTAGTTGACTTTTGGGAATATAATCCAGAGGCGGGTTTTGGTTGTCTTTTTATCATGTTTTTTTGCCTTGCATATTCTATTATGTCGGTGAACTCATTCTAGGTTGATTCTAGTTTTGCATGTTTCTGTCATAGTTGGATCTTGATGTTGTGATTCATGAGTTGTGTTAACTTAGAGTTCTTATTGATCTTGTGAAACCCTAGGGTAGGTCATCTGAGTGTATAGTAGGAAGTGGCTCGTAATTGGTGTTGAAGCCCGGAAGTGGCTACCAGGAGATCCCGTTACAAGTAGCTTAATAAGTGATAATTAATAAACATTGGGAATTTAAAATGAACCTAATAAGATTTTATGTGCCTCGCCCATGCCTAAGTTCCCGATTGAGTTTGACTAGGATGGGAGTGAGAAGATGCTTGTCACCTTTGTGGATAGGATATGGCATAGGTAGTACCTTGTCTACACGAAAGGTTTCTAAAACCACATAGAGTCACTAGGGCACTAGGGTCTGAAGAGACTACCAGGATAATCTTAGAGTTGGCTTGTGTGATGACACTTCCTGTATGCATCTTAGGTTTCCTACATGTTTGGTTGCCTCTGGTAGACTATGTTATACCTTGTTGTACTTTTTTACCTTTGAGTTAGAAGCTTTCAGGACCTCTTCCTTGGTTGTTGTTGTTTGTTATCCGAGTGGGATCTAATGTTATCTCCTTAGCACAGTGGGAGTGGACCGTTTAGGTTCACAAGGTTGAGTGGTAGTGATTCTTTTACCATTTGAGATTCTGACATTCGTGCGCCAAGGCTGGATGATCCATGTGGCAGTTGTTCTTTCTTGATCTTCATTTGTGAAGATGTGTACTTGTTCTTCTCCTTTTTGTGATCTTGTATCAGTGTATCAGATTTTTAGAGTTATCATGTTGTACTTCTTTTCAGTTATTGTATTACATACCCCGTGACATGTGCAATGGATGCTGATTATTATGGTTACCATATGGTACCAATTGTATTTATGTAATCATGCATATGATGTTGTATTTATCTTTCATATGTATTCTTGGAATTCATAATTATATCTTATCTACATTAATTAACTTTTTATTCTTTCGTAATCTACGTCAAGGAACCCTTGAGAGTTGTAATCTATGTTAGTTGTTTATTGTTGTGTTTTGCTTCTGCATTGTGAAAATTTGTTATTTTTGATTGTTAAATTTTAAAAAAAAATTGCTCTGCAAACTTAGTTGCATGTTTAGGTTAAGTTCTCTTGGGTTCCCTGGCGGGGCATTACATCTTCAATTACCGACCACATTGACATGTTCAATTTAAAATCTCTTCTTCATAATAGATTAATGTAACATGCTCAAGTCAACAATATAAAGCCATAGACTCATCAATAAGTTACCCAATGTTTACCTTATCCTTATCTGTCATATCCATCTTTTCCTCATGTAGATATCTTAGTTCTTCATCTTTTCTTCCTTTAATAGTTGTTTAGATGTTCGTAACTATCATGATAAGTATTGTCAAAAATACTTGACATCAATGAAAACATACTAACTGATTTAATCATCTTACATATCATTTCAGTAGCTTGGTGATCTCTAATCACTATTTCTTCAGTTCATCATATATTCAATCAATTGTAGTTTATCACCTATCAAGTGACTACTTTCATGAATTTCCATGCTTCCTTTTCCTTTTATTTGCCATCTTCTTCCTTTGTAAAAATGTGCTTGAAAATTACAGAATGATAAAATGTCTTCTTTATAAAAAAGTATGAATTATTATCTAGTATTTTTGTTGTAAAAAATAAAATATATTTTTTTAATTATACCTAAATGTTCAAATTAAATAGATTAAAAAAAAATTACATCCAGGCTTCTATCAAGTGTCGATAGTTAAAAAACCCTATGTGGTCACTAAAAAAAACATTGTGCCAAAAGTGTTTGATAGAACACTACTTCGATTGAAGTACCTTTCCATGGGATTCTCCCAAAAACTTCCCCAATTTCTGTAGAATTTTTCCCTTCCAAGCTCCATATGAAGGATAAATTGCAATAATCTTGACAAACCCAAATGTAGGATGGTACTAATCAAAATAAGCTTTCTAATGAGTATGGTTTTAATATATATTAAGCTCAATATCAATTTTTTTTTAAGTTTTACTAAACATATGTTTTTCACAATGTATCAATATCTCTATTAAATGCTTGTGGGAAAATTGTAAACTAAGGTGAATTTTTTTTGAAGAATATTTGTGTTGGAAAGTTGTCTATACTAAAGTATATGACTAGATATAGTGTTTTCATTATGGCAACAAATTCATATAGCAGTTTGGAGTTAGCGCACTTGATGTAAAGATCAGAATTCGGTTAAGTGTTGAAGACTAGATAGTGTACAAAGTTCCTACAGCTCAGAGCATTAGTGCACGTGTGTATGAAATAATTATGGTATGCACCCTAGAAGTTAATTTGGTTAGACTATTCTTTCTTATTCTATGAGTGCATGATCAGATGTGCAAGTATGACAAAGTTGCACAGCCAGTGTGCGCCAGCAAAGAACATAGCATAGAGCCGATAGTTAGCATTTTGGTTTGCAATTATAATCTAATGTTGTAAGGGCTATGCACCCATTGTAATTAGGTTTCCAACATGTTTACATGTATAATTGTAAGCACACTTAAGCCAATTTATATGGAGGCATTGTTTGTAATTAGTTATAGGGCTGACCTAATTGTGTATTCTATGTGAGCATATAAATATCAGGTGTGCCCAGTGTATTTGGTATGGAAGTCAAGATAGAGATATAATAATCAAAGAAAAAGTGTGCGAAGACACTAGAAAATGTATTAGAGCTTTGCTAGAGGTCAAAGCATCAGCGCATCAAAGGAACTGATCTGACAAGTAGTGTCACAGTGATAGTTCACCTGGTAAATATAGTGTGTATCTGAGATCAGAAGGTTGTAGCCTTCACCACTTGAGCAGTCAGCTCTTGGACAGTGCATCCTCTCCCCTAATAGGGACTATTGTAAAAGACTCCTAATAGGGTCTAGCCCTTAACAAGGTCTACTGTACTTAAAGCATTATAAAGCTACTCCTAATAGGGTAAAGGATCTTCTAACAAGGATCACAAAACACAAGTGTAGAATATTAGTGGGTGTCAATTCCCACCAGGGTTTTTACCTATTTGGGTTTCCCCATAATCATATTGGTGTCATGTGTTGATTTCATGTTTCATGTTTATGTGAATTTTTATTTCAGTACTTAAACATTTAAGTTCAGTATAAAGATTAAAGTGAAAAGCTAAAATACAGTGAACACTGATTCACCCCCCCTCTCAATGTTCCCATTCCTAACAATTGGTATCATAGCTCTGGTCCTCAGCATAGAAGTTTAACCACTTGAGGAGATCATGGACAAAGCTGAAATGAAAAATCTGGAAAGAAATCTTGAAGCTTCTCTTGAAGATCTAGAGAAATTAGAGAGAGAATCTGAAGAATTAAAGGATAAACTCAATGATGCTCAATTAGTCATAAAAAAGCTAAGGAAAGATTTGAAAGAATGCTCTACCAGTGATCTAGGGACAATGGTCAAGAAGCTCAATGAAGAAAACAAATCCAAGTTAAAAGAACAACTGGAAGAGTTTGATGATAAGCTAACTAATAATCAGAAAGTCTATGATGAACAAATCATAGAGAACCTTTAGCTGAATAAAGAACTAAGGTAAGAAAACATGGAAATCTTGGACCTAAGGAATAGCAAAGAAAGCCTGGAGTCTGAATTGAAAGAAGCAAAAAATCACATTGACAAATTACACACCAGTTTTGATTTGATAGAATCTCAGTTGTATGCAAGGAGATTCAAAGGAGACACCAGCTATATTGGATACAATGAAGCACAAAATCAGATTGACAACATGCGAGCAAGAAAGGATTCACAAAAGGACTCTACTGATGCTGAAAAGACTAAAGATCAAACCATAGATAATGGTGGACCACCTAAGAATGAGTGCAAGAAAGAAAAATGCACTTGTTTTGCATGTAACAAACATGGACACATTACAAGAAACTGTACAGAGGTAAGACCTTTTAATGGCTACTGTTATTCATGCAACAAGTTTGGTCATAGAGCTATAAATTACAAGACTAGCAAGAAGAACAGGATTCAACAAGATCAAAGAAATCAGAATCAGAAAAATGTAAGAAGTTCTCAGAATGTTACCTACCAAATATGTAACTATAATGGTCACACAAAAAAACAATGCAGAATGGTGACTCATGTCAATGTGCCGAGGAATATAAGACTTCTAGTCATTTGTCACTCTTGTAACAAGGCTGGACATATCTCAAGGTTTTGTAGATCAAGGACGCAAGGTCAGGGAAGCCCTAGAAAGGCTGAAGAACCAATTTTGGATCCCGTAGGAGAAGTTAATTTTGTCAAAGCCTTAGATGATGCAAGCATGATTTGGTTAGAGAAAAAGAAGGACAAGACTGATGAGAGTGTATTATATGCATCCCCAGTGGATGCACCCTCTACATCTGGATGAATGACCCTTAGGGTCAAAGGGGGAGCTAATTTATCTCTAGACCTCTATGTGGCAGGTATACTCACCCTCAGAGTATGCACCTTTGGACTTAAGATTTTGGAGTATAAAGGTACCTATGTGCAAGAGCGCACATACTGATTGTTAGTAGAACTCAAGTTGCAAATTTTGAAGTGACAGCCCAGTTTACGTGACTTGCATTAATGGTAGAATTTTTACTTTTAAGTACATGGAAAGTTGTTTAATCACTCATTGCATTCAAATTTAGAGTGATTGAAGAGCAGAAAGAGCCTTGGAAGTTGTTGTGAAGACCTGGAGATTGATCTATGAGTGTTTTTAGTACATTTGGTCAGTTGCAAAAACCCTAAGCTCATTACACTGATTCGAAAGCCTTCAGATCATCTCAGAGTTCAGTTGGAAAGCATTTACAAGTAAGTCATGGCCACTCCCATTGTTTATGATATCACTGAGGAGAAGAGATGTTTTCAAGGAACATCCATTTAAATCAACCCTAGATGATTTAGAGGGAGCTTTCTCCCACACACCTATGGGCATCATGCATGTGGAAGATATTAGGGCATATATCTATTGTAAGGAGGAACTAGTTGGATTGGATAGGCTAAGAGCGCACATGGACACCATGTTGAAGCTTGACAAAAAATTCATGGATGAATATGCTAAATGGAATGATCACCCTTTAGTTGAGTATGCTATGGAATATGAATTCTATGAGACAGAATGGATAAAGATATTATTAAGAAGAATTCATGATGATTTGTTTTGGATTGGTGATGTACCAATAAGAATCACTAGTGACTTGATACATGAGATGTCAGGCCTTTCTAGGATAGGCGTCATCCTTCCCGTGGGAAAGGATTTTAGAAAGATGGTTGAGCAATCATGTAAGTCAAGGAGTGATAGGAGCGGCATGACAATAGAGCCTATTGAGCAAGCATACATCAAATTGATGTCAATGATACTAGGATATAGGTTTAATCACACTAGCAGGGTGAATAGTGTATCTGTGGGCACTATTCTAGTTGCCATCAGACTTGTGAAGGAAGATAGGGAATTCAACTTGTGTGAGATCTTGCGCGCACATTTGATTGATAACATCAAGGCTATCAAGCATGACAAGACAAAGATATTCAAGTTTGGGTCACTAATCATTTACATATACCTTCATATAGTTGGGAAGATATCAAATTTGTATTTGGACAAGACTATTCCAACCATGCCTCAGATATCCAACCAAGCATCCATTGAAAGCACATTAAGGGATTATATTACATTGGAATTGAACCTTCAGGGTCAAGATGCAAATGAGATACATGATTCCAGAAAGTATTGTGGAAAAGTATAAGGATTCAATTTTCTTTATAGTAGATATAGACACAACTTGTATGGAAGCTATTAAACCAAGAACTAAGTGGATTCATCCACTTGGCTATGAGGTAGAGGAATAGGTCCTTGAAGCATATGCACAGGTATTACTATCAGCCCCCAAAGATCCCAATGAACCTAGGTGGGGAACATATGAGGAGAAAACCAGAGAAGTAGATGCAAAGCTTAATAGTGCAGCAACAAAAAGGAAGGTTACTAAAGTCACATAAGAGATCTTAAGGATTCATGGTTTATCTCAAGTAGACCTTGACAAGGTAAGGGAAGAGAAGATTGCTTTGGAAATGAAAAGCGCAGCAGCAGAAGAAGATCAAGAAGATCCTAAGATGAAGAAGATAAAAATTGAAAAAGATGACGTCAGAAGGATATAACTGATGAAACTCCTTCTACACCCAAAAAAACTAGTGATTCTAATGCTCCTCGGGAGTATAAGCCAATAGTCAAAAGAAAGAAAGAAACCAGCATTAGTCATCCATCCTCGCAAGCTACAAGGAGAAAGAAAAAAATTTAAGCACCTCCTAAGGTAGGATTCAGACCAAGCCTTAAAGTATTGAGCACAAGAATTGTTGATGAAGGAAGAATTGATCAAGTAGGGAAGTTTTATGAATCATATAGTGAGATTGACAAATCAAAAATACATGATATGATTGTTAAACATATGATAAAATTCAAGAAGATAGTTCTTGAATTGAAAACAAAACTTCCAGATAAAGTATGGGAGATAATGGATACCTTGAAGAGACAAGCCACTGAAGAAGACTTCAGAATAAGGGAACAAATTCTTGATTCCACTCTTCGAGTATGTTCTGCTGAAGAAAAGTCTTTATTGTTGAACTTGGTGAAGCCACACTTAAGGTCAAAGATGAGAACACTACACCTCATGAACAAATACTATGAACTGATCTCTAAGGAAACGAAGAATGCCTTTGAGAAGGTATTCTTAGAACAGTGCATGAAACCTATGTCTGCGCCCATCTCTCAAGTACCTAGTAAGCAAGAAAAAGCAAAAAAGACTATCAAGGTACAGTCTACAGGTCCTCAGGATTCAATGCCTACAGTGGAAGTACAAAAAAAGTTAGATAAGTCTGCACCCATATCAAACTCACTCAAGGACAACACCATAATCATTGATAATGTGGAGATAGCCATGGCGGCCACTGACACAGACTTAGATAAGTTTGAGGAAGCTTTTGGGAGCACACAAGAAGCTGAGATTCTATGTAGTAGCACTCCTCCCACTCATCAAAAAGAGGTATTGATTGAAAATATATCAGATGATAAAGAAGAAGATAAAATGGAAGAGGAAGAAAAGAAAGAACAATAAAAGAAAGATTAAATTCCTATTGAAATAGCCAAGGTAAAACTAGAAGTGATGGATAGCACTCCCATCACTCCCTCCTTAGCATTGTTGTCAAGTTTGACACCTGACACATCCAATTTGGACTCATGGGGAGAAGAAGACCTGATTAATTTCAGCGTCCTAGCTATGAAGAAGGCAAAGGAGAAACAAGTAATGATAAATCCTCTCCTTGTGGAATCAATGAACATACTGAATAGTTTGTTTCCTATGGATATGAAAGTGTCTAAGGTACACTTGGTTGATGATTTGAGTAAAGTTATCTCATAGTTCAAAAGTAATTTTTCAAGCCTTGAAGAATCTGCATCCAAAGTTGTAGAAGAAAAGTACCTGAAGAAGAGATTGAATGAGTTGATGAGCAACTTTGCACTAGATCTAAATTCACTCAAGACAAGACAAACATCCTTAAAAGAATTTGTTGATCAAGGAATTAAATTCATTGTAGATTGCATGGATCAGGATAAGCTTATTGATGCCCATCTTAAGACAATACAAGAGGCAAAAGTTATTATTGAGCAGGTGAAGAGTTCAGTGAAGGACTCATCCACTGAGGTGAACATGTGTAACAATGTCTACCAAGGTTAGTTGGACAAAATTGAGAAAGTAGAGAAAGAGATGGAAAAGATAAGGTCTAGACAGACTCAGTTAAGGAATGCTCTTGTGCCCTCACTATACATTCTCAATCAGAACATAAAGGAGATTGATGCCACAATGATAACCTATGATCAAGGTCCGAGCATAGATTTGAAGATGATGGAGAAGCTTCAATATGCTTTATGCGCCTATCTGTAGATAGTTAACTCTTTGATAACTTTTTGGAAGAAGGAGATCCAGAACCTCAAGATAGCATATCCGAATGTTTTCCCTAAGTAAGTATGTGTAGATATAGTTTTTTGGTACACCTTTGTCATTAATGTCAAAGGGGGAGTTGTATATAGAATAAGGAGTATGACATGTATAGGGAGATATAAGATTATGGATAAAAAAAATGTATAGAAGACAAAAGTTTTTTGTGTTAAGGGACAGTTAGCAACTTGGCCATATTCCTTTGTTTCCATCAATGACAAAGGGGGAGATTGTTGGAAATTTATCTATATTGAAGTATATAACTAGATATAGTGTTGTCATTATGGCAACAAAGTCATATAGCAGTTTGGAGTCAGTGCACTTGATGTAAATATTAGAATTCAGTTAAGTGTTGAAGACTGGATAGTGTACAAAGTTCCTACAGGTCAAAGCATCAATGCACATGTGTACAAAAGAATTATGGTATGTGCCCTAGAAGTTAAGTTGGTTAGTCTATATTCTTTCTTAGTCTATGAGCGCATGATCAAATGTGCAAGTATGACAAAGTTACAGTCAGTTGAAGTTGCATAGCCAGTGTGTGCCAACAAAGAACAGAGCATAGAGCTGACAGTTAGCATTTTGGTTTGCGATTATAATGTAATGTTGTAAGGGCTATGCACCCTTTGCAATTAGGTTTCCAACATGTTTATATGTATAATTGTAAGAGTGCTTAAGCCAATTTATTTGGAAGCATTGTTTGTAATTAGTTATAGGGCCAACCTAATTGTGTATTCAGTATGAGCGTATAAATATAAGGTGCACCCATTGTATTCGGTATGGAAGTCAAGATAGAGATACAATAAGTAGAGCAGAAGTGTACAAAGATACTAGAAGATGTATTAGAGCTTTTCTAGTGGTCAAAGCATCAGCGCATCAAAGGAACTGATTTGACAAGCAGTGTCACAGTGACAGTTCACTTGGCATATATAGTGTGTATTTGAGATCAGAAGGTTGTAGCCTTCACCACTTGAGCAATGAGCTCTTAGATAGTGCATCCTCTCCCCTAATAGGGACCATTGTAAAAGACTCCTAACAGGGTCTGACCCTTTACAAGGTCTACTATACTTAAAGCATTGTAAAACTACTCCTAACATGGTAAAGGATCTTCTAACAAGGATCACAAAACACTAGTGCAGAATATTAGTGGGTGTCAATTCCCACCAGGGTTTTTACCTATTTGGGTTTCCCCATAATCATATTGGTGTCATGTGTTGATGTCATGTTTCATGTTTATGTGAATGTTTATTTCAGTACTTAAGCATTTAAGTTCAATATAAAGATTAAAGTGAAAAGTTAAAATACAGTGAACACTGATTCAGCCCCCCCCCCCTCTCAGTGTTCCCATTCCTAACAATCTGTGCATTAGGTATTGACAGCCTCTTTCCAAAAAGAATAATTATATTTTGATACATATAATGAAGCTTTGATTGATATAGTGAACCTACATCTAAATTATAGTTAACTACACTTTAATGGTTAATAAAATAACAATATTAAACATAATGAAATGAAACCAATTGCAATCACTAGATATTTGTGTTAGAAATCTAAATATGAAAGAATCACACTTTTATCCCTTTTAGAAAAAAAAAGTTTATGTTTGACATAGTGAGTGTCAATCTTTAAAAAATTAGTTTGTTGTTAAAGACTAGTTTTTGAAGGAGATGGAGAATTTGGTACAAATCAATTCCAAAAAAATGGAAAAAAATATATTTAGACTCTACACTCAAAATGCTAAAAACATTAGTTTATATCATCTTCAAACTCCTAATGGTTTAGCAACAATATGTGTTAGAATACAAAGATTTTTTAGAATCTTCATTTCAGTGTCAAAGTTGGATAAAAAGTGCAACCCACCATTGTGGGAGCACCCACCTCAATAGGAGAAACATAGGTAGATACTGTTGGAAACTGAATTGAAACAATTGTTGTATTGTCATTGATGTCAAACCTTAATTGGTAAGACTGTTGCTACTTAGGAAAGTACTATATCTATTTGAGTGTTGCTAAGGGGCTAAGCATGGTTGGTAACAATAGCACCTAGGGAAAGGTTGAGTTATCTTGATACTACAAAGTGTACTTGACTATGTTGCACTATGATGAGATAATGTATTATTTATCTTAGTAAGACTGAAGACTAAACTGGTAGGCTTAACCGAGCAAAGAATGGAAAAATCTTGTTTAAGTCGAGTGATGTTAGTGTCGACTGAGTTGGTATATGCCGAGAAAAATTATAGTGTCGACCGAGCATTAGTAAATTGCTAAGGAAGACAGTGCAAGTCGAGGAAATAGTTTTAGTATTGACTGAGCGTTCTACATGAAGACCGAGTGAACAATCACAGTATTGACTGAGCATCAACAATTTTAAATTTGAAAAGAATTTAATTTTGGAGCCGACACTGTTGAATTCTTAGATTATGTAAAACATGTTGACTTTATTTATTGATTGTTTGGAAGCATTAAATACTTTTTCAAATGTTTTATTGTAAATCTTTAGGAGATTTGAGATGATTCTAGAAAAGGAACTGAAGAACATGAAGCGGGTAGATTCAATGAATCTGACCTACCCCTAAGATCTACGAATGAGATTGAGCGGCAAAAGATGAGTTAACCTAATTGAGGAAAATATAAGGGAACCTAATCATTGTGATATGAATGCACATGGTGAACAGAGAATGCTGGAAGAGAAAAGTTTTATTGACTGAATAAGCTGAAAAGGCTGAAGGAGAATGGTGGTGATTTCTTGAAGAAAAGTTCTGAGCAGATCAAAGATGGAAATGGCAAAGTTTCAAAGTCAGTAAACCAGCATTAGTGTATGGAATCAGATCTGATATTTGCAAAGTGAGTTGTATATTTTTCAAATAATACTACTGCTACTTTCTAACCATTGTAACAGTTAGAATCCTTTTAATAGAGGTTGACCTAATAGTCATATGTTAAATCCTTTGAACAAGGTTGCATTCTAATGGAGTGTATGTAAGTCCTATGACTAGGCTCACTTTTAACAGGGTGATTGAAATCCTTTAACTAGGTCACATTTGATAGTGTGTATTGTAACCTTTGATAGGGTTGGCTTTTTACTAAGCTCACTTTAGAAGAGTGAAAATAATAGTAGCATGTTACAAAGTAGTTTTTCCCAAATTGGGTTTCCACTATAAATCCTATTGTTTATACTTGTGTGAATGTTTAGATCTGGACATTGCTATGTTTTACAAGTTAAGTCATAGCTGGATAGTGGACTGCATTGTTAAATATTTCTATTATTGAATCAATGATGACTGAGTTTGTTTTGGTTTTGGATCTGATTTAAGGATAATTTTATGAGATTGTTTTATACATCAGGACCTGAGAACAACTGATTCACCCCCCCTCTCTGTTGTTCTAAATCATATTAACAGAGACAACATGAAAGATAGGAGGGTTATGCATTTTTTTAAGATTAAATATTTACAATAGTTACATAAATATAATAGGAATCAACATAAATAGCATGAATACCACAACATAGTGTGTTAAATAGGGAAAACCCTTTCAAAAGAAAACCACACACTCCAAAAGCTATCTACTTTATTATTCATAAATCAATAAGAAACTACAATATACTTGTAGAGAAATTTTTTTAAAGGAGCATAATCAACCAAAAATCTAGAGGTAACTCAATAGCTATAAGACTCTTATAGACAACCTCCACCTTGTTCACCTAATACATAGGAGATACAATACATGAAACTATGAATAATATTGAAAAACCATGAGCTAAAACTACACAAAAAAGTGTTACCCAATCTATCTCTAATACAAGATGCCCTATGATGTGTCATAACACACACCAACACATGTAGCTCCCCTTTTATAGATCATCCATGTGTCCAACATATTTTTATATTTCCCATTTGAGGAGACCCAACTTTTAGAGGCCATAAATTTTAATTTGGACTTTGGTTGATGAACTATTTGAAGCACTTAAAACCTTGTGAAATGCTATGTCAATTATAATAGGATACATCAATTATGGTCACCTTTGTCTCCAAAAAAAGTCTCTAAAGATTTCAAATTTGACTTTTAAACTTTCAAATGAAACTTAAAAAAAAAACATTAATATCTTCAAATCTATATGTGATCTTGCAATGAAAAATTATTGACACACTTATTTAGTAAATGTGCAACTTTGAGAAAAATTATGGATTGAGAAATTCTCAATTGTAAAATTATTATATTAATATTAACCTTATGTAAATGCAAGTTTGAGACACCATTTCCCTAGTATACTCTAGCATTTTCAATTCCTTCTTCATATTTTTCTAGATAAAAAGTCCTTTTTAACAAAAATATTTTTATACTTTTTAGTCATTTGGCACTAAGGACAATGATCAAATTTTTGTCATTTTATGAGATTTATAGTTTTTTAGTTTAAAGTTACTGTAATCACCAAAAAGTGGACAAGATCATTAAGTGATTAATTAAGGAAAATCGAGACAAAATCAAAGCAATTGAATCCAAACAAGTATTTAGACAATCAAAATTAAAATCTAGATTCAATTCAATTTAAATGAAAATCAAGAGCATTTTAATCAAGTTAAATCAAATCAATGTGCAATTAATTCAATTAATTATATAGTTTGGAATTAAATAAACTCAACCCATTCAAGGGGTACACTTGGCTAAATAAATGAATTAAAATCAATTGATTAAATCCTAATTTCTCTCAACACCACATGGGAGGAAAAAGCCTCGACCAATAGGATTTAAGAAAAGAGCTCACATGGATCTAGCCAAATTCAATCTCAATCACTCAAATTGAAAGAGCATCTTGTCCACTCATCTTGTCTTCTTGTCCCAAGATTTGAGGACACAATATTTAAATTATCTTTAAAGGGTGGAACCAAAGACCTAACCCCAACTTAACCTTGATCAAATCCAACCACACCCCCTACCCTTGTAAAATCCTATAAAAGCAAGGCTAAATTCACTCATAATTCATCCACAAATCTGAGAATTGCATCTAACCTCTTGAGAATTATATCTAGAAAGGAAATTTAGAAGTTAATTGAGCATTTCAATTTGGAATTGAATTAATTAACTTAGCTTATCATTCATTTCTCATTCTAGGACTGTCATTAATAGAGGCTTGCTGAGAGCTTCACCATTAACATTCTTAGTTAGAGAGCCATATGGTGCTTAATTATTCATTTATTTGCTAAATAGATTTTCTATTTGTGGTAACTTAGTTTCTATTTGATTTATTTGACAATACTAACTCTATGAAGGTACAAATTCTTGTACATAGTTACATTTAAATTAAGTATCAAAATCCATCTCTTATAATTTCTAACTTGGATAATACTTTTTCGTGTTTAGGATGTCTACTTGTAAAACAATATTAAGACAACCTTTTGATAAGACAATGGAAAGACCACCAATTGTAGCTTCTCATTCTACCTTATTGTTAATTTTATGATCTATCAAGAATAATCCACCTTTAATAAATGATTCAAATGTATTATGTAACCTTAAGGTCAATTTTATTTTTTTCCAAAAGAACTATCCATTTATATTATCTATTACTTTTTTCACAAATAATCTATTAATATTTTAGAAAAATAGATATTAATAAAATAAAATCTAATGATTATATGCTTTATAATAAAATATTATTCAACCAATTTAGAAACGCTTTTGAAATGAACACATTCCTAAAATATGTAACACCAATAAAATTGAGGAACTTATCCTATCATGAATAGTGAGAAAAAAACTCACCAAGCTCCATGTAACTAAACTTCTCTCATTAATATCTTGATTCTTATAAACTGAATTGACTATTATGGAGTGAATGATTGAGTGCCTTCATTTCTAGCAAGTTCAAATATATGAATGATGGTAATATATAGTTTCATTTCTTGTATCTTATTAATTGATATTATTTTATTTGTTTTTTTTCTATTATTAGAGAGGACATGATGTTGAATAAAAAATAAGATTCAATTATCTTAGTAATAATTTTAAGAATGAAATTTCATTTATAAATTCTCC